>CM070518.1:13152789-13683271 GCA_036346375.1 Guadua angustifolia | reverse complement strand
CGCTACACCTTTTGCAGTGAGGGATACGATAGATTTCCAATTTTACTCAGAATGAGTTAGATTTGGAGAAAAAAAGATGTCCGGAACTTGAAAAGTGGTCACTTCACTTGCAAACTCCGCTACGTCAGCTTTTGTCCGTAAACCTGTGTAGAACTAGGAATTTCATACGAATAGTCCATCCATGAATCATTACCCCGTTGTTTGGTTCGTGACTAGAGCTTAGCTGTATTTTTTTAAAAAGTAAACGCTTTGTGTGTTATTTAATAAAAAGAAAGATGGGCCTAGAGAAGGGTACGCCCGCCAAAAGAATTTTTTTTTAAATAATATTATTTTAATTCGAAATTGCGACATTAATACACGTTTTTAAAAAATTGCAGAAATAATATCCGGTCGCCAAACCGTTTGGCGATAATAGGTCGTCGCTAACGGTTTGGCGACTACTGAGTAGTCGCCAATAGTTTGGCAATAATAGCCTAATCTCACAGATCAAATCGCCGACAACCGCTTGTCGCCAAAGTCAGTGGAGTGGTCGCCAAACCGCTCGGCGATTATTTCAAGAGTCGTTAAACGGCTCGGCGATTACTAGTAGTCGCTGAATGTGTGGCGACTACTAGTAGTCGCTCAACCGCTTGGCGATAATCTTGACATTTATTAATTTGTAAGTAAATTTTTTGTGAACTGCTTATGCAATAATTGTTATATTAAACAGGAAAAACTAAAAAACTCTTGTCATGTAATAGACGGAAGAATTATTTTAGTTCGTTAGTGATACGCATCTCACTTTCGTATTTTCATAGCCCCGCTGATTGGCAAGACACGGTCAAAAAGATGAATAAATGAAGGCCGCCTCACGCAAAGGCGGGCTACCACTTACATATGGGCGAGATAGGAAGACGTTCCTCCGCATTTTGTTGCGAAGTCGGAAAAGGCACTAACGGCTCTGAAACCACGGAAATCGTGGGCACTAAGGGTTTCGTTGCCCATCATGACGTGCCGACACGGTCCAAAAATTACGTAAAAATTCTAGGACGGCCTCACTTAATGCGGGCTACCACTTACGTATGGGCGAGATAGCCGACGCTGGTCCGACCATTTGTTGCGAAAATCGAAAAGGCACTCGGGTAGAATCGAAAGCACGTATAAAAATTAAATTGGACAACCACGACGCCGAAAATTTTGAAATATTTTATGGAGGTTCCTGATAAATCAGTGATATTACCATAAAAATTTCAAATAATTTGAAGATCTGAACAATGTTTTTAAATTCAAACAATAAAATTTGATTGTTATGAACTTTTGAAAATTTAATTTTTATTGTTATGAACATCATAGATGTGAATTTTCAAGATTTTATGGTCGACAACAACTCATGTTATGAACACTTAAATTATTTATTGAACATATATAAGGGTACATACACCTGAAAGTTCCGATGAGAAAATAAGCAATAGATTAGATTATATTATATTACTAGGGCATTACAATGATGGACGAGGTTAATAAGGAAAGCATTGTTCGTCGTGGTGGAACAAATGATCGTTCCGCCTATCTGGGTACAAACTGAATGATGTCATACATTTTCGCATATTACCGACCCGCTCTAATTTTGCGATTTGTCCTCGGACACCGCCAATCCCTACTATGAAAGAACTCCATGGGGTTCCATGATGCTCCCATGCCGCCGATTGGGTGGCCTATGCCGTCGACGCTCCCGTGTATAAGACTTAAATTTTGGTTGTTCTTTATGTGGATTTCGCCTCCCATATGGGCATGTCATCCCGATTCGGCGGCCCCTATGTTAATACCATCCGGTTCCGGATGGTCCGCAGAACGCTTGTCGAAGATTTGTTGCGTGGTGCGGGCCTCGGCGGCTTCTTCCTTGTCCCTTCTTCTTCGAGAGGAGGAACCTCTTGCGCCTCTGTTGTGTTGGCGTTGTCGGAGACATGCGGGCGCCGCCTCTGTTTGGCTCGACTCCACTATATGGTGCGGGAGGTGTGTGTTGGGCTTATGGTTGGACAACCGAAGCGTGCCCCGTGATTCAATGCAAGATGCCCGCTGGTGGTTGCATAACACCATAGGCGCACTCGGGTCGCTTTTACGGCGGTAGTGGCACCACGGAGAGGGTTGCTCCGCCCATTATCCCATGTAGGTTGCCTCGAGATGTGGGTGGTACGTCTCGGGTCCACCAGCTTGAAGTACCAAAGATCGCTCCTCCTCGGCCAAGGGCACCGGTAGAATCTCCGGTCCGCTAGATCACCCTGGCGGTATCAACCATCGCCTGTGCCATGTACGCAGACGCCGGGCTGGTGGCCCCGAGGAGGTTCCTCCTCCGACTTGTTGATGTTCAAAATGCCCTTTTGAAGTCCTGTAGCGATGAACTGGTTTAGAACTACTACTTTGTGAGTTTAATATGAGTATGTCGCATGAAACTCACCGACGGTTGGCCCCTTGCACACCGCCCTAAGCTCTGGTCGATCTAGAAAAGGACATATCTGGCGGCCTCCCACGGGTGAAGTTCTCGCCAAGCGGGTAGGCGTCGTGGCGCTTGTTGAGAAATTCAGAGTCGCGTCGTTCTACCGCCGATCCATTGGAAGAAGCAACACCGGTCCTTGCCGAGAAAAGAAAGAACGATGCATGAGATGGTAGTGTTACCTGTATTGTGTGGACACCGAGAGGTTTACCTCAGAGGTGCGCACAAGAAGAGTGAGCACCGGCGCCGTCGGTTCGGATGGGTAGATTGCATCATCTTTGCGGTAGGTTCTTGATCGATTTGGGCCGGGCAGCTCGGCAGAATCGGGCGTCGACGCCATCATCCGGATATTGGGCGGGATGACTTCGCTGTCAAGAGGCGACGATAGAACGACATTATGCCCTAATTTCAGAGATTCACCGAGGTTTATTCTTGGTTTGGCTGTGTTGGATGTCTACCCTTCGCCATGTTTTATAGTGGTGGTGAGGGTTACTCGAGACGACGTGTCACCCATCATCAAAACCGCGTGTTGTCGCTTTCATCAAAAGCGGGGTGCGGCGTGTTGTCGCCTCATCAAAAGCGTGGTGCGGCGTGTTGTCGTCTCTGCCCGGCGATGTGGTGCGGCGTGTTGTCGCTTGAGTCCAAAAGGGTGCGGCGTGTTGTCGTCTCACCGAAAAGCGGGTGCAGCGTGTTGTCGTCTCGCCGAGCAATGGTGCGGCGTGTTGTCGTTTCATTCAAAAGCGGGTGCGGCGTGTTGTCGTCTCGACCAAAAGCGGGTGCGGTGTGTTGTCGCCTCACCAAAAGCGGGGTGCATTGATATCGGAAAGGTAAAAAAAACGTGAACATCACTATTAATATTGTAAAACAGTACGAACAAAGTAACAAAGAGAGAACAACACTCTAAACAATGTAGAATAGTATAAAGTAAGAACAAAAGTAGGACAATGACCTATGAACGAGTCCCTAGTCGGCGCCACCCTCCACGACGACCCTCTTCGCCTACGTGGCCGAGGCGGTGCATCGTCAAGAGGGCGAGGGTGAAGCGCTTGCGATGGCCCCGCCTGATCCTGCGATGGCACCGCCTGCCCGTAGTCCGAAGGGCTGTAACGCTGCACCGGTCGACGGTCGCGTGGAGGCAACGTGTACCCTAAGGTACCGAACTCCGCCACGTGAATCGTGTTTGCAGGGGCTGCGTGTTCGTGTCGGCAGGGGCTGCGCCGCTGCGTCGGCAGAGGCAAGATTAACTGCACCAATAAGAATCGGTCGCGAAGAACTCTCGCCGACGTGGCCCGAGGAGTGCGTGGATCGAGAGGCGGCCTCCACCCTCAACGTAGCTCGCGCGTTCGGATAATACCTTTTAATTGTAGTTACGTGATGCAAAACTCAACGTAAGTAGCTCGACTTACGGGCGTGGGGACCATGGTGGGAGCGCGTGGTGCTCGCCACCGGACCCTCCACCACGCCTGCCCGGAGGCAAAGGAGTGTGGAAGCCGACTCGCCCCGCTGTAACGAGGAGCTGGGGTCGCTGTGGGGTGTGTAGGCACGCTGCGGTCTCGAGGTGGCACGGTAGGTAGCGCCGACGCGCCGACAAGAACCCAGCCCACGATCCCGCCAAAGCCGGCCACCATGCGCCCTCAGCCTCGCCATCTCGCCCGGCGAGATGGCAACTCCGCCCCGTAGCTGGACAAGACACGGATCCGCGCGTGTGCAGCCCTTAGCGTGGTCCACCCGCCACACACGAAAGTGATATGCATATGGAATTTTTGCGCCAAGAATACACAATGTAATTTACAAAATCAATACTTACCATGGCGTGCATGGCCGCTCCCGCTGGTTCGGGTACAAGTCGCCACGCTGAGCGTGACGCAGCGGCCGAGCCTCCTCCACCGAAGAGAGAGGCGGACACGCGTCCGGCACGCATCAATGCAGTATCTTTGGTGGGACGAGTCGTCGAAGGTGTGGCCTCATCGACGACGTCTTCTGCTGCGCCCGCCCATCAAGGCCGACCACGGCTCCATCTTCCGTAGCAAGGTGGGCGAGGTCTTCGGAGGCCATGGGTGGCGACCGAAAAGAAATCGAAATTATTAGACATACGACGAACTATTTCACATATTTTAGTTCCGATAACTCACGTGTGTATCGCCGACGGTACACGATCCCCAAGGAACGGGGGCCATTGTCGAGGTCGAATCGCTCGAGGACTCGGCGGCGGCGCGTAGTCCTCCACGAGGCGCCGAGGACGATCTTCCTCGTCGTCGACCGAAACCTCGTCCCTACCGCAAAGCGCGGAGATCCCAATGGCGCCGCCTGTCGTGGACATGGCGCGCTATAAGGGTCCCACACCACCGCTCCGTGCGGTGGTCAACGCCTCCGTGAAGGAGTGGTGCGCCGAACGCACTCGCACTCCACCATCGTGGTCGCAAAAGGAAAAAATATGTTGAAACACATGCATCGCAAATACAAATTGATAAATGCAAGTAAAGAAAATAATTACCGTCGCCGAGTCCAAAGCGAGCCCACGTCGGCGGTCGATGTCGCCGCCCCGTACATCTCGGCGGTGTACACTGCGGGAAGACCAATGGTCGACCCATCGGGAAGCGCCGAACGACCAAATTTGGAGGAGTAGAGGCATCGGTCGGGTTGGCGGTGTCCTTCACTTCACGCGCGTGCCGCAAAGGGCGCGATGCGTGCGAAGAACCGCCGAACCCGTGACACCGGGCGGGACTGGTGCTGGTCGGCGGCGTCCGCGATAGCCCGTGCATAGGTTATTCCACCGCGGCGTCGACGCTTTCTCCGTCGTGGTCGTGAACATGACCATCCCAAACAACCAAAGTGTAGGCCTCCAAGTGTCGGTCCACTGCACGGCGTGGGGTCGCCGCCATGTCTTTGCACTGTGACAATTAACATATAGTAATATGTTAATAATGTTACAAAAATTAGAATAACATATACATGTACAAGCACTCACCTCGAATGGGCGACCACCTCCTCAACGGCCGTGGTTCTTCCTACCGACGGTATCGCGGGTCACAGGGCCACTCCGACGAACCTCTCTCGCAGTCACCGCCACCGCAGAGCCACCGAGGGTCCGTCGGTGCCCGGCGATCGGCAACCTGTAAGCATGGCGACGTCCCCGGGGTGACCGCCACCTCCCGAGCAGCAGTGGAAAGTGTGCGTCTCCGGCGCCAACGGTCCACCAGACAAGACAAGAGGGCTCGGCCGAACGGAAAACGCCGTGACCGCTCTGGACCGTCGTGCCGCCTCCGCAGATCTCGAGCCTCGGCCACGTCCTCGGTGAGGCCTCGATCATGCGAAGCGAGGGAAGCAACCCAAAGACGTACAACCTATCGACATGTAAATTCAATTGTTACAAGAAATGCAATTGTGCGAGCAATGAAACATGTAAATGTAGTGCAACTCACCTGGCGTAGAAGGCTGGGTGGAGCCGCCATGCCCTGCCGGGCACACGGACCCGCAGCAGAGGCACGTGCTCAAGGCCCCGTGTGGTGTGGACGAACGCACGGTGCCGTCGGTCCAACGAAGAGTCAAGGAGTGACTCGGGCTCGGGGTGCTCCATCCCTGCAAGTAAACATGAAAACAGTACGATTAGTAATGTAAATCAAAAGACTGAAGAGTTGGACATAAATAAACAAACGAAGACATGTTACGCAATTCAATACAAAAGCATGACAAAAGGTACAATCGTAGATAAAACGATTCATATTACAGAATTCAAAACAAAATACATAATTCACTACATAAACATGATGGAAGGTCCAACATACTCGCAAATACCTAACATAGGATAAAATGGTACATATTACACAATTGAATACACATTACATAATTCAATACATAACACTAAGGGCATTATGCTGCCTTGTGCCCGTACTCACCGT
Source organism: Guadua angustifolia (assembly GCA_036346375.1). Classification (NCBI taxonomy): domain Eukaryota; kingdom Viridiplantae; phylum Streptophyta; class Magnoliopsida; order Poales; family Poaceae; genus Guadua; species Guadua angustifolia. The sequence continues at coordinate 13,676,902 of CM070518.1, read as the reverse complement.
GACCGAGAACACCTCCTAACACAGGCGACCCACTTCAGATTCATCCATGTCATTGCGAATCGCGCCTAGGCTGTGGACGCCGGCCTTGCCTCGTGCACACCTCCGTAAATTTGCATCCGTAGACATATGCGCACATCTGTGTTAATGGCGGTGAAATCACCATGTGCTCGAAACCACGGAACTCACCGGACCGGTGTTGACAAAGATGACCCTTCGGTACAAAGGGACACGATCGCGCCGTGCTCATCCCAATTTGCCCACAAGCTGCGATCACATGCGGCGGGGAATATGAAGAAGTCTTGGCTTGTTGCGGTGCATTCACACCATCCAAAGTGGCCCCTTGGTCTAGGTTAACCTCGTGTGTAATAACCGCGTGTCGGTTCCCAATCCCCTTTACACCGGAGAGTCACTTGAGCGGTACTCGGTGACTCGGCTACGCACCATATGCGGTGAGCTTTCTTTGGTGCGTTCCTCCATGTAGGCCATCATCCGCAAGACAAGACGGCGTTTGCAATGTCGTGGCATGCGATCTGACCTCCGCATGCCTTTTCTCGAAGTACCCAACGATGCCGCGGCAAGATGCCTTCCAGATGGCCACAAGTGGTAGCGACGCAGCCTCGATGACCCAATTGTAAACCTCGGCTATATTCGTTGTCATGACACCGAACTGCTCAAACATATCGCTTAGCACGATAACTCTAATTGTTCAATCGTCACGCCTATGTTAATTTAGTATACTAACCGGCGCCTCGGTGTCATGGAGCAATGCCCACTTCTCCAACGGCTCCGCCTCTATCCAAGGCGAGAAACACTTAATGTTTCTTGACGATAAATCTCTCAGATTTGGAGGATCGAAGCGCCCGAGGGGTGATAGCCTTTTCGGTGGGCAATCGTTCGGCGTTGTTGGTTGCTTCTTCACTCTTCAATCATGCGTAGTGTGCTTGTCCAACTCGCCAATATCGCTGAACTTACGTGCTTGGTTCTCGCTTGCATAACCTCTTAAATAGGTTCATCGACTTCTTACTCTTGAACCGCTGAAAAAATTTGCTCCCAAATGTCTCATGCACCAATTGCTCGCATGTCACGCCACTAAAAAGGCTCATCAAGGTCCTCTCAGAGAGTCTTAATTGCGAAATGATACCTTTATGGCGGTCATGGATGATGCACACGCTATCGATCACGAACTACCCCGAACTTCAAATGTCCGAAAACCACGACCACTATCCTGTTCTCACCTCAACAAATGCAAAGGCCAATGGAAGTATGTGGTTGTTCCCATCAATTGCAATTGCCATTAGAATCGCCTTGTATTTCCCTACCAAGAATGTACCATCGACGACAACAATGGACGGCAAGACTAATGACGCAATGCAAGGACCCAAGGAAAAGAAAGCTCGACGAATATCGAGACCCCGTTACCATCCGCTTCACTTTCTTCAAAAGCGTGTGCGTGCCGGTTTGTTTCCTTTAAGACATCAAGCACACGAGGTAGGTTACAACTGAAGCCTCATATGTGCCAAACCTCTTCTCTAATGCCTTTTGCTTCGCACGCCAGCCATCGAGTAACTTATCCGATACTTAAATGTTCTCAAGATTGCTTTTCAATATAAGAACACTCAATGTCCTCTTCTCGATGATCTCATTGAACATCACGCTAGCGATTAGAGCCGCATTCAAGTTGCGGTGTTTCACCGTAACATTTTCTAGTCCGCATGTGTGCCCATCTACCGTGATGCAATCCAAAATGTCTCGTGACTTCGCTTGTAAGCATGTACTGAATTCACATCCTTCGGTTTCGCACTTCATCGTATCTATCTCGATCGACAAAACAACTCGAACTCTCTCTGCTGCGATAGTGCCCACAAATTTCACCGCCAACTTCAACTCGTAATTGTTTGCGAAAACTTGATTCAAATTAACGGCATTGCTACCATACTCCCAACGCGACTCATGCCCCACAAAACTTCCATACTAGCTTTGTTTTTCCTGCTCCACTCGCCGTGATGGGTACATCCGTTGCCCAAGATTACTATGCATTTCATCATCTCCTCCTCTTCCTCATCTTCGCCGATGTCATCATCACACTCCAATATTTCACTTCATCTTGCCTCGCCATATGGTCCACCAACTCCAATTGATCAACAATTTGCTCGATTTCCTCCTTCATCCGCCCGACCTTCGCGCTTGTCGCATCCCCGTTATCATCCTCCGCCGCTACCTCAACCGGCACCACTACCGAACTTGTTCACAGAGTCGACGACGTCTTTACCACGCCGCTAATATTCACCTCTTCTCTAGGGCACGCTTGCACCAAAGATTACACATTCAAGGCTAGATCCCTTGCACCACCTTAACCATTTTCGCCACAAGCACGTCCGATCTATTTTCTTCAATTCCCACATAGCGGGTCACCCTTACTACGCGTGAATACGACTTGAATGGTAACAGAGTAAACACTTGCATCCAGGAAAAATATTTGGTCAACCAAAGCTTTATATCACGGATGCTAACTCTATCAGACATAAGTGTTCCGCCATTGTGATCGCAAAACCGCTCAAATCAACACCATTCTCGCCTAATTTTTATTTCACCATCGCCAGTAATATACCCTAAATTTCATCGTGATCCATATTATCGACCACATAAACAAAATTGATTTCTAGATCACCACTAACGTTTAATATCACTACACTAACTAAACAAAATTAATTTTTATATTGCATCAATATCTAAATTAACAATTCCCTCCTAAATAAGAAAATTATCATGCTTAAGATTTTGTATGCTAACAATCTAAAATCGCTATATTGCATCAAAATCTAAATTATCTAATGTTGCATCAATATCTAAACTCTCTAGTATCGACATTGCATTAATATCTAAAATTTCTAATATTGCATAAACATCGATATTGTATCATTTCTAAAATTTCTAATATCTAAAATCTCTAATATCTAACATTTCTAAATTCTTAATTTTCTAATATCTCAAATTTCTAAAATTTCTAATATCTACAATTTCCAAAATTTCTAAGATTTTCTATTTCCTAAAATTTCTAAAATTTTCTAATTTCTAAAATTTCTATATTTTCTAATATGACAAAATATGTAAATTATTTTACACTACAAAAATTTAATAAAAAATATCAAAAAATACCTTTTTTTTTTTTTCTTCCTCCTTTCTTCTTCCTCCTCCTCTCCCTCCCTCTCTCTCTCTCAGCGATCTCTCTCTCCTCCTCTCCCAGCGATCTCCTCTCTCTCCCTCTCCGGACGCCCTCTCTCTCCCTCTCCCGCGCCTCTCTCCTCCCTTCTCTCCCTCTCTTCCTCTCTCTCCATGCCGATCGCCTCGCCGCTTGCAGCACTTGCCATGAAGCTTGTGGCCGGTTTACCGCGCCTCGCCAACAGATTCGTAGTAGTCGCCACATCGCCGGCGACTATTGAGTAGTCGCCACACCGCCGGCGACTACTAGTAGTCGCTAAACTTGGCGACTACTCAATAAGTCGCCGAGCGGTGTGGCGACCACACTCGACTGGCGATAACCGGCATCACCGGCCGACACGGGATTACAGATAGTCGCCAAACCGTCTGGCGACTACCTATTATCGCCAAACCGTTTGGCGACGACCTCATATCGCCAAACGGTTTGGCGGCGGATATTATTTCGCAATTTTTAAATTTGTATTAATGTCGCAATTTCAATTAAAATAATATTATTTAAAAAAAAAATTCCCCGCCAAAATCATACATGAATAACGTGGCTCTGATACTAGAGCATCTGCGAGCATAAAAATCTAAAAAGGAAAGACGTAGATTACAAGGGAGATACTACCGCTCGGACGTCCGATCACTGTTCACTCCATCGGACGCCTCTTGCAACATTTTTTTTCTGCGTGTGCAACATTTTTTTCTAACACGTGCAACATTTTTTGAACGCTTGCAACATCCGCCATCTTGTGGCGAATTTCTTTGTTTGTCGAGTGAATTTGTTGCACACGTTGACGAGAAATGTTGCACGCGTATAAAAAAAATGTTGCAGTGTGTCCGAAAATTCCGGACGTCCGAGCCCAAGTCATTAGGAGATTATAAGCAACGGGACATAGCTTAAAAACAACGCCAGGACAACCAGATACCCAAACACGCGGGGGCCCCTGTCTGCTGGCGACGCAAGGCGAGGCGAGGCGAGTCCGAAGGCGCCCCACCATGGGCGTGGTGTCGCCACGCCAATTTCTCATCGCTCGATCCCACGGTCGGTCCCAACCGCACTTGCCGCGGGCAGGCACTCGCAACTGCGGCACCGCACGAGCGCGCGCGCCCGGTACACGCTAGTTATAACACGCGGCGCCCCGGCCAAAGCATGCTTCTCCGCCCATGCACGCGTAATACTCACTCGCTTGCCACCCGCCGCGCCGCCGTACGTACAAGTGCGCGCGCCTTTCCCCTGTTCCACCAGCAGAACGACGCCCGTCCGCTCACGTGCGCGCGCTGTGCCGGCCGGCAGCCCGCCTCGGCCTGTCGGTCGGTCGGCCTGATTTACAGCCTGCCACTGCCCATCCGCCGTGCCATACCGCGGGCGCGCACCAGCCGTGCCGTGCCGTGCTGTGCTGTAATGCGTGGGTCCAGTGTCCTCCAGCAACAGCTCAGGACGTACGTACGCGACGCCCAACCCTCGCAGCCGCTGGCTAGCATCAGCGTCAATCAAGGGATCGTCTAGATCGATGCCCTCCTGCCTGTCCTGTCTCCTGCTGCTTAACGCCGTGTGTATTTATTACGGTAGATGCGATCGAGCTGGTTGGGCACCAGCACCGACGCGCGCGCCATGCACCGCGCCTAGGTTGTAAATGAGCGGAGATTGAGCGAGTCTCGGTAACATTAATAATTCAATATATATTAATTTTAATAATACAGAAATTTAATCGTGAAAATTAATATACAATAATTTCTAATAAACGATATATAAACTTATCAAAACTCACAAGCTATTCGAGCTTCGCTTGTTAACGCTGACAAACTCAGGATCAAGTTCAAACCCAACTTATTTAGAGCTCAAACTAAGTCTAAAACGAGCTAAGTTTGAACATCTAGCGATGCCCGAGCTCTTTTACAGCCCTGACCGCGCCGGCCAGCCATCTCCATCGGTGGACGGTCCATGGATCGAAGATGTGGCCAGCCTATAATCCATATATGAATACAACTGTACAAGTAGCGTAGGTCACTGTACAAGTAGCGTAGGTCACTCCGCTAATGCTATGCTACATGTACGAACGATGCGGCGCATGGCCTGTGAGAGGACTGCGCGCGCGCGTTGGCGTTAGTTATACTCCTAGCTAGATGGTCCTAGAGTACAATCGATCTATTCCATGTTTCTGTCTATGAATTGAAATGTTGAAATGGACGTAAGTGCATGGTGGTGGTAAGAGCCGTAGAGAGGAGAGGTAGGACGACACGGCTCCATCTCTGCCATATAATTCCATGTCACTAAATCAAAGTTAGTATCTTTATCACTACTATTTAATTATCTACTTTTATCATTATTTTTTAATTATCCACCTTTACTACTGTTAGTGCTCTTTGTAAATAAACTTTTTATCGTAAATTGAGTTTCTATTGTAACTCATGGGCACATGGCTAGTAAAACTGAAGGCTCTATTTGGTAAAATTTACATCCTTGTAGCGGAGAGAATCCCTGCTCTCCTGCCGCTCCCACGTCAGTTCGCTCGTCTCCTCGTATATTTTGTTATAGCTATAAAGCATTTGTTGTAGAGTTTGATACACCACATCGTAACGCCAAACATAGCCTAAGGCTCTATTTGGGGAGCTGTGGCTGGACTGAAAAGTTGCTTTTGATTCGTTGGGCTGTAAAGCAGCTGTAGCTGGAGGCTGTGGTTTTTCTTGTTATACTGTTTGGTAAGCTGGCTGTTGCAGCTGTAGCTTTTGGGAGCCAACCGAGCGAGGAGATAACAACATAGCGAAGTACAGCGGCGTCCGAGTGGGGAGGTGACATGGAAACTGCGAGACGAGGTGGTGAAGGTCAAGAAGGCAGAGCGACCAAGGTGGAAGGTGGTCAAGCGAAGCCACAGCTGAAAAGCTACTCCTCAGCAGTTTCAGCTTTTGGATGTGCTTTTGCTGTGGTTAGTTTCTTAACTGCTTTGTAGTCATGCTATTTAGGAGAAGCTTTTGATCTAAAGCTAAAACAAAACTGAAACACAGCTTTTCCAAACAAGTCCTAAATCTGTCGTTTCTGTTATTTCTGCTATAGGACGTTTGAATTAGAGATATTTCATTAGAATATTTTAACTTGAACAAATTGTATAGCGCGCAGCTGGAAATGGCCTAAATATGCCGGTTTTAGTTAGCGGCTAACCAATACTAGATCGGTAGCAAATTTTTGTGTCTGCGTGAATACAAAGAAAGAAACGTACTAAATGCTACATGACTTCCATGCCTTCATTACTAACATATTAAGAGGGTGTTTGCAACAGTTTCAGCTCTATCAAAATCCGTAGAGTTGGTGAAGTAAGGTATTTTTAACTCCAGAAATTTATAGAGTTGAAGTTATGGGTATATTAAGAGTGCTTAGTGGGTCATCTTGTTTATATTTTAGACAAAATATACTTAATTCATTTTATTTTAGCATATAAGCACCAAATCTGAGATGAAGTTGGGATCTGGAGCTCTACAAAATAGCGACTAATCTTCTTGAAACTATGTTTCATCCAATAAAGGATATTTTGACCGCGCACAAAAAGGTCAAAAGGAATTTCTAAATTTGTGAAACCCAAAGAGAATGCATATAGAACATTCTGATGCACTTATATCATATTACACATACTAAAGTCTCAATTGCCATTGGAGAATGAGTGGAAAAATGCTCTACAAATCATCAGTATCTTTACACTATCGAGTATGATCTTCATTACAGCACCATTCTTATATAACAAAGCCATTAATTAATTACTCCCTCCATTCAAATTTATAAGACGATTTCTTAGAACACATAAACTAAAAAGATATTGAAATGACCATATTATCCCTAATTATTATCACTAAGCATTATTGTCGACGATCGGGATCATCGACCGCAAAAGTGAAGAGGGTGTTAGTGTGTAAGGGACCCATTGAGCTTGCTCACCGGAGGTTCGCGTTTGCGCCAGAGAGGTCGGAGGAAGACAACAGAGGGCGTGACACAACGAAGTTATCTTGGTTCGAGCCCCCGAGCGGGTAATAGCTCTACGCCCGTCTTCTCCGGAGGCGGAGGAATCCACTAATTGTGCGTACAAAGAGATGATTACTGCTCGAGCCCGAGTGCTCGTTTGTGTTTTCTGGTCTATTGCTCCCGAGTCTCCGTCGAGGTAATAGCTCTACTCAGGTCGCCTTGCGGCGGTGACTCTCGTTATGTGGGTGTACAAAGCAGTGTTTACAGTTCAAAGAAGTGCAGGTGATTCTAGCCTGAGCTACCAGGAGCGCTGTGTTGAGTGCTCTCTTCGTTGTCCTTGAGCTCATGCATCCTTGGTCTTTATATCCCTTCGCGACGAATCGGTCGGGAGAAACTCGGATCGTGGCTCTTAATCGCGACCGAAGACAGCCAGAATCGCTCGGGCTTGCCAAGACTCGAGTCATCCCCACGACCCGCTCTTCCAAGAATCGCAAGTCAATCGCTAGATCCGAGATCCGGGCGGACGAGGATCAACGAGACCCCGCCGAGCTCGAGGTCGTCTTGAGGTCGAGCTCAGGCGGACCGAGCTTGAGGTCGTCGAGGTCGAGCTCAGGCGGACCGAGCTTAGCATACCAAGGCCGAGGTCGGCGCCCAAGGCACACCTGTGTCGTGGTCGGGCCTTCCGAGCATGGGGATCCGTTGACCGTATGCCGACCGGTCAAGGAGTACCCAGCCCTCGTCAGCTAGCCCCCGAGGCTCTAGGTCGGAGGGAGCCCTCATGACGACCTTGAGCCTGAAAATCTGCAAAAATCCTTCAGAGGTCTTGTCTCCTTGGTCGAGGTCAGGTGAGACCGCGAGGCTAGTCTTTTGCCCCGACACTGGCGACCTTCGGACTCCTCGATCTGTCAAAGTGGTACGGACGGTTGGAGGGCACTGGCGGTGTCTCGTCCCGAACCCCACGCGCCCGTCAAATCGCGTTTATACGCTTTTGAGGCGCCAAGGGCCGGATTTTCACCGAGTTGCGGTTTATAAACCCAGCGCAAGACTCCCTTTCGGGAAAAGGCTTCACCTTTGCGCCATTCGCTTTTAGCTTTATAGTCTTTTCTTCATCGCAGACCTTGAGCCCCCGAGCTCAACGCTCGTTCATCCTGACAATGCCCGTTGCCCAGGATGGGCCCGAGTCCAAAGAGGAGGGGACCACCTTTGAGTTGGTGCCGCGCCGTTCATCGGGCCAGGACCGCATCCATGCGGGCCTCGGCCGGTCGCGGCCGGCGGGTCCGCCCAAGGTGCCGATGACCCGATTGCGACGGCCTCTCGAGCGGCCGATGAAGACGGTTGATGACAGGGGCCGCCGAGGTCGGCGCCTCGCCAAGGCCTCCTCCGAAGATGGCACCTATGGCGCCCGGTGGCTGCAGATGAGGCCGTCTTAGGCCGCGCCGCCATGGTCGCCCCGACCATGGAGGTCGAGCGACCACGACCTTTGGGGTCGACCACGATCCGGCCGAGGTCGTAGCGGATGGTCTTGCCAAGACCCGAGCGAGGTCTCGTGGGGTAGGGAGCCGAGAATACCCCGATCGCGGAGGAGGAGCGTGCGTGATCACCAAAGCGTTCCAAGATCGAGCAAACCAAGGTGGGGGAGTCAAGAAGAGTGCAGGCCACCCCGCCAAGCTCGAGGCTGAGTTAAGGAGGTCGAGGACAAGTTGGAACGAGCGATCAAGCGGCGAAGAGTGCCATGGCCCAACTCCAAGGCGAGCGCCACCGCGCCTCTGACTCGGCTCACGAAGCCCTTCGACTCCAGGGCAAGCTACCGACCTTGAGGGCCAAGTACGCCGAACGTGAGCGAGAGAAGCTTGCTCGGGATATGGGTCGATCTGTAGACAGGGTTAGCAAAGCACAAGTTGCACATAGAATTTTGTAAGACAAAAGATTAACGAACGGTCATCTTTGCGAAATGAATTGTGTCTGAGATGAAGTTGTTCTGCCTGTTTAGGACCAAAGTTTTCATTATGTACTTAGCCTTTCTTCGAGAAAGTATACCCTTGCCCAGCCCCCGTTGGATCCGAGGTCGAGCGACGCGTGCCTCGGGCACAAGACGTAGATACGGACAAGCAGCTACGACCTGCAAAGTTGAGGACAGATCCGCAAGAGTGACACAAAGTGAACCCGTTACGCAGATGGTCACACCCAGATTAACGCTCGAACGACCGTCGCGACCATGCGCATTGCTCAACAGTCAAAGTGGCGAGGCTCTCAGCTCGGGCCCGGGCACAGGGGAGAGCTAGATTGCGAAGAGGTTCGGCTTACGTTTTAGCTCTTCCACTGGGGGTGAACGTCAAACTCGCGACGCTTAGACTATGAGCGAATGCGCTGCGCGCGAAGGTCGTGTTCGTAGAAAAAGGGGTCTCAGAAAAAGAACAGTAGCAACACAAGACCGACCTTTGTCCTGCAAGGTCGAGAAAACGTCGACCTCGAAATTTACCAAGTACAACTTAATAGAGATCCATAGGGTAAAGCTTAGACCCAAAGATGTTAAGGCCGCCTTTGGGAGAGACTTTTGAGACTCGACCATGGCCATGTGTTCTGTTGCTTGGCATCGAATGTGGGCTTGACTCGAACCCTGACGCAGGGGGAGCTTGAGTGCGAAGAGACTCGGCTTATGAATAGCTCGACCATCGGGGTCATTATTAAGCTCGCGACATTCGAGGCCAAGACCAAGAGCACTTGTACGCAGTCGGACTCACAGAAATCTCAAACCCAAACCGACACGAAAATATGAACGGTAAAAGAATACCAAGACCAATATAATGATTGAATAATGGCTGTATTGAAATTGAGGATAAAGGCGTTACGAGTTTTCGGTCGGTCGATATTCCACGAGCTAGAGAGCTCTCGCCATCGAGGCGGCGCTAGCCAGAAGCCCGTGCGATCTGCTAAAACAACTCTATAGGGGCCTCCCACTATGGGGATAACTTGTTGGTGCCGGACGAGCTCAATCCGCCTCGAGCCAAGTCCCCAACAAGGAGCCGCCTAGGTCGCATCGACCGAGACGCATGTCTGCGAAGAGCTCGCAGTAGCGTTGATCGTGGCAAAGGCACGCATCTTACTTCTCGCGAGGGTAAGGTCGAGGGACCGTTCAGGCTTCGAAGTCGATGTGATCGACTGTGAATTTCCGCAGAGCCTAGCGTGACCTCCGGAGGCGGGGCGGCCGGATCAACATAAGCGGAAGGGTGAAGACCGTAACACGGCCGACAGCGGTACGAACAGACCATAGGACGGTGGGAAGTTCGCCCACCTAGGTCTGGCGTGTCATTCGAGCTCATTTGATACTCGCTTCTTGATGCCTTGGACGACTGTCGTCTGGTTGGCGCTCCATCGCTCCATTGCTCTGCGGACGGGCCATCGAAGCATAGCAAACTTTGGCGCCTATGTCTTCGCAATATTCCCCCGACAGTTTGTGGGAAAGGGCCGAGGATGTCGCGCCCCATGTAGAGGAGAACCAAGCGGCGGGATGGTCTTGAGTACGTGGCGGTTCCGAGCATGGAACCGGCGAGCTCGATATGGATGATGTCACGAGCATCCTGAAGCGCAGTTGGCCAGTAGAACCCCCTGGGGAAAACCTTACCGACCATCGCCCTGAAAGAAGAATGTGCTCCACAGAGGCCAAGTGGATGTCATTCAGTAAGTACTTACCCTCCTCTCGTCGAAGATTGATGGCGACGCCAAGGTCTTTGAGACGACGTCCGAGGAATCGCGTCATCAGACGAGCCGAGATGGGACAGAGATCTGTCTTTGGGCTGTCCTTCCCGGTGCGTGCTCGAGTTCCAGTCCCGAACCATTTCTCCATTTCGCGCACCTCGGCGAGATACTTTTGTCATCGAAGTCTCCCGGCATTGGTGGTCTTTGCCGAACCGTTGACCGTGAGTCGAGTCGCCCTTGGCTACCAGCTGACGCACGCCAAGCGCCTTGCAAACTCGAAGACCCACGAGGAGAGCTCCATACTCTGCCACGTTGTTAGCTGCCGAGAATCCAAAGCGAACAACATACCTTAGCCTGGCCACGCGGGGTGAGAATAAGGATTCCGGCCCGAGCCGCTGAAGGATCTCGGCCGTCGAAGCACATGATCCGAGCTTCTCCCCATTGTCAAAGGATTGCTTGGAATGAACCTACCGAGGGCGGAAACAAGGGTGTGGAGTCATCGCGGGGAACCGTGCGTGCTCGAGCCACACGAACGGATCCCGCGGGATGCGCCATGCCGAAGATCTCGCGTCGCACCTTCAATGAGCGAAGCCATCGGGCCCCACGGTGGCGCCGGTTGCCGACGATCGGGATCGCCGACCGCAAAAGTGAAGAGGGTGTTAGTGTGTAAGGACCCACTCGGAGCTTGCTCACCGGAGGTTCGCTTGCGCAGAGAGGTCGGAGGAAGACAACAGAGGGCGTGACACAACGAGTTATCTTGGTTCGAGCCCCTGGCGGAGTAATAGCTCTACGCCCGCCTTCTCCGGAGGCGGAGGAATCCACTAATTGTGCGTACAAAGAGATGATTACAATCGAGCCCGAGTGCTCTGCTTGTGTTTTCTGGTCTATTGCTCTGAGTCTCCGTCGAGGTAATAGCTCTACTCAGTCGCCTTGCGGCGGTGACTCTCGTTATGTGGGTGTACAAAGCGGTGTTTACAGCTCAAAGAAGTGCAGTGATTCTAGCTTTGAGCTACCAGAGCGCTGTGTTGAGTGCTCTTCGTTGTCCTTGAGCTCATGCATCCTTGGTCTTTATATCCCTTACGCACGAATCGGTCGGGAGAAACTCGCGGATCGTGGCTTTTAATGCGACCGAAGACAGCCAGAATCGCCCGGCTTGCCGCAAGACTCGAGTCATCCCCGACCCGCTCTTCCAAGAATCGCAAGTCAATCGCTAGATCCGAGATCCTCGGGCGGACCAGGGGATCAAACGAGACCCCGCTCGAGCTCGAGGTCGTGCGAGGTCGAGCTCGGGCGGACCGAGCTTGAGGTCGTGCGAGGTCGAGCTCGGGCGGACCGAGCTTAGCATACAGCGCCGAGGTCGGCGCCCAAGGCACACCTGTGTCGTGGTCGGGCCTTCCGAGCATGGGGATCCGTTGATCAGTATGCCGACCGGTCAAGGAGTACCCAGCCCTCGTCAATTATATTCAATGTATGCATGTAGAGAATATAAAGTAAATATGGATATTTATTAGGAATATAGAAGGAATATCATATTAATTTTGCATTGGAATATGAAATACGTTTTATATTTATGGATAAAATCATTCAAAGAACATGTTTTATAAATTTGGACGGAGAGTAAATTGGTCCCAAAATCCATCACCATAAACAGTAATAAACACAGCACAAGGGCACCCAAAATTAACGTACATACTTCCAAAAATAAAGCCATATCCCCCCGCAATCTACAGGCTCCATGTATCACCCACAAGTACGCCGTGTACCATCACCGTCACCGTCGAAAGAATCATAAGCTATATGTACCCCTGAATCCTTGGTTTAAGTCCTGTTCTTCGTCTTCTCCTTCGTTCTTGTGTTCATCTTAATCAACAGAGTAGTAGTAACAATATTAATTAACATCTTGATCGATCAGTCGGTCTCTAGGAGTGGACTTAAATCATGCCAACTTAATTTAATTCTTGAATTCTTGAGTTCTTGAGTACTTGAAGAATTGATATGTAATCAATGGATCACAAGGCCATCATGTCCTTGACGAAGCCGTACTTCTCCATGAACGGGTTCCTGATCTCCTTGGGCGGGTACTCGTTGATGCAGTCCTTCCAGACGCCGGCGTCGGTGATGGGCTTCTCCACCGTCCAGACGCAGCTGTTGCACTTGAAGCCGGCGCCGAAGGTGAGCATGAGGACGCGGTCGCCCTTGTTGAGGCGCTTTTTGGCCTCCATATAGCCGAGCACGTACCAGACGCTGCTCGCGGAGGTGTTGCCGAAGCGGTGGAGCGTCATGCGGGAGGGCTCGAGGTCGTGCTCGGTGAGGGTAAGCCCCTTGCCGACGCCGTCGATGACCGCGGCGCCGCCGGTGTGGACGCAGAAGTGGTCGACGCCGACCTTCATGCGGATGGTGAGGGAGGACGAGGAGCGCTTCTTGCGGGAGAGGCGCGCCGAGAGGGTGGCGTAGGAGAGGCGGAGGAGCTCCGGCAGCGGCAGCACCCGCGGCGCCAGCACGCGGAGGTTCTTGACGAAGGCGTGCACGGCGGCGCGGGGGAGCTCCTTGCCGAGGTGGAACCCCGGGCGGCCGGCGTCGTCCTCCATCTGGAGCGCGCAGTTGTAGGCCTCGTCGGACGCCCCCGTGTGCGTGCGCACGACGTGGCGCAGCCGCAGCTTGGCATGCGGCCGCAGCCGCGGGTCGTTGGTGAGGAAGTAGGCGCAGCCGCCGGAGCGGAAGAGGCAGTTTCCCAGCATGAAGGAGCGCCTGTTGCCGGCGTACCAGTTGGGCGCGATCGACTCCGACGTCATCACCAGCGCCACCTTGTTCGCGTGCGTCCTGCCGTCAAGGATCGATACGTACAACATGAAAAACCGATCTTTTACCGCTGAGTTTCTGCTACCATGCGAAATCAACAATTCCCCGACCGTGAATCGACCGATCTCGACGGTCGATGACACGACTGTTTGCACAAACATTGTACATCCGCTATGCTTGCTAAGCGACTGCAGCGGATCCGCGGCAACCCACTGTGCGCACACCATTTCCACGCAAGTTTTTCTCCGTAGCTATCGGATTCGCTATAAATCCTCACGAATCATGAGTCGGTTCGGAGAACCAATATAAAGCACAAGATTCGTATCTATAATAAAAATTGAAATAAAAATAGCGAGCTATGAACTCAGCTTACATGAACTGCGTTACTGGTAACCATTTCTCTTACTGGTGGTTGGTGGGGCAGCAATGCATGCCACATTTCTCAAAAGAGATGCACACATTTTCACCGTTGGGGCGGCATCGGCATGGACCAAACGGTGAAATGGCAATGCAGGGACGTAGACGATAGAAGTGAAGGCTGACATTAATTACTCCATAGGAGTGTGCATGCTAGTACACTCCACTGGCTAGCAAGAGCCAAGGAGGCAGAGGAGATCCACGTCCTCCATTGATATCACCTATCTACTACTAAAAGCAGTACAAACTTGGCGAGCAGGTATTAAAGGGCGGTAGAGCAGGCAGGCCGGGTTATAGTAGCAGCTGGCTCACATCACATGCAGTGGTTTCATCATATTGCTAGGCTCAATACACAGCTTCGCTCGCCCACATTTATTCCTATGTCAATTTTGGCATGTAGGAGTTGTAGGAGTAGTACACTTATATTGATAAGAGTATGATCTTGCACAGGATGAACACGGAGTTTCGAGTCAGACCAGCGATGCACCGATAACGCGTTTTGGAACGTGAAGAACAAAAAAATTACTATCTATATACCCTTTACTCATGCTTTAATATTTATATAATTTTTTAAAAGAGATGCATATAAGTACCTCTCTTTGCTTATTTTTATGGTAGTACTACATTACTACTACTAGCTACCAACTGCTGTAAAATGTACTAGTACAATGTGTTATGTTTTTTTTTTCAAATTTATGTTTATTAACGAAAAATGTAATGTATATTTCTATAGTTCAGAGTGAGAGCATGAGAAGATGATGCTTTAATCTCATGTCATGAGGAATAGATTTTATTTTTTCAGTTAAGTGATGGCTAAAATTCTTAGGATTTTTTTTTTATAATAAGGGCAATGTACTAGAAAGATCTTGCTACTCTAAGGTCATTTTGCCGAGCTGCAAAGTCTAATCTGTATTAATTTACAAAATATAAAACTGTATTAACTCGTTGATCTGATCAGCATATATAACCGGCCATACGGTTTAAACGACATGAGACCAAAGAACATGCAATGCAGGAGTATACACATTACACAGCCGTGCTTGAAGCAGTTAACTTCTAGGGACCGCTAGTACATATTTGTCGACCAACTATAGCCTTTTTACCTGCACAACATTAAGTGATTCACACAGCGCGTATATTAAGTGGTGTACTGGTGTTTCACCTATTTAGCGTATATTAAGTGGTGTACTGGTGTTTCACCTATTTTTAAGGACTGCACACGTGTACATGCCATCCAACCAACGGTCCGGATCGAGCACCGTGAGAATTATAGTGCAAAATATTTTAGGGACTGACACTTTTATCAAACCATCGATAATGATCTAACCACTCTACTAGCTTCCACTCGTCACCTCCGGGATAAAGAAATGACAAAGAATTGTTCTAAACTAGGCAAAAAAATGATGAACCCTATAAAATAAAAAAAAAACTCTAAACTGCACAGAAATAAAGTAAACCTCGGTGAACTTTACGAATACGTGAACTGAGCTTAACTCAGTTGGTGAGAACGCTGGTGCGCATCCCTCCCTGCCCGCCTTCGAGGTTTCACCCGACGCGCATGTGTATGAGGGTTGGGTGCAACATGTGTGGTGTGTGTGAGCGTGTGTTGATGTGAGCACACGTTTGTAGCCTAACCATTTTTCCTTCTACAGTGTATGCAGTGCTCTTGGGTAATTTTTTAAAAAAACTCTACAAATACAAAATCAAATAGAGCTAAAAACTAGACATTAGTTAGCACTGCAATTTTAGACGACTAAGAGATAAGCAAACTTCACTCGACCGAGAATTAGCAAAACCGAAAATTTTATTGTTGTTTTTACTAATGGTTTAATCCAAGCCGTTGAACAGATCGAACGAGGTCACGAGGCCTGCAGTTGATCTGTTGCAGTCGTAGTTATGACTGCAGCTGATCACAGTCCAGGTACACCAGTATACACGCAGACTTCAACTAAGATCTTAGCCGTTGTAATTTTGGAATAAAGAGAAATAACTGGAGAGTATTGATGGGGTAAAAAAACGAGAGAAGAGAAAACAGGAGAAGGGAAGGGAAGGGAAGAGTAGAGAGGACAACCTGAAGAAGTTGTTGACGAGGTCGAGCCCGATGAGGCTGGCGCTGCAGCCCATGCCGGTGAGGTTGTACACCTTGACGTCCTCCCGGAGCTTGTAGCGGTTCACGACTCGCGCCGACAGCGAGGGCGACGGCGAGAACATGGACACGTTGACGACGAGCAGATCGACGTCGGCGGGCGCGCGCCGAGGCCGCCGGGCGGGGCGGACTTGGCGAACAGCTCGTCAAGCACGGCGTGGAAGGTCTCGTCCATCTCCTCCATGCCCTCGGCGACGCGGTCCGGGCTCGCGTCCCCGCCGGCGATGATGTTGCGCGGGCCGTACGTCTCCTCGCCGATCCCCGAGTTGACGATGACCTTGAGCAGGAACTTGTACTCCTCCAGCCCCAGCAGCTTGTTCCGCTGGATGATCTCGCCGCACAGGTCCGTCGGCAGCTTGCGGTCGTCCGTCGCCATGTAGCACACGTAGTCCAGCAGGTAGCACCGCCGCTGCCGCGCCCGCGCCACCAGCAGCCTCGCCAGCATCAACGCCGAGTAGGCCAGCAGCGTCAGCGTCAGCATCGTAACCAGCTCCATCGTTACAACTTACAGCCTAGCTAGCTGTGCACTTCTTGTTCTTGTCAAGGAGGAGATCGATGGTTGGAAAGCTAGCTAGCTACCTAGATGGCAATGCGCAACGCGCGCGTGTGGTTGCTGCTCATAGAGATGGAGGCGAGAGCTAGAGGCGTGACAAGCTAGGCGTGTGCGGGTGGTGGGGTTGTGAGGAGGGGAGTGAGTGAGAGGGAATAGGGACTAACGGAGGGGTTTACAGGAAGGGGAAGGAAGGAGAGGAGGGGAGTTTTATAGGGAGGGTGGGAGCAGGGATTAAATTTTCATTTTTCGAGAAAAACCGGACCTAGCCAAAATTCGAAATTTCGGCCGAAATTCGGTAATTTCAGCCGGAGGATATTCAAAATTCAAATCCGGTTTGTTTGGTAACGAAATTACTCGAAATTTCGCCAAAATTGCACTGACTGAAAATTGGTTCAAACGATGTCAAACAATTTTGAAATTTTTTTTAGATTTCTGACACATTAGAGATGTTATCATAAAAATTTCAGGTGATTATCAGGTCTGTGGAATTTTTAAAAATTCAAACATTGATACTATGTAGATGAAACGTTGATCGACAAGTTTGAACCGGATGAAAAATAGTACAAACGAAGTTAGAAAATTTTGAATTTTTTTTGGATATTCCTGAAATATTTATGATATTTATGTAAAAATTTCAGATGATGATCAAATGTGAAGAATTTTAAAAATTAAAACATTGGTACTGTCTTGGTAAAGCTACTGAGCGGCAAGTTTCATCCGAATGAAAATTAGAACAAACGAGGATATAAAATATTGAAAATTTTTCTGAATGGTCCTGACACATACATAATATTCTCATAAAATTTTCATATGATGATCAGGTGTCATGAATATTTAAAAATTCCAACAGTGCTACTATCCTGTTAAAAGGCCGATGATCAATAATAGATTTACTTTAACAATAAGAAAGGTTTAAATTTTTTTAAAATTTTACATAAGGGTGAGAAGGAAATGCTTAACATCTCATAAAAATTTTGAATCATGATCACGCTCCAGTGAATTTATAAAATTCGTAGAAGGCACAGTACCATTTATGTTCTTTCTCTGTTTGATTTTTGAAATATAATACAACAAATTAAGTTTAGTGCTTACTGCATTGATAGATTTTATTGAGCAAACCAAGAAAGTTGAATTTTTTGAAACTTTTATAGAATGGTACTGAGGAAATTCTTAACCTGTCATAAAAGTTTTAGATGATGATCACACTCAAGAAAATTTAGAAAAATCTAACAAGTTTACTGTCCCAATTATGTCCATTCAGTTTTCGATCTTTTAAAGGTAACAAATGATGTTAAATTATTTTGAAATTTTTTTGTATGATCCTAAACTACTAAGTATGGTACCATAAATTTTTCAGATCATTATCAAGCTTGTAAATTTTTTAAAAAATCTGACAATATTTCTGCCCAAATTTTAAAAAATCTCAAAAAAATAGTTTTTCATCAAATTTTCGTGTAAGATCACTTTCTAGTAGGTTATTGGATCAAATCCGGTGCTCAAAATTCAAAATCTGGATTAGAAACCCAAAATTTCTGAAATTACTGTAGCATTTTTTTTTTTATTTTTGAATTTGCCCGGCTTATGTAATCTCAGGGGGTCCGAAATCCGAAATTTCGCCGAATTTCGGCGAAAATTTGAACCCTGGGTGGGAGGTCGAAACTTGCTTTACTCTTAAAATCGTCTCAATATTTTTCATTTGTTTTTTGTTTTCGTTCTTTTAAAAAATGCACTCGTAATTACTCTTGCTTTTGACAAATGGAGTTTAAGGAGGCATGCTGTTCAGGGCCATCGTGTTAAAACTTGACACCTATAATTTGGTCAGGTGATCTGAGATTGGATACACTCACACATGTGTTGAGTGTGTGTTTATCTTGTAATCTATTAAAACAAACTTGGACACATATGCTCGAGGCACGCGAGAAACTCAAGTGTTAGGTTGTTAAAAATATTTATATAGGAAAATGCATTGATTTCTAATTAAATAAGGGAGTGTATAGCAATCTCCTGGATGTTATATGGTAGAAATAAGTTGTAAGCATTGGTTTTGGTGTCACGTAATTGTTTGATACTCCCTTCGTTTAAATTTATAAGACGTATTTTTTTCACATAGATCAAGAAAATATTGACAATGACTAGATTGTCCATAATTATTATCACAAGTACTAAATTCAACATATTCAATAGGAGTATAAATGGAACAATCACACTAACTTTGCATTAAAATATGAAATACGTCAAATATTTACGGAGAAGATTATTTAAAAAATACGTCTTATAAATTTGGATGGAGATGATAGAAAATAAGAATGTAAGAAACTTTGTACAAACCTCGATTATTAATTCGATTTGGGACATATAGACATCTATTCGGTGGCGGCGCGATTAATTAGGGTGTGTTTGAGTGCGACTTCACTCCATCAAATCTGTGGATCGATAGAGTGAGTATTCCTAACTCCACTAGATCCGTGGAGTGGAGTGTTGATACATTAAGAGTGTTTAGATGGTCATCTTGTTTACATTTTAGATTAAAAATATAAACTTAATTCACTTTATTTTAGTCTAAAAGTTTGGATCTCGATGAAATTAGGATCTAAAACTCTACCAAATAGGGTCACGACCAAAGTGGGCTCCGCGGTCCGCCCTCTTCAGCGAAGGTTTATCTTGAGCAACTGGGTATATATCAAAGTAAGTAGGATGACATAATTATGGTCTAAACTTATCGGTAGATGCTTTATTTGCTCGTTACTCTCTCGGTTTTCAATAGCTAGCATTGAACGTGTGTATTTTCTGATTTGAAGATCTTCATTAAGAAGGTTACGTTAGAGAACAGATGACCAAAGGTACTAAAGGTTAGTTGGCAGGTGCACTAGTTGTACCCTCGCCCACTAGGTACAAGCCTCGGTTTGGCGTTGGTGCTTACCTTCTTATAATAGTAAATGTCAGAGCTTATGGCCTAAATTAAAAAAACAAAGAAAGAAAAGAAGGCTACATTACAAGATGGAAGATGACTTTATCGTCATATATTTGCCAATATATACTATATATTAAAACTGAGAAGATTGCTACCCAGGTCGTCCACGTCACCTTTCTCGCGAATACACCCTCTGAAAGATTGGAAATTGCATTTAGATCTTTTCGATGGTTTTTTAATAAAATAGACCCGAAAAAATATCAAAAAAAGCTGAGAAGATTGCTGCCCATTCAGGCCGCCCATGTCACCTCTCTCGCAAAGACACCCTCTGAAAGATTGGAAATTGCATTTAGGTCCTTTCGATGATTTTTTAATAAAATAGACCCAAAAAAATATCAAAATTACGTTTAGATCCCTTGCGGTTTACATTTAGGTTCTCCTGGTGTTTTTTAGCGAAACGGACCCCGAAAAAAAGTACTTCATGTCCCTCTACAGTTAAAAAAAACGGATTCGTTGAAGGTTTATAGCAACCCATGGATTCGCCTCCAGGTGTTTTTTAGTGAAACGAACCCTGAAAAAAATAAATTACTTTATTTTCCTCTACAGTTATAAAAAACACAGATTCGTCGAAAGTTTATAGCAACCCATGGATTCACCGATGGGTCATAATCGCCGTTTTAAAAAAAACGTAGATTTATCGAAGGTTTATAGCAGCCTATAGATTCGCCGACGAGTCTAACAACCTATTTTTTTTAAAACAAATATGAAAACCGAAAATACAACCAAATTTGTTGAAATACGTAAAAAAACAGCCACATGTTTTTAGAAAAAACACAGATTCGTCGAAGGTTTATAGTAGTCCATAGATTTACCGACGAGTTCTAGCCACGATTTTCTATAAAAAAAACACATATTTGTTGAAGGTTTATAACAACCCATGGATTCACTGATGGGTCCTATCGACTCATTTTTTAAAAAAAAATATGAAAAACGAAAATACGACCAAATTTCTCAAATATTTCACGTTGTATCGTCATGCGCGACGCATCGTAGCATGTTATTCTGGCTAAACGCGGTTTTCTAAAAAAACGCAGATTTGTCGAAGGTCTATAGTAGCCCATATGTTTGCCGACGGGTCCTAACGCAAAAAATAAAAATATAAACAAAATTACATTTATATCCCTTTGCGATTTTCTAAAAAAAACACTGATTCACCGATGATTTATAGTGGTTCACAGATTCACTGACGGGTCCTAGTGACCCTTTTTTTTAAGAAAGCAAGAAGATCGAATTATAAAAAAAATGAAAATCGTTTATTTTCTCCCAAAAACAGCAACCGCAGATTTGCGGACCGTCTATAACAGTCCACAGATTCGCCGATGAGTTCTAGCGACCTATTTTTTAAAAAAGAAACACAATAAACTGGAATTACGCCAAAAAAATATATTTAGGCTCTTCTATGTTTTTTTCTAAAATAACACCAATTCACCGACAGCTCTAACAATCCAAATATTCGCCGATAGTTTCTAACAACCCATTTTTAAAAAAAATTTAGAAAATCAAAATTATGCGGGAATTATGCAAAAGAAAAACCAAGAATACGTTTAGATTCCTCTGTGTTTTCCTTTAAAAAAACACAGATTCACCAAGGCTTCTAGCAATCCAAAGATTTGCCAACGGCTTTTAGCGGAACCATTTTTTAAAAAACAAGAAAACCGAGATTACCTAATTTTTTCTGAAATATCCGTTGAACAAAATTTAGCTACAAAGATCGCGATGAATTTTCTAAATTTCACACGATATGTAATGCACGTTACGAAATTTTGCACGATACGGCGTAGCACGTGGCATTGGCTAGTAGCTTACTAGGACACACAAAAGGTGAAATTGCAGCACACACTACACTTACAAAAGGTGAGATTGAAGGTACAAAAGGTGAGACTGAAGTTCCTCGGAGTTGAAATTTTTTATTTGATAATTTTTGACTTGAAATTTTTTAATTTGAATTTTTCAAGTTTAGAATTTTTTGAGTTGAAACTTTCTAATTTGAAAATTTTCTATTTGAAACATTCTCAGTTGGAACTTTCTAATTTGAATTTTTTGATTTAAAATTTTTTGAGTTAAAACTTTTTGAGTTGAATTTTTTTAGTTGAAACTTCTTGTTTAAAATTTTCAAAGTTGAAATTCTATAATTTGAAAATTTTATATTAGAGAGAAAGGAAGAGAGGTGGAGAAAATAAGTAGGAGGTCCTTAAATTTTTTAGTTTGAGAATAACCTCGAACTAGTGGTACTGTCTTTATTGAGCATCAATCTTCATGTTTCACATGTACTAGCCTGGATAGCGCGCTACGCCGCGCCGTTACGAAGATGATTTATCGGTATAGACATATCATTTAAAGTAGTGGGGCTGTAAATCGTTCATAGTATGGAGAAGGCAGCAAAACAATGTATGTAAGACCAAGGGAGAAGCACCGATATACGGGTGAGAAGTACTGTCATATGGGCCAAAATAGGAGAAGTACTGTCATACGGGCCAAAATAGAATGATAAGATAGAAAACACAATAGATATAACAGTTCTATTTTATTAAACAGGGATAGAACAACGAAAGCAAATTATATAGTAGTCTAACAGTGAGATTAACAGTACGAAGATACATAGGAGAAGCCTAAAGCAGAGACCAACGTATAAACAGCCAAAAGAGAGGACTATGAGTTGCTGCATTTGCCGATGGGCACAACATCACACTGTACATTGACCAAAACAAACCCAAAGATATAGATTGGTATTTGTAAGTCTGGAATATAGCAAAATACTACTAAGATTAGATGGCCAGTCTTGTGAGCATAGTAATGGCGCGATCGATTGAGTGGAACAATGAGACCACTTTTGTTAATTAACAAATGTAATCAATTGTGGGTAGCATCCTGGTGATTCGCGGCCTGCGAAAGCTAGGTATTTTGGTAAGGTATTATTGAAATTGATAGAGGTCAGTAATGTTAACCGTGAGGATAACAATATATAGGATATACCTTATTTGTTTTTAATCAGTTCCAGTGGGCGGAAACAACCTCCTTTTCACCTGTTGTTTTCCTTCCATATGCTCAATTGTGCTAGAGACAGTGAAAACAGGTTATTAGCATTACAGTATAGGCGGTACAAAGTAAAGCGAAAACGTGAAAACATATAAAAATATAACCTTGTGCTGCTTTCAAGAATAGACAAGTCATCGGTAGTAGCTTGCAATGGACGCTTAAGCTTAGAGTCTAGCTCCACAAGTGCCTAGTTACAGAGAAGAAACATAATCGAGATTGTGCGTTTCTAAAGTTATGGATTGTAAAGAGCTAATCATAGAATGATTAATGAAGTAAACCTGTGACGATGGCGGTGTCTCCTCATGGATAACAGCGTGAGCCAATCCACTTTCCCGCTATGACAATGAGGCAAATATCAGTAGGTATACAAATAAATACAGATGAGGCTTCATCGGTTTTCTTTGTTAACCGACCAAAGACAGAGATGTACAGAAGAGACATATAGTGTTTCATCATTGTTTTCGCAATCACCAGACCAACGAACTACCTAACTAATGCTTTCTATTTGGGTAAACCAACGTTATTTAGGATTGGATACATGAGGAGCTAAAAGAGAATACACAGTTATAAGATATATAGAACATCATATCGCATGCAGGGCGTGTGTGCACGAACAAGAATTTTTAGAACTCTATATAGAAATTGGAGGAACATAGGCGTTAATAAGAGATGGGAAAAACAAAACCTTTGAAAGCAATAGTATATACAGAGAGGCAACCATCACTGTGATTAAGAACCTGGAGGAAGTTCCTGGGAATAGACCTGAATAGTTGAGGGTATCTGAGTGGATCCGTGAGGAGATGCTGCAGGAGGCGAAGCGCCGTCATAAGAGGTAGGCTGTGTAATGACAGGTTCATGAGCGCTTGATGGGCCAGCAACGAATTCGGTGGGAACAATAACGGTGGATGGTACACTGAGCCGAGTTGTATCTTTTATAATGTCGGTATCAGGAAGAACAGAAGTCGTCTTGTATCCCAGCTGCGCACTGCTAGAAGTGGATGGTATGGTAGGCAAGAGGGCTAATATCGAATCAACCCGATACGATATTTTCATACGTTGTAGAGCTCGACGCGGCACAGAGATTCTCAGTGTACAGACCTTTCCAAAAATATTTTCTATCTGGGGAGGGATAAAGTCCCAGCGACCATCAGTAGTGGCAACAAGAGGCGTTACCGGGCAACCAATAAGCTCTTGTGCAATTTCAGCAAAGAAGATGAATTCTACTGTCTTTGCATCTGGATTGCTGATGGCGTGTGGGTCGATACCATGCACTGTGACTCGGTATCTATCAACAAAAAAAGCTGTGTTAATCTATAATATTCATTTAGTATAACAATTTGAAACACGACGTGTACCTGGAATATTTAGAAGTACATCGACAAGCAATGAGACGGGAAAAGCGAAAAGAAACACACCTTGGATCAGCAGCTGTCACACCGCATTTTGCGCACCTATAAAAGCATGCAATTAAATGGACCGGTCGCATCTAAATGTATACAAAGCAAGAAAATATATACAGCCACAACCAGGTACAAATTTCACAGAGCACAAATTTCACACGGCAACCAAATTTCACATGGCATAAATTTCACAGAGCAAGAAAATGTATCACGGTCTCGTAGATGCTTACTTGTCTGTGGCTGTATGCTCCTGTTGCTCTTCCTGGAATCAAGCCAAGAATCTGCTTTGCCCGAGAAATAGCATCAGCACTGCAACAAGGCATCAGATATACACGAGAATTTCTCTTTTCAGTAAGACAGGGAATTATTCTAGGAAGTTTTTTTAGAAAAAAATTAAAAGGTGGAAACCTTGTAAACAAGCAAACATCAAATAGGAAAGATCATTTTTTTCAATCGGAAATAACATCAAGGGACATTTCGGCTAAATTTTGGGGGATATATCTGACTCTTTGCTAGGTGATATCATGCTAATGATTGGAGAATCAAACTAACTTGAAAAATTCTACCCAAAAAAATCAGGTTTGGTCCTGAACATGAATATGTTTCACTATTGTACAAAACTTTCAAGCTCAAACTCAAATTGGTTCTAAGAGAAGGAAAAAGGTGAAATATGTTCCCCAAGAAACAAATCAGATTTTCTGTTGAAATTTTTCAAGTTGATTTTATACCCGATAGTACCAGTTCTCTGTAAATTTGTTCTCATGCTGATGAATCATAAGATGTTGATATTGACCTTAACAATGACTTGGCTTCCTCTCTTCCCAAGCAGGATGGATGATCACAAAGTGCAAGAACCTGCAATGCAATATACCATATAAATGTCTAAGAAACGAAAAGATAAAATCTGCTTACCTTAACTACATACCTCCCTGAAGAATGTAACTGGTAGCTGATCAAGCGATTGAGGATTCCCAATGTTGCAATAGAGGGTCTGCAAGTGAAAAAAATATGGAATGAACTAAGAAATTATCAGATAAAGCTACCTGTTAAAGCAATCGCAATCTAAAGCTAAGCACCTCATCAAAAGGAATAGACCCTGGTTGAGTCTGTAGCTGTTGCTGCAAATGCTGGATACAGAAAAGAGATAGCTAATCAATTTCTAAGCAGATACCTAATCGCACAAGAACTCCCACCTTGTTCCTTCTTAAACAATCCACACTAGAATGGGGAACAATCTAAAACCCAACGCACAAAAATCGAAGCACCATTATGGCCTACATTATTTCCTATTGCCTGTTCCCCATTGTCCATTCTCCATCCAGGCTTAAGCTCTAATCTAATAATCACTGAACCGGATGCAACGTATGAGCTAAGATCGATGTGACTATCCATCCATGTGAATGGCTCAAACCAACAACACAAAGCGCGTATCAACAACACGAGCCGGAATCGCCCGAAACTAGTGGCAAAAAAAGCGGAGAAACAAGCGAGCGGCAAAAAAAATGCGCGGATCAACAACATGAGTCGGAATCGCCTGAAACCAGCGGCAAAAAAAGCAGAGAAACAACGAGCCGCAAAAAAAATGTGCGGAGTCATTAAAGATCGAAGACAATGCAATCTATAATCTAAGTCCCAGCACGCGAAAATAGAAGCAGGGATTAAGCGCTAATAAGCAGGAAAGGCTATTTCCCATCGCGTATTCAAGCCTATAAGCGCTAATAAGCAGGAAAGACTGCACACAACCCATGCGCTAAGGCTGATTCGATCATCCAACTCGATCCGGAATCAGGAGTGCTAATAAGCAGGAAAGACTGGACACAACCCATGCGCTAAGGTTGATTCGATCATCCCTCGATCCGGAATCAGGAGCACTGACCGGCGGATGAAAGCAGTTAAGGGCACGATCGGCAGCGAATGGGGAAACAACGAGAAACCAACCGAAAGGAGGCGAGGAAACAGACGAGGGGAACTGCGCCTCTAGCAGCGCCGGGGCGATACGCACGGAGAAGGAAAACGCGGAGGAGTCCAGAACAAGGCACAACCTCGGGATAGGAATCGTGGGCGGAGGGCGCGAGGCCGATGAACGGTGGATAGAACGGAGAAGGAAAACGCGGAGGAGTCCAGAACAAGGCACAACCTCGGGATAGGAATCGTGGGCGGAGGGCGCGAGGCCGATGAACGGTGGATAGAACCTTGGCACGGAGCGCAATAGCCATAAATGATTGCAGAAGCACACGAAACGAGCAGGGCGCGAAACGATGACGCATCATCAATTGTTGGTCTCCTAATCGGCGCGAAACAGCGGGCCTCCTGGGCGACACGGCGCACGCACGCAACAAACAAAGCGTGAATCGATGGCGCATTATCAACCGTCGGTCCTCGAATCAACACGAGAAAAACGAAGTCCCTGTGCGAGACGGTACGGACGCGCGGAGAGCTCACCAATCCTCAGCTCTTTAATATATAGTATATATTTGCTCTGGTACGATATTGACCCAATAACGGACAATATCAATCTCTAATACATGAAATACATGAGTTACAAAACCTACCATTCCTTCTTTATTGAATTACTCCCTCTGTATAAGTTTACAGGTTGTAGTATTTCTTCTTGGCACATAGACTAAAAATATGTTAAAAATAACTATATTACCTCCAATTATTATCACTAAGCACTATACTTGATGCATCTATGTAGAGAATATAAAATAAAGATAAATATTTATTAAAGGTATAAAGGACACATACATCACATTAATTTTGTATTGGAAATATTTGTAGACAAAATCATTAAAACAAATACACCTTATAAATTTAGACGGAAAGAGCACCACGTTGTAATTACGGAATAGCATTGGACAATTAGCCGCCTCTTAATTATTTTCACCTCACGCTCTGCCACTCGGTATATTGTAGTACTATTCCCTGGAGATCGTACAGCTTTAAACGCATCAAAGGCAACTGGTATACTGACCTATCGTGTAACGAACAGCTAAGATGTGGACGGTGCCATGCTTGCTCATGGCAATAAGTCTTGACACTTTGTTAGTACGTATATACAGACATATTTACAGCTATTCTGACGAACTCCATATGCATTATTCGGCATTTGCGTTGAGCTTGGTTTCAGGAGGCTGAAGCAGTACACCACGGTACGTGTTTTTGATTGTGATCAGGGGCGAAGTATAGAACAAGCAGCTAGCTCATGTACTCCCTATATACGTAACAATTAGTCTACTTAATACTTCCATAAGAAAGCAAACAAATTGTTCTCACGTGCTGAACTAGTTTCTCCACAGCCAAATTGATTAGCTAGTATATGTTCTTCCGAGATTACCATTTATATGAACATGGGTAAATGTACTTAGCTTGGTCGAGTATAAAATATCTACATTTAGGCCATTCTCAGTGGAGGTTTCATGAGGGTTTCATTCCCATTAAATAATATGACACATAAGTAATTTGGATAACATGGCATAATAATTATGAAGAGAAAGAGGGAATGAGTTTCATCAGGATGAAACTAGGTGTACACTGTTTCCAAGACTATGAAACCTGTTGAAACTAGCACTGGGGGCTATAGAGTTTTATTTCATCCAACTTTGCCCAATCTTGGGCCTTGCAATTAAATACGATGGTTAGCGTATGAAACCGTGAAATAAAATTGTGCATTGTGGCCCTTGTTTCATTCATCTACCCAAATCTCTTTAGACGACATGGTAATCTTGAAAACCGTGAAATGAAACTTTCCACTAGGAATGACCTTATATGAACAGAGCTGCTATTCATTATACGACTGAAAACTCACAAAGTTTCGGTTGATTTTCTTACCCTTGGATCGATGTAGAGATTCGTGCGTCACCCCACCGCCTTATTTCCTCTGGTCAGATTGTGCGCCACCTCCAATTAAACCGCACTCCAGTTCAGCCGGCGACCACCGTCACCACTGAATGCCCCCATATAATATAATACCTCTCCTATTAGTAGGAGAGTTCCCGACTTGTCGCTGCTTTGAGCCGAGCCGGCCCAAAAAAAAAATATTCGTGTTTAGGTCTCTACAAAAATCCATAATTACGTATAGATCATTCTCACGTTTTTTTACGAAGAGGGTCTTTTGGTTCAGGAAAATTGTGGATCTTTTATGAGAGGGTCATAAATAGATACCGAAAAAAATAATTGTGACGTTTGGATCATTCCGGCTATTTTTCACGAAAAGACCTTTTCGGTTTAGTGTGATCGCAGATACACTTGTGTCCTTTCAACCATTTCTTGCGTTTCCTCCACGATTTAAAATAAAAACACCGACGGAAAAAATAAAATTGTTTCCGCAAAAAAGACAACGCACGGCCGGCCGACTCGGCTCGTTTTTTCCTTTTCACGTGTAGGTCCTTTAAAAATGCGTAATTATGCGTAGGTCCTTCGCGTGGTTTTTTACAAAGAGAACCTTCTGATTTAGAAAAAATGCGAATCTTTCGTGAAAAGATCCTAAATAAATACAAAAAAACGTAGTAGCGTTTGGATCATTCTGGCTATTTTTCATGAAAAGGACCTTTCGATTTAACGTAATCGCGGATGTGTTTATGTTCTTTAACCGTTTCACGCGTTTCGTCGATGATTTAAAAAAAACGCCGATGAAAAAAATGAAATTGTTTCCACGAAAAAGACAACGCACGCGGCCAGTGGCGGATCCAGGATCTTGACAAACCCCGGGCTAAATTCTTAAGAGATAAAACTTACCTAAAAAATACTAAAAAATATGTACACCAAGCAAAAATATGCAATTAACAAGAAAGTTTAACCATATATTCTATTATAGAAGAAGACATGAAACTAGCGTATGTAAATAACAAACTCACATAGATTAGGTATTTAGGTCCATACTAATAAATAAGATATTTTAAGCGATAAGGCGACAACCATATAATATGTTATGAACCAGAACCTGAAAAGTTATCATGTAAAGCTAGTCAAAACACAAGAGATATATATAAATTAAGTGAGTTTCAAATTTACAACAATATAACTTACCACTTGCACAAGATAAATCAAATGTATGTGATCTCGTCCCTGGGAAATGTTGTAAAATCTTTTCTTCATCAATGCTTTCAAAAACATCTCGCTCAATATAGCAAATCATTCTATGATTCATCCATTCATCATTCATCTTGTTTCGCAATTCAGTCTTGATAATGTTCATAGCAGAAAAGGCTCTCTCTACTGTTGCCGTTGCCACTGGCAAAATCAATGCTGGTATGGTACCAACTGCAGGTACTCCCTTCTAGCAGCATCTTTGACATTTACATCTAATTCCTCAATCGGTTTTCGGAGTCCAGCATCGGCAACAATATCATTTGGATCGAGTTCCACACCACGATCATCTATGGGACCTGTTCCAATCGCTGGAGGAGATTGATTGGACTGTGGTTGTGCTTGAAAGTTGAAAGTAAGATGTCAAAGTTCTCTTCATTTTGCATCAGTCTTTCTCTATCCTTAATTCAGAAGAAAAGGTGAGCATCTCAACATCTGATAATGTCCCGCAAATTAGAGAAAATTGGAATATTGGATCAAATAGTAAGTAGTACTACAGTACACAACAAAAAATTGATTTAATTACTAATTAGGGCAACTAAATTGTCACCTGACGCAATGGCGCTGGCAGGGTCGACGACGACGGGAGCCGGATTGGGGGCGGCATAGATGAAACCAGAATCAGTTGAATGAAAAAGATTTACCAATCGATCGATTATAATATCTAGTAAGACTTCTATGTACGTGATGTTTTCAAGCTGTGAGCAAAAATACGAGTTACTTCCAGTGCGGAGAAATCAGAAATCCACGGTGCGGTCTCGCCTCTCGCATGCGATTGAATACGAGTCGCTCGGCGTCGGCGCCGCGAGTCGCGACTCACGAATCACGATGGTTGGAACCGCAGGCTCGCAGCGGCTTTTAGGATCGCATATTTAGATTGGGTCTGGCGGTCCGCCATTTGCAGACTCGATGCGGCTCGCAGGTGGCCTGTCCGCTGTCCACTGCTGGCCTGCCGCTGCGCGCCGGGCCTGGTGCAAACTTGGGCTTCATGTGCTGGGCTGCTGGCTGATACTGTACTGCTGAATCCAGGCCCCGGGCTGAAGCCCGCCCAGCCTGGGGCCTGTATCCGCCCCTGCACGCGGTGTATTACGCCATGCAAAATATCCTAGTTTGTTATATTAATGGGATGCACGGAAGGTGCGCCACCTGTCGCTAGAGGCGACGGCAATGATTGCTAGAGAAAATAAAGAAGGGTGGTATCGCGGAGGAGAGAAAGAAGGACAGCGGAAATTCCTCAACACGGTCGACGGATCTTGTTGAGGTGGGCGGTGGGGCGACGGATTCAGCGGCGGTGGGGAGGTGCTAGAAGCGACAACGTTAGGATTGAGACAAGAATGGATGCGTCGAGGGACTGGAGTATCTAGGGTTAGCGGTTGTCATGAATCTTAAAGTGACCCCATCTCTTAAAAAATGGTTGATTATTATTATTGCTGCTGTTGTTGTTGTTGTTGCCGGCAATTCATGAGGAGTCATTCCCTTATATAAGGAGTTATGGGTACCTATGTTAATGTACTTATGTTTACTAATATATAAATATGAGTTAGTAGCAGCGGTCTATTCTTCCTCTCCATCTCTCTAAGAAAAGCAGTGTGCATGCCAGTATATGGATAATGGGATAAAAATGAAACCAACCACATCTTTCTCTTTTCGCCCACACCTACTCACCGTCACCGGCCATTAACCACTTCTCCATTCCCATGTCAATTCAAGAGTGCAATTTTATTTTTATAAACATGTGCTATGATTTGATTATTTAGTTAAAAAGGATGTTTACATATAACACACAGACACTAAACTAGTCTAGCTAAGTATGAATATGCAATGCATATACATGAGCATGGATAAGCCAGACAATTTATGGAAAATCGGATCGACTATATGTGGAAACAAATGGAGTCTTAAAAGTAAATAGAGGATCACAACTTTTGCCCATCTTTTGTATGCCCATTTCTCATTTAATTTAAGGTTAATTCCGAACATCAATGTGCAGCACTGCGCAAACGTACAATCGTTGAACGACTAGCTGCAGCCGATCGATCAGTGTCCCAACTTTTAATTTTCCTCTCCTATTGATGATGGACGGACGGACGGATTGGATGGGCGTTGGGAAGTAATGTGTGCGCGCCTCAAGGTGATTATACCACGTGCATGCACGCATGTCACGTAGTTATACACATGTACACTCAACGTAGATCGGGTGCAGTTCTATGGGGCTGCAACTTAAGCGGTCTTTAAAGTACCGTCAGATTAGATTTGGATGGTTCAGATCGGCTAAAATACTACGTAGATGTTATGCTGTTTAATAGTACTGTTTATGCTATTGTGGTAAAACACTGTTTATCTCATTTTTAGCCGATCTCAACCGTCCGATATCCTCATCGTCTACGAGAACCGTTTAAGTTGCAGTTTCTGTAGAAACTGTACAGGAGCCTTGTTCATGTACACTCCCAGTTTAATCCATGAGAATGTTTCCCTTGCGTGCGTGCGTCTCAATTCAGATCAGATCTGGGGGATCCACTTAAACGGGAGAAAATGCAGTGTGAGCATCGAGATACATCCTGTCAAATTAGAAAGGGAAAGGTGTGTGTGATTGTGATACGATACATGCAACTCCCAATTCCCAAGAAATAATTGGGTTATATACAATCGAAATATATCTATTTTCGAAATCTACCATGATAAAATACAGTTTAATAATACCGAAATGTGCACATCTTTAACAATATATATATCCCACTTCAGTCTCCCCTTCCGTTACTTCAATCGTTTTTCCCTGATCTCGCTCGTCCAGGCATCTGGACGCGCCTCTGCTTCTCTCTCGCCACCCTGCCCTGCTTCACTACGCATCTGCTCATCCAGCAGAAACTTGGCTCGTGACTTCATTTCTCCATGGAAACAAACACTCAGCATCCCCAACGAAACGGAGGCATCAAATTGATGGAAAAAAAGAGGGAGAGAAGATCTTGGAACCAAGAGGCAAGAACTCAAAAGCAAGAATTCTTGTGTGAAATCAAATAAAAAACAAGGGGGGGCAAAGAGAGGCATCATATAAACAAGAAAGAGTACAACAGTGAATTAATTGGATGGGGTTAGCATGTGCAGGTGTCAGCCCTTCTGCACGATTCGGTTGGGGAGCAAGACGACGGTGACGAGGATTCTGGACCAGTTCAATATTTTCTTATGGAATATTATGGCCTGCTTAATATAATGGTTAATATGTACGATCACGGTTTTAAAAGATAACATTATCTCTTTAGTGACTAACTGATTGGAAGCTAACAACAATTAATTATGACCAAGAGGCAACCAGCTGGTTAAACTGAAAGATATTGCAGTTTCTCACGTGATTAACGTGAGAGCAGTTATTGACGTATTTATCAACTTAGGATGGTTGGCAAGGTACATGACGGTTGACCAAAGAATGTGACAGTTTAACACTTAACGGAGATGCATACATGAAGACAAAAGGCACCATTAGCGGCATTAACTGTCACCCTTTAGATAGACATAAATATGATGGCATGCGTGCTCTAGAACATATAAAAATTCATTCTTATAATATTCTTTTTGCCCACGGTAATAAAGTTTGTGTTTGATTGTGCTCTTTTATTTTATTTTCCTGTAAGTTCAATAGTGGACCCTGGGTCCTAATCACCGACAGTTAGCGCTAGAAGGAGAGTGTCATCAAGCTAGATATTGTTGCCGTGATGTTTCCAAGTCCTCGCGCATGGATAAGGAGAACACCTTTGACCTTGCCTCCTATACCGATCTCATGGACGAGGACTACGTCCCTAAGGAGGTATGCAAATGCGGTTTTTACCTCGAGTATGTTTCCAAGGGAGAACTTGCACCATCTGCAACGCAATCTGTTGGGACTAAGACAACAGAGGCAATGCTGCCGCCCCCAAGCAATTTTGAGGGTGAGTACATTCCCACTCGTGTCTCAACTAAAGAGATATGTAACCACAATGCTAGTGACATAACGCCAAATGATTATCTTACTTATGATGTCAATACTGTGGTTCTAGCAGGATCATCTCTGAAACATCTACTCCGAGATCATGACTACTACCCCTCCTTTTGACGAGGACATGACGTTTTCACCCTCTATATGTTCCGACTTTTGTGCATGTGCAATCATCAACGCCTATGAGACTAACGAATAATGGACAACACGTGAACAACATGAGGCCTAGGAGTAAGCCGGACATTTGGTGTATGAACAGTACAACAACCAATTGCTTGTCGCCAAGCAGAAGGCAATGGGGGAGGTTCATCACCAGTACCACACCAATGTGCCAGGGACGTCCAAGAGGCCCAACATTAACATAGGTAGAGATCAAACTCAACAACATCCACCAACCATTCCATAGGTCTTCCCTAGAACAACGGTAAGAGATCATGACATCGTACTGTAATAGGTTAAAATCCTAGTGGATAATGTTCACATAATATCGAATGTGATCCTCAACCACCAGATGAGGGCAAACAATGAGTAAGACTTCTTGGCCATTTGTTAATTGGTTGCCGACTTACAAAAGAATGTTGCAGAAGTGCAAAGTCTTTTACAATTTTCAAGGTCTTAGACCAATTCTAAGGCAGACCACTCTGCCATTGGACATTGCCATCATGACAATGACCACCATTAAGAAGATGATCCACACTGAAGGAGCATATTCAAAAGGGTAGGCCCAGTTAAGTGCTCTAACCGTGGTCGGAGACAACCTCGTTCTCTTGATAATCATCATGAAAGTCACAACGTCCAACCACTTTTGATGCCATACACAAGGTTCAAGGCTTTGTCACCTAGACTAAGAGATGTTACCTAGCCTAAGAAATTCAAACTAGGGCATTTGGAGAGTTTCGGTGGGGCTTATAATCTTTTAGAATTTCTCTAGATCTACACTACTCTCGTAAATGCAGCAGCGGGTGGTGAGGAGAATGTAATGACTAATTACTTACCTATTGTATTAAAAGGATCTACTCGAACATTGTTGTTTAATCAATCTGGAAAGTTCAATTTATAGTTGGGAAAAATAATGCAATGATTATTTAAACAACTTAAAAGTTATTACACTAAGCTAGGAAAAGAGGATGATTTACATCGTTTTTGCCAAACTTCTGGAGAAAATGTGCGTCAATTTGTTTAAAGGTTTGTAGAAATGTGCAATATCATTTCTAACATTACTAATGATTATGTTATTCAAGCATTTAAGAAGGCAGTATGCTACAAAAGGTTCATTGTTGAGATGCTACAAAAGGTTCATAGCATAGCTAAACACCTATCTACCAAGAACCATGTTAGAGTTATTTGACATGGACGATTGCTACTACTACTCTCCCGAGGTAATAGAGTAGAATCGTATGGTTAACAAAGGCTATACACCACCACAACCAGGTTTGGAGGGCCAGACAAAAAGGAGTCAAAGAAACCGAATAGATATGAAGATTGTAAAGGTAAAAACAAAAAAGAAGAACAAGATGAACTAGTTGGAACAACCTCCTTGAGACTATCAAAGGCGTTCAAGTTTTGCAATGACCTCCTTGAGACTATCATTCTTCATTTTGAGGCTTTCTTTTGTTTGAACTAGTTGAAACTAATAATAATTGGCAATATTGTCAGCATAAACCAGCCTATTCTCATAGATGACTAGAAGATCTTTTTTCTCATCGAGCTCTCTAATTGTAAAAATTTAGAAAATGCGAAAAGTAGTCTTCTTCAATCTTGCAATCTCATCGTCCTTGGATGCACTAATTTTCCAAAATTACTAATGTAAGCTTTCATCAAGCCATAGATTTTGGTGGAATTACATAATATAGCAAAAAGAAATCAAATTTTTTATCTTTTGATTCTAAAATATTAAGTCAAGAGATTATTACATTCCTTTTGAAATCTATAAGTTTGTTTTCTAAGTCACAATACTCAAAATCGACTGGGACACTGTGCTGGTTGATTCTTGCCTCTACAGAACTAGTCAAAGCATTGCTTGGCTTAGAAGGTGTTCTCCATACCACCATGGCTCCAATTGCAGTAGTAAAAACCATATCTTAAATCCGTGGCCTGACAAGGGGAGCCCAGACACCCGCCCACTTGCCAGGCTGCCTCTTAAGCCGATGCCCAGCGGGTAGGGCATGATCGCCCACCGCCGCTTGAGGCACCATGATCGCGCCGCCCCGAGCGAGGCATAATCGCCCACCGCTCGCCAGAGGGCCGCCCGTAGGCGGGGCATGATCGCCCACCGCCCATCGGGGCATCACGCAGTTGCTTCGCCGAGGCCGCCGCCCGTGGGCGAGGCATGATCACCCACCGCCGCGGGGCATCACGCTGAACGCTTCGCCCATGGCAGGGTATCGCCACACCTCGCCGAGGCCACGCGACTTCTTGCGGCGGCGAGGCTTAATCGCCACACGCCGAGCTTCCATCTTTGGGCGAGCCGCTTTTGGGCTGCAACCTGCGGCGGAGAGGTACCCGGTGCAAAGTACACCGACACCGGTTTAGCCTATAAATTGGCTCCATATAGCTTGCTTAAAATTTAAGGCTTTTTCAAAAAAAAAACACTCGTAAGTAGTGGAGTTTGTCAAAACCCGTATTCATCTCAAAGTTTGTCAAAAACCAATCCATAAGCTCTATATGATTGCAAATCCCCCATCCAAAGGCCAATTTACCGTTGAAGCTTCTACATGATGCTAAACTTGCCAATCTTAAAGGGTGGTTGCGAGACTATGAGTAAGGAAGATGTGCGGTAGCAGAGTAGGGCGTGGAAGAATAAATCGCAACACTAGAGAGGGATAATAGAGGGACAAGGAAGAAGGATGATTAGGAGCAATCGCCATTTTTATAGTCACAGGGGATTCTCGTGGCCTAGATGGACTCGAACGCAATCCCTAGTGTGGGAGATAGCCAGATTTGCAATCCTTGACTTCTAGGAGTTTCAGTGAGTAATAAATTGGCTGTTTTTTTGGGAGGGAATTTGCTCATATAGAACTTGATGGCGAGTTTTGACGAACTTTGAGACGTAAGTAGGTTTTTGACAAACTCTCCCTCTCGTAGGTGGGTTTTTGCAAAAAAATCCCAAAATTTAATCCACATGGATATATAGCAAACTCTCCCTTATTTATAGGAATCAAAGTAGACACCTTATTTACTCCACCAAACCACCATGCATGTGATTTTCCCCGATCAGCATGTTAACATAAGCTACTTAATTAGGCAACGTATCCTGTGCACACAGGCTTTCCCGTGTACATACCGTGTACACCAACTAAAAAAAGTCGTGAAAAATTCTGAAAATTGTAGATGTCTGTGGAGTATACACACTATAGGTATCTGCAAGGCAGGCCTGTGAGGCCCAATTAAACAAGACTGGGCCGGGCTGGCTGCAGGGAAATAGAAGCTCCTAGGGATGCGCCAAAACGTGCGAGATAAAGAATCCTTGAAGATAGTAACCGATCCGGATTAGGTAGGATACAATCGTAATCTAAACCGTTGCCAAAACGGATGGGTGCAGGAGATATAATCCCCACTTTGTATCCGACCAGGATTCTCTTTTGTAACCGCCCTCCTCTACTATATAAAGGGAGGGACAGGGGAACATCAACATACAAGCTCATCAGCTAATTAGCTAGCCACATATAATTCCAGAGCATAGGACTAGGGTATTATCTCCTCCATGAGAGCCCGAACCTGTATAATTCTCGTATCTTGTACTACCATCGAGTTTGGATCCAGCGCCTAGCCCCATTTTCAGTATTACCGACAACAAACGTCGACAGTTGGCGCGCCAGGTAGGGGCTGCGTTGGGATCAATCTCAGCAAGCTCGATGGCAATCCCCAGCAAAGTCATGGCCACCTTTGCTCCCGCCCAGGCGTTCCGTTTCGGAAGCCTAGACTTCATCGCCAACGATCTTGGCAAGCTTATCCTTCGGATTCGGATCGGATCAATCGAAAGTGATTCCATCGCTCTCCGCCAAACAACCACTCGGATTGAGGCGGATGTGACCATCGTCCTCGGATAATAAGCCAAGAGCTTGTTCCTTGGTGCAGGCGAGAATCGGTCAAGGAAGAGTCCCAAGTGGTAATAGGCACGAAAACCACTCGGATCTAAAGGTCAACCAATCATCTTATTGTTCTTGACTCGAGAGAGCGGGTAGGAAGTTTTCAAGGCTTTCGCGGCATCTTCGTGATCGAAGACATGCGGACCGAGTCCCAAAGAAAGTAAAGACGCGCGGATGCCACTGAAGTAAGCGCCGTCGTGAGGCACAAGAAACCCGCTGAAGTCTCTCTAGGCGAGGGGCATAATGTTAACAAAGACATCCTCTGAGATGAAGATGGGGAACGATCGGTTTTCCATACTCCTCGTGAGAACATCGTCGCGCCGAAGACACTTCTCGACACTGCTGGGACCAATGCTCGGTTTGACGATCCGGCCGCTCCGTCGTGGCCCAAGTCAAGGCCATGGTGACGGCGGTGGCGATCCAAATGACATCGGGAAGAATAGGGCGAAAGAGCTCTCTCGTGCCAGCGTAGTCACTCAGTTTGTCGCAACAATCTGACCGTGTCGGGACCAAATAGGAAAACGCTCGTCACCTTTCTTGAAGCCAACCAGGACATTTTGCATGGAAACCTTCCGACATGCCGGTGTCCCTAGGGAGGTGATCGAGCATTCTCTCAATGTTGACAAGAAGGAAGCCCATCAAGCGGCGGCTCCAACGATTCGCTCGGGATCGCCGAGAGGCCATCGGAAAGAAATCACTAAGCTTTTAGCGCGGGCTTTATAAAAAGTGTATCATCCGTGGTTAGTGAACCCAGTTCTTATTCGCAAAAAGAATAAAAGCTAGCGCATGTGTGCTGATTATACCGATCTTAACAAAGCATGGCCGAAAGATCCGTTTGGGCTGCCCCGCATCGACCAGATGGTAGATTCAACTACAGGCTGCGAGCTCTTAAGTTTTCTGGATGCCTACTCAAGGTATCATCAGATCAGGCTGAAAAAAGAAAACTGCATCAAGACTTCGCTCATCACTCCGTTTGGAGTATTTTGCTACGTCACAATGCCGTTCGGTTTGAAAAATGCTGATGCAACCTATCGGTAGCATAATACTGATGGTGTTTTCACACTCAAATTGGGCGATAGCGTGGAAGCATATGTCAATGATGTAAATCGTCAAATCTCGTGCGAAGGAGGACCTCATATCTGACTTGGCCGAGACATTTGAAAGCCTAAGGGCCTACAAGACGAAGCTCAACCCTGAAAAGTGTGTCTTTGGAGTCCCCTCAGGAAAACTGCTCAGATTCATTGTGTCGCAGCGGGGCATCAAAGCAAACCCTGAGAAGATCAATGCTATCCTGAAGATGAAGCCTCCAGCTAGCTAGAAAGATGTTCAGAAGCTCACAGGCTGCATGGTGGCACTCGGCAGGTTCATTTCTCGCCTAGGTTCGCGGGGAATGCCTTTTTTCAAACTTTTGAAGAAGCAGGGCAATTTTCAGTGAACCGCCGAGGCGCAGCAAGCTTTCGAGGAACTCAAGGCATTCTTGTCCTCGTCGCCGGTACTCGTCTCGCCAATCACCACAGGGATCTTGCTCAGTGTCCTCGGCTTTTACCGACGACACAGATGCCAAAACCGCCGAACCACGAGGGGCTCATCGTCGGCCTCCCGACACACAAGTCCCACGACCGCGAGTCGACGACACAACCAACCTATGTCGACGGCCGCAATAAATCCCGAGCGACACGAGATGTCATCCGGGGCCGGCCCGACACCTAGACATTTGTCGTCGGTTTAACTTGAGCTGCCGATACAGATTGGACCTCTGTGTCGTCGGCATAATTAAGGCTGCCGATATAGATTCGACGTCTGTGTCGTCGGTCTTGTTTAGAGCCGAGGACACGGGCTGTGTCGCCCCGTAACGAACCGACTGGGGCTATCTTGTGTCGTCGGCATAATTGGAGCTGCCGATATAGATGGGACATCGTGTCGCCGCCAATGCTAGTCCGAGGACACGAACTGTGTCGTCCCCGAACGTAACCCGACTGGGGCTATCTTGTGTCGTCGGCATGGTTAAAGCCGAGGACACAAAGTTGTAAAAATTAAAAAAATCTTGGGAATTTTAAAAAATCCAATTTTAACACGCAAAAAACCCCATTCCCAGGTTTTATATCCCCAATTGCCGAATAATCACAACATATAATTTCACACACATTACCACATATATTCACATTCAAACATTGGATGAACTATTTAACTCCCATTTGATGAAGTATTTTCCATGGATTACAGGGCCAATCAAAACATGCGGAAGTTACAAAAGAAATTATAGCTACATTCCATAGTACATTTCCACAATTCAAAGAAGGTTTTAAGATAGATTCTGTTCTTGCGAGTTACTAGGATGATATCTTGAAGATCATTCAGGGGCATCCAAATCAAGTGAGTAGAGTTCATCAACCTGTTAAGAATAACATAGAATATCAATATATCATACATTACCAGTTTTGGAGGAGGTAAAAATAGGGCCAAGTTTTGAAGAAAGAAGCTTATACCAAAATAGTCCCATTCCAATGACACTTAATTTGTTGATAAGGAGATAGAATACAAACTTGAGCAATTTTGTATGAGAGGAATTTTCTCTTGACTCCATATGAAGACACATTGTGAAAGCAAGCATTTGATCATGTTTGAATTTGTTTTAGTAAATATCCTCTACTAGGTGCAAAGGACATATCCTGTCACTACAATTTTCAACGGTTGTGTGCAAAGATGGTTTTCTAAGCAAAAGGCTACTATCTCAATCAATTACTCCAAAAATTAAATTATTTTTCCAACATGGAAAAAACGACCCAAAAAATTGCATGTAGAAAAGAACTAGGAGCCGTCAATTAGTCACAAATTAATGTCAAAGGAACTAAAGGTTAGGTGGTAGACTTACATTTGCAATAACTAACTAAGTCTGCGAACCGGCAAAAGGATCGGCAAACACGTCGTCGACGAATTGATCTGCGGCCGATCTAGTGCCACTGGAATCACCTCCCTGCGGAGCATTCGTCGCAGAGCAAAGTATTGAGGCGGACACTGCAAGATTAGAGGAAACCACAATGTTCAAAACTCGAGAATTGAAAAACACGGAGAATTGAAAAAATACTTACATGATGTTCTTGGCAATCACAACTTTATTGTCTTTCCCTTTGTGATTTCACGAGATTTAGCAAATCACGAATAACCATTACAAAAATCTATTCTCCCGCAACAAATCCACGAAACCATTTGGGATTTTGGCACATTTCATGCAAAGGTGGGAATCATAATAAAACTAGTAAAACGTTGATTCCTCAAAAAGCATTTACCAAAGACAAACCTGCTCCTCCACCATAGAACCAGATATTGATCCTATAGCCCACCAGAGAGTATTGAGGTTATTCCAACTCCAGTCTTCTCCATTTAATTATTTACTTAATTTCTTCAACATCTGGAATTCCAAAAGATATATCTTAAGTTCGGTTTAAAATCACAAAAAGCAATAAACAAAAACACAAGCATGCAACAAATAAGAGAAAATAGATATTTGCAATGGGCCCACGCACCACAGAATGAGCCTTCTCAAATAACCGGAAGACCAACTACAAACATCATATGCCACTATTAAGTACTCATGTTGGTTATCACTTATCGATTTAATTCATCTTTCACCAGAGCTCATGCCATCTCAACATGGAACAAGTGCCTTTGGATAAATACTTTGAGCAAGCTTACTATAGTAATATTTATTACAGCTAGGCAATCCATTACCAACCTTATCTTTGGACAAGAACATCATTGTCTTTCATTGTTTCACGTATAATATTGCCATTTTCATATTTTAGAAGTAATATTAGTATCGATTCATTACAAACTAAAACACCATATTTCACTCAACCTAAAGCAATTTCCATTTATTAAAAGATTGTAATGCACTTAAAGAGTAAAAAATTTACAAACACTTCTCCTAAAACTAGGACATCCACTCAAAGAGACAAAAAGACAAGATTTAATATAATAACAACCACATATAGCAACTAACGATAACCAACCAAAATATACAATGAATTCTTACTTCAACAACATGGTTAATCAAAACATCAACAGATGGATAGCTCATTAAGCATCAATCACAATTTACAAGCACATAAATCGTGGTCTCAATGCATTGACTAACATACATCACATCATATATATAATTTCTAATGAGCACCATTCGCAGATTCATGCATGCATTACTACATCTCAACTTCAAAGCATGAACTTGCGAACACCAACATCATTCTACAAAACAGAAGGCATTCATACATGTACTTTCTCTAGATCAAAAAGAAGTTGGCTTACATGCGTAGTAAATAGATCACCTAAACATCAACCCCGGCAAAGACCAATTAATTCCACATCTGCAAAGTGAACCGAGCTCACAAACGTTTTAACTAAAACTGAATAGCTCAGTTCAACTTCTCATAATTAATTCAATTCAAATCCAAATTAAGCATTTGAAGGCATTAACACGATCTACAAGAAATTATCCATCTTTATCTAGGTATACCGAAATACTAATTCAACCTCTAGCTAGACATTAGAGCAAACATCTTGTATACAAGCAATTATACCTTCAAATTTCTTGGTTGGGGAAGAAGGCCAAGGGGAGGAGGGGCCGTCGGCCGGGCGGGAGGAGCCATTTGGGCGAAGCGCTGTTGGACAGCCATAGGCCTTGGCGCACGCTTGTGCAGGCGAGGCGTGTGGTGAGGAGCGGGAGGCGCGTGGCCGGTGGCCTGAGGCGACGACGGCCGGGCAACGACGAGGCCGAGGTCGGCAGAAGGCGGGCGCGGGAAGCTGCCGAGAGCAAGCTCGGGCGAGGCGGCGCGAAATCGGGCGGCGCAGGGAAGTCACGGGCGAAAAGAGACGAGAAATGGCGAAAGGCGCGCAAGACGGGTGATAACGGGCGAATGCGTGTCGCCGGCCACACTTAAGCCGCCGATACGCATACACGGCCCTTGTCCGATAGCCAAGACAATATAGTATCCGCGGTTGATAGTGAACCGACGACACTGGTTACACTTGTGTCGGCGGCTATATCAATACCGCCAACACAGCTTTGGATTTTTTATCCGACACTGGGTCCCACTCCGTACCCTCTGCAAAACATTCAACAAGACATTTTTAAGGCCAATTTAAGATTCCTAGAACATGCACAATCTATTCTGGCTGATTACTCGTTCTTCTTTTGCCCGGCATTTCATCGTCACAACAAATTCTTCTGAAAACTCAAGGAGAGTACTAACAGAGTCGCCACCACCGTACGTTCTTCTTCGATACTTTTGTAGCCTACGACGGATCGAACGAGACATTTCTACGGTCACTTAAAGGTTTTACAACATGCACAGCCTATTTC
This sequence comes from Guadua angustifolia, assembly GCA_036346375.1. Classification (NCBI taxonomy): domain Eukaryota; kingdom Viridiplantae; phylum Streptophyta; class Magnoliopsida; order Poales; family Poaceae; genus Guadua; species Guadua angustifolia. Next base: position 13,634,232 of record CM070518.1, on the reverse strand, counting down.
AAGTCATTCCTCGCTCTTTCAATTGGTCTGCGTTGGATCGTCACAAGGTTCTACTCAAAGTATTCGAGATAACGTACGGAGACATACACACAGCGTCGTAACATACCAATTAATTAAATAATAAAAAATTACATGTCATATAGATGTATGTTGCCTAATAACTATTCTAAAAGCTCTATTTAATTTTTCTTAATTTTAAAAACAACAAAAACATTTTCAAATAGATTTTCGAATTAATCTGGAATTACTATTGTAAATCACTAAAATAAAACCGTCGACAAAGATTCACCTGTGTCGTCGGTAGGCTTGATACCGTCGACATAGATTGATTTTTATCGGCGGCTGTTTCTCTCCCGACGATAAAAAGTCTTCGTGACACTGGTGGGCCTGAGCATCCTGCAGGTTGGTCCCACATGGCGGAGTGCCTGTGTCGGCGGGTTTAATGAGGCCGAGGACACAGCTTGTGTTGGCGGAATCTTAAATTCAATTTTCATCGCTACCGACATACTCCCTGTTTGAGGCGGAGTGCCTGTGTCGGCGGGTTTAATGAGGCCGAGGACACAGCTTGTGTTGGCGGGATTTGAAATTCAATTTTCATCGCGCGCCGATACTCCCTGTTTGAGGTGGAGTGCCTGTGTCGGCGGGTTTAATGAGGCCGAGGACACGGCTAAGTGGTCTATATCGGCGGGTTTGATGTAACCGCCGAGACAGCTCGCTGGGGTATATATGTCGTCGGGTTGCGTTAAAACCGTCGACATAGGCATACTTTGTGTCGTCGGCCTTTTTACCGACGATAAAAATGTTTCGGCCGAGGACACTATTCTTGTTTCCTGTAGTGAATGCCCGAAGAACCCCTTTTGCTTTACATTGCTCCAACGACTCATGTAGTCAGCGCCACAATCGTCATGGAGTGGGAGGAAGCAGGGCACATTCAGAAGGTCCAGCGGCCAGTTTACTTCATCAGCGAGGTGTTAGGAGAGTCCAAGGCATGGTATCCGCAGGTACAGAAATTATTGTACACCGTATTGCTTACCTCTCGCAAACTTAAACACTACTTCCAAGAACATTCAATTTTGGTGGTCACCTCATTTCCGATTGGGGATATACTCCACAACCGGAGGCCACCGAAAATTGCAAATGGGCGATCGACCTCGAGCTTTTGAAATCTCTTTCGTGCCACGACAGCGGTAAAATCTCGGTACTCTGACTTCACCGCCGTGTGGGTGGAATTGCAGACCCGCGACTTCAAGAACTCGAATATTGGACAATGTATTTTGATGGTTCCCTCATGCTTAGCGGCGCGGGGGCCGGCATGGTGCTCATCTCTCCGAGCAGTGAACGCTGAAGTATGTCATTCAACTCTATTTCCCGGCTTCAAACAACGCTGCCGAAAGTACGAGGCATTCATCCATGGACTCCGTAACGCGATATCCCTCGGTGTTCGACGGCTGACAATCCGCGGAGACTCCATGTTAGTAATCAACCAAGTACAGAAAGACTAGTCGTGCATCGGGGACAGTATGGCTGCATATTGCCAGAAAGTGCGGAAGCTCGAAGACAAGTTCGACGGGCTGGAACTCATCCACGTACTTCGTCGTGATAATGAAGCAGCAGACGAGCTCGCAAATCTAGGCTCCAGTCGGGCAACAATACCGGCTGGAGTATTTGTTGAAGAGCTCCACAAACCTTCAATAAGCTGATAGCTGGAGTCAGACAAATCAGAGGAAAGATCGGCCGAGGAGGAAGTTTTAGTCATCAACCCCGACTGGACAACTCCATTCCTAAACTATTTGTTAAAAGAAGAGCTCCCCGAAGACCGCGTAGAGGCAGAGCACGTCACACGCTGATGTAAAAGCTACGTGGTAGTTGGTGTAGAACTCTTCCGAAGAGCGCTTAGGAGTCCTAAGGCATTGCATATCAGAGCAAGAAGGGAAAGATCTTAGAGAAATCCAATCGGGAATTTGCGAGCATCATGCAGCGGCAAGTACTCTGGTGGGCAAAGCATATCATCAAGGCTTCTTCTGGCCGACTGCCGTATCCGACGCAGAAGATATTGTTCGCACTTGTGAAGGTTGTCAGTTCTTTGCTCGTCAGATACACGTACCGGCACAGGAGTTACAAACCATTCCGATCACATGGCCATTTGCAGTGGATTGAGGCAAAGCCTGTCGCCACGATCACGGCCGCCAAGGCCAAGGAATTCTTCTAGAAAATCGTGGTAAGATTCGGCGTACCAAACAGGATCATCACGGATAATGGAACTCAATTCCGTGGTGAAGAATTTCAAGACTGGTGCGATGAGCTCGGCATCAAGATCTGTTTCGCTTCCGTAGCTCATCCAAGGAGCAATGGCCAAGTGGAGCGGCGACGGCATGGTGCTACAAGGACTAAAAGAAAGGATTTTTGATCGTCTCAAGTCTTATGCCACACAATGGGTAAAAGAATTGCCCTCGTGCTCGGGGTTGAGAATCGCTCAACAGAGCTACCGGCAATCACCTTTTTTCCTAGTATACGCTCGAAGCGGTCTTACCTACCGAAGTTGACGTTCGGATCCCATGGTTCGGAGCTATAAGGAGGTCAATCGAGGAGAACCAGATAGAAGACATCGATCGATCGGAAGAAGCTGTGAAATTGCGGCAATCCAGTCGGCCAAGTACCTCTAAGGTCTGCGTCGCTACCATGATTGGAACGTTCGGGACCGTGCTTTCTCCAAAGGAGATCTGGTCCTAATGAAGAATAAAAAAAGCGAGCACAAGCTCTCCCCAAGCTGAGAAGGCCCCTACATCGTCGACGAGGTGACACGCCCGGGGGCTTACAGACTCAAGCGGGAAGATGGCGTTGTCAACGGCAACTCATGGAACATAGAACAGCTACGTCGTTTTTACTCTTAAAATATTGTACATTAGTTACACTGTTCATGAATAAATTTTTTTTCTTCTTGACTTGCTACTCAATTAAGCAGTAAGTCGGGGGCTACACCTAATAGTGCTGCGCATGCACAACCCTTCTTATGAGTCATGTTTTATCTTCTTTCCCTATTGATCGCGAGTGAGCTCGAGTGCGTTAAAATCCAAATTGTGAAACTCTGACCCCACAAACGAGCGAACTCTAGTCTCTCAAAAGCGCGTGCGTGGAAAAATGACCATGAGCCGACTTAGACACGGGGCTAGAGTAGTCGGGAGAGTGCTTAAACGAAAACATAAAAGAAACTACTCGAGCAAAACTTTAAAATCAATAAGGAAAGATCAAGCAAACATCAAGATTTCATTAGGCACAATTGGGCGGATTCGATTTGGGATACAGTACGCCCATGACGAGTCAAAGCCAATGATCGCACTAAGCGTAATTTGGGTGCCTTCTAAATTAAAACATCCTCTTATGATATATCTCATAACAGGTCGCATGCTAGATACCGTTCAAAACGGGATCAGATATCATAAAGATGGTCCAAAACGGATATTCCAAAGGTATGCTCCATGATGGGCTATTAACCGTATACCACAAAAAGCAGGTACGGATACCGCTTGGATAATTCATGGTATGCCTCATGACAGGCCAAAAGCTGTGCGCCACGGCACACAGGTACCACTCGGCTAAAAGGCAACCTGAACGGAGATACATTTTGCAATAAGTTGCGTGCAAGCTCAATAAATTGGGCCAAGAACCACTCGGAATGATTACACGTAGAGCTCTATCGAGTCCTTAACGACCTCCTTACCTACAACAGAGCACTCGGTTGCATAGAAAACCAGTCGGGAAATACTCGTCAGAAAGAAGGCAATCCGATCGCAAAGTACTCGGGGGCTACTGTGGAGTATACACACCATGGGTATCTGCAAGGCAGGCCTGCGAGGCCCAATTAAACAAGACTGGGCCGGGCTGGCTGCAGGGAAATAAAAGCTACCAGGGATGCGCCAAAACGTGCGAGATAAATAATCCTTGAAGATAGCAACCGATTCGGATTTGGTAGGATACAATCGTAATCTAAACCGTTGCCAAAACGAATGGGTGCAGGAGATATAATCCCCACTTTATATCCGACTAGGATTCTCTTTTGTAATCGCCTCCTTTGCTATATAAAGGGAGGGATGGGGGAACATCAACATACAATCTCATCAGCCAATTAGCTAGCCACATATAATTGCAGAGCACAGAACTAGGATATTATCTCCTCCGCGAGAGCCCGAACCTGTATAATTCTCGTATCTTGTGCTACCATCAAGTTTGGATCCAGCGCATAGCCCTGTTTTCATTATTGCAGACAACAAACGTCGACAATGTCCTTCATAGATTACTCTACCTATATATAAAATTGTAGGTTCAAATTCATTATATATCAAGAATTACAAAAAGAAAAAAAATTCTGACAAGTTTAAACTTTTTAAACTTGTTAGAATTTTCTCTTTTTTGTAACTCTCTATATATAATGAATTTGATCTCGCAACTTCATACATAGGTAGAGTAATCTATGAGGTACATCTACAATTTTTTTCAGAATTTTTCACGACTTTTTTTAGTTGGTGTGCACGGTGTGTACACGGAAAGGCTTGTGTGCACAGGATATATTGCTACTTAATTAAATTGTGCTAGTTAGCCAAAAACATTGTAAATTCCAAAAGCATATATAGATCGAGTTGAGAAGAGAAGGCAAAACACCAACTTCTGTTCGCATCATTAGGGCAGTCCTAATGGACCACGCAGGCGATGTCTAAGCAATATGTATACTGTGCTACATAGGTAGAAAGATGCTCTGGATGGTCATTAAAAGAAGAAAGAGGAAAAAGTGATGTCTCATGCAAGAAATCGTTTTTTATATTTGGCCAAGAAGAATAGACATAAAAAATTTGCCATTAGGAACCAGAGCGATTTCCCCGCAACGCGTTTTTGTATGTATAGAATATACATACAAATTAATTAATGTCTTTGGATTACTAAAATATACACATTACCTATTAGAGATTTGCTATGGATATCATATAATAAATGCTCTTTCTTCCCTCTCTAATCCTCTAGATATTACTGTAGACATTACCTATTAAGACTGCTCTTTGATCATTTCTATTGTACGAGCATTGGTCCATTGGACCTGGCTGTTTGCCGCCCATGTTGGGCACTCGATCGGCCAGTGGGTTTAGCTAGCTATTGTCCGGCGATCTTTTGCATTGATTGATTACTTATTACAACTCTGCGACCTTTTCAGGTATTCCGTATTCCGAAATTAGCACAGGCAGTTGCATGGGAAATCTCTGAGCCATTCATACGGAAGTACGCACTAGCAAGTTAACGAGGCCGCAGGCATACACACAACGTAACGCGAGATGGTGGGCTCATGTATACTTGCATATATAGCCAGTAGCCTTGCTAATAAGTAGGAGCAGTGAGTACTAACCTCGTACGCCTCTTTTATTTGGGTTTCTCCAAGGAAACGAGCTTCTTCCATGCGTCAACTTTGCCATACGTACGCATCGGCACGAATGCCCCCGTCTCCTGTATTTCCGACCCGTGGTGGAATCATGTTCGTGTATATCTATCCGAAGGAGCATTTTTTTTATTAGAGGTACAATAACACAAAAAACTCACGCATACTGTATTTCTCTACTATTTATAATTAGAAGTTAGTGGTGGTCCTTCGTTCTCCTCAGAGTATTTGATTCGTTGGATTTGATATGAATAGCTGAGATAGAACGGGATTTAACCCGATAGTCAAATTTCTTCGGAGGAACAAGTCTTTCCTACTAGTGAAATATAACTAAAGTTAGTGTTCATTGTAAATAAATTTTTTTATGATAAATTGAGTTTCGTTCAACGCACTTAACACATAACTAGTATATCCTATATATGCACACACATGTGTATATGTTTTATACACACATTAAGGAATTTTTTAGATGGAGCGTGCTTGCCAACCGGCTGTGTCCTCACCCCGGATGAGCAATTGAGCAAAGGAAGAGCGGAACAATTATGTGCCTTTGCATGTACTTCTCTCAACCGTTGAATTGGAAACGAGCGGTGCAGATACGCCGCTATATTAATTAAGCTACGGGAGGAAACAGTGATCTTCCATAGTTGTTTTCTGGTAGGGTGTATGCTTTCCTGCACGCAGGCTGTTCACCTCCGCTTTTGCTTCCAAAGACACAGGATACATACGATTCCATTGTTTCCATACATAGGGATAAGGATTCCTGTTTGAGAATAATCTGAAGTCTTCTCCGACTCAAACACGGACATCAGGATCTCTCTTCCATGCCGAAAGGCTGTGCCCCCGGAGTACGTGTGTACAGGCTGGATGACGCTAGCTGTACAAGCAACAGTGCATCGTGCAGGATCATGAACACCTACCCATAGGCTTGTTCATTCCCGTGTTCTTCTTGTATTCTCTTGTGGTTATACGAGCACAAGACTTCTTGTATTGTACTACAGTATCTATATAAGCCAAGCAATACGATAGATCAAGGTGTTACAATTTCGTATGGCATTATTATCCGTACTCGTAGACTTTTCCCGATTTGTAGCTAGGTATAAACACTCGCGTGGCTATCGATCGATGTCAATCGGCCGGCATCCCCCGTGAGACCGTGCCAAAGCGAGCGCGCGCGGCCGGGCGGATCATGCCGGCCACCACCGCGAACGTGCGAGGTCAGCGTCGTAAGAGCGACGGGAGCCATGTGCAGCTCGCGTCTCCGGGGGCGCCGGTTTGCTGCATGGTAGCTAGCTAGCCTCGGCGTCAAAGTGCCAGCGAAATGAGCTAAATTAGCATCTGCGGCTTCTGATCTCTTGCGGCTGGGTAACGCGCGTGATCACGCATGCGCACCGTGGCACATCCGGCGGCCTTCGGTTACTGGCAAACGCCGACGACGGTGACAGCGTTCGATTTTCGGATGCACGCACGCCGCCCGCGTGCCGTCGTAATCTGCAGGACGGGGATGCCGCGTGCTAGCTCTATCGGTGACGCGTACGTAGCTCGTGGCCGATCGACGTCGCGAGATGGCTCGATCGGACATGCGTCACATGCGCTGCGCGCGGATGCCGGCGGTGAGGCGGGTTTTCCTTGTGTGTCGCGCGCTATGCCTTTGTTTTTTTTTAAAGGACTACGGTTATGTTTGTTTGAGCTTTTTTACTGGTTTAAAAGCTAAAAAGCTACAGGCTAGTAGTTTTTTATCTAGGCTTTTCAAAAGCTATAAGGCTTCATATAACTAAAAGTAAAAAATCACTAAAGAGAGACTTTTTTAACTTATTGATGATTGATTTTAGACTAATAACACTAAAGTTAGGTAAAATTACCCACCTCTTTTACGTATAAAAGCCGTTAGCTTTTAAATTATTTAAACTAAAAAACTGACTTTCAACTATAAATCAAAAAATCTAAACTTAAACAAATGGACCACTTGTTGCCTCTGTAGTCGGTTTCCAACAATGAACGCTTTCGCACGTAATTAACGCCACACTGCACTAGTTAGCTGCGCATGTTTGTTAGCTAGCGTACGACTGGTGCAGAGGGCCTTGGAAAGTTGGAATGCCTACGAAGATCATTGCTCAAGAATAATTTAAGGATCCTTTTGGTGAATGGATGTTATAAAATATTTCACTTCATAGGCTATTTCCAGTAAAGGTTTTATGAGGGTTTCATTCCTATTAAATGATGTGACACATCAGCAATTTAGATGACATGGCATTATAATTATAAAGAGAGAGAAGGAATAAGTTTCATCAGGATAAAACTAGGTGTACACTGTTTCCAAGACTATGAAGCCTGTTAAAACTAGCGCTGGGGGCGATAGAGCTTCATTTCATCCAACTTTGCTCAATCTTGTGCATTGCAATTAAATGCAATGGTTAGCATATGAAACCGTGAAATGAAACTGTACATTGTGGCCTTTGTTTCATTTATCTACTCAAATCTCTTTAGATGACATGGCAATCTTAGAAACCGTGAAATAAAACTCTCCACTGGGAATGGCCTTTGCAGAAGTATTGCTACGATTACAATGGAAATGGGGGCATCAGCATTATTTTAAACAGGCATTTAAAATCACCACATTTATTGCCTCAAATTTCAGGCCCTATATATACTTGCCAAAAAGACAGAAAGCTTAGTCTCATAGTTTCTAAGTAACCTAGGAATAAGACATAACTTTAATTTGCCTCTTTCTAATGATGTCTTTCACGAATACACTTGTTAATTGATGACATCCAAAGGTTCTTGCCCATGAACAATTGCTCAAATGCTTGGACATACATTTAAAATAAAAGTACATACACGTCACAAAAGTTCTATAAATACTCGTTTCATACAATGGCCACTCCAAAATCTTTTCAGTGGATTTAGCAAAGTAAATGTATGGTGAAGCTAAAAGTGTTTGCATGGTTATTGCTTATGGCCAGATTGAATACTAAAGATATGCTACATAGAAAACATTTTCATTTGGAGGACGGTCACTATTGTGTTTTATGCCAAGATCAACAGCTGAGAACATTAAATCATCAATTCTTCAATTGCTCCTTCAGTATTGCATGCTGGATATTATTGGATTACTTTGGGATAATACTCATGATATTGTGCTAAAGGTATAACGTTCCAAGAACAATTTTGACTATCTTATATATGGCAATTATTACTATTGCAGCTTGGGTAATCTGGAAATAAAGAAATGATTGGATTTTTGAGAACATTGCTCGAATATATCAAACTGGAAAAAATATTTATAAATGAGCTCTTTTCGCATGTGCATCACGTAAAAGAGCAAGACAAACAAAGCTTATTTGGTTGGCTAGACTCATTATATATCTTGACCACTTTCCTTAATTTGGACTTGGCTTTTCCTTTTAATTATTCTACATCATATTTGCGAGATACTCCTTACATTGTGAAATATAACATAGAAAGTAACTACTCCTAGGAGTAGAAAAAGGCTTCTCTCTCTCTATATATAGGAGTATCTGCAGAAAGCGGAGGGTATGTACGTATAGTATCTGAGTACATAAGACTAGTTAGGTGGTATTTATATTTTTTCAGAGGTGGTATGTATATTTTTATACATACTCCTTTTATATTCATATAAAAGGTATTTGCAAAATACACAATTTGTTCATGTGGTTCATCTTGGAATATCTTATATTTAGTATATGAGTGTAGCCAAAGTGATAAAGGAGTATTTTAAGTTCATTTAGGTGGTATTTCAAAGATGGGAGTAACTATACCCGGGAGTAAAAGATATTTTTCCCATATATATATATATATATATGGGGAAAATGATTTCGTACCCTTGGGTGTACGTACTTCCACCTCCAATATACTGTTTAAATGATGTTGTTATACTTCTTTATCCTTTTGAGTATACTCTAATACTGATTATAAGATACTCCAAAGTGAGTTCCACGAAAAATTTCATTAAAGTCTACCCCTTATAGCATAATTTGTTTATATATTCCTTTTATATATGAAAAAGGGTATGTAGCAAAAAAAAAAATAAAAGGTTCTGATGAAATTTTTTCAACAATATCGCATTGGAGTATCTTAGAATTATTATTGGAGTATACCGAAAGTGATAAAGGAGTATAAAATGTTCATTTAAATGGTATATTAGAGGTGGGAGTATGTACTCTCGGGGTACAAAAAGGCCTCTTATACACACACACACATAGGGTTTCCCGTGTATACACCGTGCACAATAACTAATAAAAGTTATGAAAAATTCTGAAAAAATTGTAGATATACTTCATAGATTACTCTACCTATGTATAAAATTTTGAGAGTTAAAAAAAAGAAAATTCTGACAAGTTTAAACTTAATATATAATGAATTTGATCTTGAAACTTCATAAATAGGTAGAGTAATCTATGAAGTACATCTACAAAAAAAATTTCAGAATTTTTCATAACTTTTATTAGTTGGTGTGCACGATGTGTACATAAGAAGCTCTGTGTGCACAAGATATGTTTCCATATATAAATATAAATAAATATATATATATATATATATATATATATATATATAGGAAGCCTCTTTTCAACTCCCTACTTTGTATCTCACAACGTAGAGAGTATCTCGCGCAACGGAGGATATGTACGTGTAGTATACGAACATATAAGACTAGTTAGGTAATATTTACACTTTTTTCAAAGATGGTACGTATACTTTTTTGGACATACTCCTTTCTATATCCATATATAAAGGTATTTGAAAAATACACTAAAAACTATGTACTCCCTTACAATTTTTTCATGTGGTTTACATTGGAATATCTTATAATTAGTATATGAGTGTATCCAAAGTAATAAAGGAGTATTTTAAGTTCACTTAGGTAGTATTTCAGAGGTGGGAGTAACTACACTCGGGAGTAGAAAGTATTTTTCATATATATATATAATGGGGCACCATGGAGCCTAAGCTCCATGATTTCAAATGCGCGAATTCAAGCAAAATTCGGGTATTATTTTCAAAAATTTTAGTTTTAGGGTATATATCCATCTATAACAATTCAAATGAAACAAATAATGTCGGCGTTTGGGGAACAGGCCCCTCGCCGAGCTTACTTGTTGATTGAGAGATTAACCGAGCCTCTTTTTCTGCGGAGGGCTAGCGTCCGAAGAATGTCGTAGAAGGAGGTCGAGCGACCAAAAAGCAACGAATCAAGGGATTTTTATACTGGTTTGGGCCTCTCACGATCGAGATAACAGCCCTCAGTCCAGTGCTTCTTTGCTCGTTATCTTGATGCTTACAAGGGCCTGGCAGGTTTTAGCTTTGTCTATGCCTGGTTACAAAAGAGTATTTCTACTACAGAGCCTACACGTGCTTCTTGTTTTTGCGTCTGCTTCTCCTGGCGCGCGCGCCTGTGTTCTATGCCTGTATGTGTATGTATATCTCTCTCCCTCTTAGCGTCTTCCGAGGAGGTATTTATAGGCGGTTTAAAATGGCCACATCTGAATGTCACACCCTTACGTGTCCTCGCGTGGCAGCAACTGCCCCTTGATTCCCGCCACGCGGCGTCGTAGATGTGATGGGCCCGAATCGTGGCGCAACGGTTAACACAGCTGCCGCCACGTCGCCTTTGCAGCCCAAGCATGACCTGCGGGGCATGCTCGGGTTTCTTCTTTGGTCGTGACCGACTTTAGCCGCCAGCCCGGGCAACCATGCTCGGAGGGTTAGGTCATATGCTCGCGGACGGGTATGGCTGGCAGCTAGTCCGTTCGGGGGTCTTCCTTTGGGACGACATCAAAGATGAGCATGGTCGGCCGAAGAAGGGCTACTGGGGCTTGATGGTCCTTATGGTAATTTATCCAATCTCCGATAAATACCTTTGAAAAAATATACTTAGATTCAAAGATTTTAAAGGAATTTAGATTGTATGCTTTGTTGATTTATATGTATAATCAGCACGTACCTACAATCAATTTATCATAAAAAATGGAAGCTCTAATTTAAAGTTTAGTTCAAACTTGTTTGAACTAGTTAGTAAGCTAGTTAAACTTAACATCTTAAAAAATTCAAAAAATTACACATGCAATACATAAGAGAATATACTCATTTTGTATTATGGAGCCTAAGCTCTATGGTGGCCTGTGTGTGTATAAAGATATATATATATATAATTATATATAATTTATTTATTTATTTATTCGAAAGGGTCTTCCTAGTTCAAAAAGATCATTGGCTACTAACTAATTAGGAGGAAGTACGTTTGCCCCCGTAACGTCACAATGATGCACAAATGGACAAATAAACATCTAACATGAGTATGATAGGTGGCCCATAGGGACCCATGTTATTTTCCATATCGTGATATCATTGTGGTGTTCTTGGACAAATTGCTCTAATTAATTAGGGGTGTACGAAAGAGATCCAATGCAGTCATGTGAGAATTACAACTTTAGTAGTTATGGATCAACGATTGGATTAAAAATCGATGGTCCAAAAAGTCCGCAGCACTGTTCAAAAAACACTATAATGATACTACCATTGTTGCATGCACTGTAGCTAACACTGTTTGAAGGCTTCGCTATTTCAATTGAACGGTTTAAGTTGTAGATCCTTACAAAACTATAGAGGAACTCTATCCGTACGTGTGTGTATATATGCAAACTAGGTGTCTGATCTTTTCGGAGATAAGCCGAATTTACGACCTTCATATCAACAATATCAACAATTAGAAATTTATCTTTTTTGTAACTTCTAGTATAGGACGAATTTGATCATGAAATTTTATATGTAGATGGGGTAAAATGAGATGTACATCCATGATTTTTTTCAGAATTTTTTGAAACTTTTATTAATTAGTTTACACGGTGTTTACACGAGAAGTATGAGTGCACGTACAACAGTCGTTCCCCCATTTATGAGCTTGGGGGCCGGAAGTAATAATGCCTTAACGGGATCTAGCAAACTAGACGCACGCCCAGCTCGCTAACTTCGCTCGCGTCGATCGATCGTCGCTCATCACGCGAGTTGAAAACGCAAACGGCGTCAGCGCCCAGCAGTGCCGCTGGCTGGATGGTTCAGTCCTCCTATATATGAAAAAAAAGTCCAATTTCTCCACCAATAAATCCGGTTTTGCTAGCGTGTGTAGAGAACGGTGTGTGAGCGTAGTGTACGTGGATTATGTGCGTCGTCTTATACCAATAGAAAAAGATATTTTCTCGTCGCTATTCTAGTTATGTGTACTATATACAAAGAACAGTCGTATTAATCTTGTTTGTTCGAGGCCCAATTAACGGGATAGCTAACTCTCCAAGAGGTTAGCCATTGGTGGGATCTGTTTGGAACGCAGAAAATTTGCGATAATCTTAGAGGAAGTAACATAATTCTTACAGAAACTCTAAATAAACCGTATAATAACAATGCATAGCTGGACTTTGTTCAGGACCGCAGCGAATTTGTTTCCTAAAGAAAAAGGTCACTGCTGCAAGGTCGTGGGCTCGAATTGTGTTTTGATTAAGCTCAATTATGCCTGCTAGCTAAGAAATGTACATGTACTACACGGTATGAAGTTCCTCTCTTGAGTCACTGGCAAATGCCTTAGACTATCTCCAGCGGCATCCCTTCAGTCTCTAAATCCCTTCGTAGACAGATCCCAAGCACTCCAACGAATTCCCTTCGTGGTTCCCTTCGGAAGGGATTCTCTTTGAGAATCTCTTCAGAAAGGGATTCTCTTTGAGAATCTCTTCAGAAAGGGATTCTCTCTCCAATCCTTATACAAAACTTTTTGAGGGGATGTTGCTGGAGATAATAGAAATGAAGGGAATGAATATGGAGGAGAAAATGAGAGAAAAAAAGGAATGAAGGAAAATTACTGAAGATAGTCTTAGCTAGGTTGTTTAGTTTCTCTGTGTTGGTAGAGGCCAGATCGGCTATATATCTAACAGCTCATCGACCTACGTGCTACAAACGTAGAGAAGTTCTCGTCAGCAATGGAGCATGTTGCAAGCTGCAGGACTGCTTCAGATGAAACAATGACACACGAAATGCAATGCAGCTTTTTATTCACGAGATGCTTAGCCACATAAAAATGCTAATCGAACCAGTACATGATGTGCGTCTGTGATTGGACAATAGCTAGAACATGCCCTGTGTTAGGAAAAACAAAGCCGATACCAATAGGTTCAATTCGCGACCATCTGGCCGGAGAAGCCAGGCGATAAATTTCTAGTTGGCAGCTCAGCCAGCTTGCAACTTCAATAGGCTGAAACCATATATTACTAGTTCGAAACAGAAGTTGAATGCACCGAACTATAATTCAGCCTTTTTTTTTGTGGTCCATACGTCGTAGACTTCCGATCACATAATCTATGGTCCATAGTCACCACTTTTTTTCCCCCCAATTTCCACTCCAAACATGAACCTGGTATCCTAAATCGGTACGGGTTCAACGAATCTTGTTCATGATTTGTAGGGATTATAGCGAATCCGGTAACTATGCTCTAGTCAATTACTAGAAGTCAAACTTCTGGAAGATCGAAAGGCAGCCTAGATATCGATAGCCCAATCTCTTACAGAAACCGCAGTGGTTGGGAGTTGGAGGCTGAAGCTTAAGGCACTATTCCTAACAACCCAACCCTCCTAGAAAAAAAAACTGAGACAAATTGATGCATTCTAAGGTTTTCTTTTTAGATTTGTAGTATCTGTATCTTAACTAATGAAAGAGGAAATTTACCTCACCCCATAGGACATCATCCCACCTTCACCACATGCTAATCGCTCCACAAAACCACCTGCACAGCCTCCTTCTCTTTTCTTTTCCATGCTAACAATTGGGTTTGCATCACCAGCCTCCTTTCCTAAACCGTTTGCTTGCTTCCCAAACCACTATCCATGACGATCTCCTTACCCTGCACGGCTACGCCCCTAACTACCCAGCACTGTCCTTTCTCCCCTTTGAATCTCTGATCTACGCCACCCCCAGACCCCCTCCTCCCCTTATCCTCCCCCTCCATCTCCTACACCGATCCCTTGCCATATTTGCCAACAAGACCCCCATCGAGTGACGCTAAGGTAGTTCACTACTGGCTACACCAGTGATAGGTGGAGTTAACGGGATAGGAGAAGATGCCAGGAGCAAAGGGAGAGGAGGCGGCGGTGACACACGAGGAAGAGGCAGAGACGACGACATCCTTCCCTCGTTGTAGCACCATCTCAAGTTCTCTGCACCACGTCCTCTTCATCCTAATCCATCCCTGTGCTGCCTCCTCTTGCTCCATACCAGCTGAGCAAGTATCGCCACCTCCTCCTCGCTTACCGCCGCCATCCTTGCCTTAGAGTCTCCCATTGCTATCATGGCTAAAAATTACTCAGAAATCATATCAAAATTGAAACTCTAGCTGACACTTGATCAGATTGGAGAAGGGTGGGATCGTACCTATCGTCAGAGGCCAAGGACTCGCCATGGTTAGTCCCCGCATTATGTATCCTGTGGCGGTGACAGACAGAATGCCTTAGGAGGAAGTGGGGTAGAGTGAGGGAACAAGAGGAAGCACGGAGGGGGGATGTCCTGAGGACTATAGAAGAAGGCAGGACAGCAGGGAGGTAGAGGGAGTGATGGAGGGCGGGAGAAGTGAGAGGAGAGGAGGGCAGTGGCGCTGCCAGGAGTGGATGTGATGAAGCGATGGCACACAGGGAGGGGAGGCGAGGGTGGGGGCGTGGGGAGAAGAGGGGATGCCAGCTTGTGGGTAACAGCGGCGACGCACGAGTGAGGTGAGGCAAGGGAAGACGGAGGAGGGAAGGAAGCGACGTCGGATAGGAGAGGATGGATCTGAACCTATTCTTATACTTATCTAGGGCAAATCACTCCCTCGATGTATCTCAATCACTAGATATCTTGACCACCTCTATACATGTCGCCATCAAAGAAACAAATTTCGCAATCTCCCTTTATTAATCCATCTGCCTATATCAAGAGCTTCCTTCACTTGTCCAATACTGTCTCCCTTTTTTAATATTCACTGTATGATTTAGATCATGTTTTATAATATATATATCACCTTCTTTTGTAATCTTGTTGTAACGCACAAATATCTTACTAATATCTTTATATCTACTAATTGGAGGTCCTTCTAGAAGCCCCCACATTAATCCTAGGAGGGGAAAAGGCTAGAAATTCCCACATTAATCGGAGAAAAATAAAAATTGCTAGAAAATCCTACATTAACTAGAAAAATAAAGGTCCAATCCGTCCGGGTGCTAGATCTAACCATGATGATCCATGATGCTGGCTCAGATTTATTGGATGCCTAATTCTATGCTTTATTGTTGCAGTTCATAACAAACATGATTTTTTTAGATACGTAACAAATGTGGACTCCTAATATTTAATTATATACATTAGTCTAACACATGGAAAGGAATAAAGAAACCGATTCATGCATACATATAGGCTTCATATCTATTAATAGAGGCAAAGGCCCCACGTTAATTTTAAGGGAAAAATGCAAGAAATTCTCGTGTTAATTAGAGAAAACAAACCGCTAGAAAAGTCCACATTAATCAGAGAAAAGAAAAGATCCAATCTGCCCGAGTGCTAGATCTAACCAAGACGATGGCTCAAACTTATTGGATGCAGAACACTATATGCTTTATTATTGTAGCATGTAACAAATGATTTTTTTAATATATAACAAACGTGCACTCCACATGTTTATCTGCACATAGTCTAACACGTGGAAAGAAATAAAGAAACGGAGTCGTGCATACATATAGCCTGCATGTGCTCGGAAACATACCAGGAAAGGTTCTCCGTGCTCGATAACAATTCTTTATATTGCTTATCTCTACCGTTTCTATTCGCACACATGAACATTTATTTGTAATCCTATTAAAATTTATATTCCAATCGGGAGAAGTAGATCAGCTAGGTTTCCAATGCAATAAGAGCTGGAACTGACTTAAAATTATTTAGCCATTGCAAAAATATAAGATTGCTATTAATCTCGGAAGTAAAATTAAGTTTAATGAATAAAATTAAATTTGAAAGTATAATTAATTCTAGAATATGCAAAACTTCAAACAAAACAAATCCAAGTATATATGCAAATAATATCAAATTTGAACCATACAATTTCAATTTTTCACTTAGTTACGGAACTAAAATTATTTTTTAAAAAATATAATATTTCGGAAATAAAATTAAATACTAACATAATTAAATGCAGGCGTATAATTAATCTTGCAACTCAAATCAAGTTCTGATAAAATTAATGGTACCTGTATAACTAATCTAGGAATGTTTGACTATATGCTTAAGATTGCTATTAATAAATTTTGATACTTTAGAATTAGAAAATAAAAAATATATCACATCAACTTTACTTGTCCGTGCAACTAATTGATGACTAGTGCCATAAATGTATGTGCAAATTGCACACTCAATTGAAGGATGCAACTGCATGATCAATCCTTCGGCTCAAACTTTTATTATACTATATACTAGACTACCAGTACTACGTAGCACAAGTTGCGAAACTGTTCTGCCAATGACATAAATGAATGTTATGACAGGCCCTGTTCATGAACAGTAAGGAGGTATCGTCCACCTAATTTTCTTCTTCTTCGAACGGGATACGATGGATTTATAAATGTTTGCGATATTGATAGCTGTTAGACATATTGCTCCAGAGTAGAATTCACCGTACAATAATATCTCTCCTATTTTTGGGAGAGTTCGTGGTCCTTGGGCGATTTGAGTCATGCGGTCGTACGGTTTGGCTCGATCGGCTGGTCGACTCGACTTAAATTTTTTTTCGTATTTAGATCTCTTTAAAAATTCGTAATTACGTATAGATCTTTCATGCGGTTTTTTACGAAGAGGACCTTCTGGTTTAGAAAAATTACGGATCTTTCATGAGAGGATCCTAAATAGATACCGAAAAAAACGTAGTGACGTTTGAATCATTCCAGCTATTTTACACGAAAAGGACCTTTCGATTTAGCGCAATCGCAAATGCACTTGTGATCTTTCAACCATTTCGGATTTCGGACCCCCCAGATTAGAAAAGGCGGGCAAATTCAGAAAATCCAAAAAAAAATTGAAAATGCTACAGTATTTTCAGAAATTTCGGGTTTTTAATCCGGATTTTGAATTTTGAGCACCAGATTTGGTCCAATAACCTACTAGAAAGTGATCTTCCATGAAAATTTGATGAAAAACTAATTTTTTGAGATTTTTTAAAATTTGGGCAGAAACACTGTTAGATTTTAAAAAAAATTTAAAATCTTTATAATAATATAAAAAATTTATGGTACCATCCTTCGTAGTTTGGGATCATACAAAAAAAATTCAAAATAATTTAACATCATTTGTTATCTTTAAAAAATCAAAAACAGAATGGACATAATTGGGACAGTAAACTTGTTAGATTTTTCTAAATTTTCTTGAGTGTGATCATCATCTAAAATTTTTATGAAAGATTAAGAATTTGCTCCGTACCATTCTATAAAATTTTAAAAAAATTTCAACTTTCTTTGTTTGCTCAATAAAATCTATGAATGCAGTAAGCACTGAACTTAATTTGTTGTATTATATTTCAAAAATCAAACAGAGAAAGAACATAAATAGCACTGTGCCTTCTACGAATTTTATAAATTCGTTGGAGCGTGATAATAATTCAAAATTTTTATGAGATATTAAACATTTCCTTTTCACCCTTATGTAAAATTTTTAAAAAATTTAAACCTTTCTTATTGCTAAAGTAAATCTATTATTGATCATCGGCTTTTTAACAGGATAGTACCACTGTTCGAATTTTTAAAACTTCATGACACCTGATCATCATATGAAAATTCTATGAGAATATTATGGATGTGTCAGGACCATCCATAAAAATTTTCAATATTTTATAACCACGTTTGTTCTAATTTTCATTCGGATGAATCTTGCCGCTCAGCGCTTTACCAAGACAGTACCAATGTTTAAATTTTTAAAAATTCTTCACATTTGATAATCATCTGAAATTTTTACATAAATATCATAAATATTTCAGGAATCTCCAAAAAAATTTCAAAATTTTCTAACGTCGTTTGTACTATTTTTCATCCAGTTCAAACTTGCCGATCAACGTTTCATCTACATAGTATCAATGTTTGAATTTTTAAAAATTCCACAGACCTGATAATCACCTGAAATTTTTATGAGAACATCTATAATGTGTCAATAACCTACAAAAAAAATTCAAAATTTTTTGACATCGTTTGAACCAATTTTCAGTCAGTGCAATTTCGGCACCAAACAAACCGGCCGGATTTGAATTTTGCTTTTTGAATTTTGAATGTACTCCGGCTGAAATTTCGGAATTTCGTCTGAAATTTCGGATTTTGGAGGGGTCCAAAATTTGATTCAAAATGAAAAGTTTAACCCTGGCAACAACTGCTCTTGCTTATGGTAGTAGATAAACTGGTGGTGGACATGTATCTGCAGCCTCTGCTGCTGGTAGATTTACTGTATTTTTCTTCCATTCGCTCACTGGCTAAACCCCTTGCCTGATCTTACTAGAGTGAGTTTCCTTTGCTAATGAGATGATGCTTGTTCTCGGTCTAGACTATTCCCAGATTTACAACCAACCAACAACTAGTCCTATCTTAGTCCATGGAGAGGAAAAGGCAAACGAAGCACGTTGAGTTGACCTCTTGGCATCGCTTTTTCACCTTCCAATTGGAAATTCTAGGAGTTACGAAAGAAGCTTCGGACGTCAGGTTGGGCTTCAGATGTATATCATTTATTATATGAAACCAAAAGGAAGAAATGACAAGAAAATTCTGCTTCTCAAAGAAAAGTTCTCTAAGAGCATCTCCAGCAATACTCTCCAAATCTCACTCTCTAAAAGCCATGTCGGGGACTGAGAAATTTCTGACAAGTCAACGCATGGTCAACAGGGTATCCGGCTCGGGGCAACCTGGCAAGGATCTTCAGCCACGACCTAGCCCGCACGGTCTCACATGACCTGGGGCCTGCCTCGACCAGGGTCTGTTTCCGCACCTCCTCAAGCTCGAGGTCGTGAGGTTGGCTCTTGGTCGAGCGGTTTCGCCTCAGGACGTGGGGGATGCATTGACCCGGCGGTTAACAAGACCTAAAATGATGGCGTCAAGGCAGGAGTGGGCGTCATTTCCGGAGCGGTTTCGGTCCGCCTTCAATGTGCACGAAGCCCCCTCCCCGGGAATCTCTCCCGGCCGTTGCAGGCGCCATTCAGGGGTATATAAACCACGCAAGGCATATGTACAAGGCAGAAACTCACCGGCGATAGTTTTACATACACACACAGTGCTCAGACTCGAGCTGAAAACACCCTTTGTACTCACAGTTAGTGAATTCCTCGTAGAGAAGACTGGACGTAGAGCTATTACCCTCGTGGGGCTCGAACAAGATAAACCCTCGTCTCTGCGTTGACGCCTCCGACCTTCATCTACGCCATTGTTGACGAAGCACTTTCGGGTCCCTCATACGCATTTAACTCCCTTTTCATTTCGCGGTCAGCGATTCCGATCGCCGACGGTGGCGCCACCGTGGGGCCCGAAAGCTTGCTCACCGAGGTGACATCAACTTTTCGCGGCATGGCGTCTTTTGCGAGAGCGATTTCGTGAGCTCGCTCGAATGCGGCTCTCGAGCATGGAAGTTACGCTGTCCTCGTTTCTCCCCCTCTCCGCCGCAAACCGTTTCATCCTCACGCCGCCGCCAGATGAGAACGCCGAGGAGGAGCGCAATCCGGAAGACCCGGAAGATGCTCGTCGGATGGCTCGGGTTGCCATCAACCAGGCCATAACCACTCTTCGACGAGAGGAGCTTGAGAAGATTGGAACGTCCTCGGGGCGTTCCAGTCCCCACTCGAAGCGAAGCGCCTGGGCGTCGACGAATCATGTTCGATCCCGCTACCGCGTCGGTTTTTTGGCCGAGCTCTTGCGACGAGCTCGATAAGGGCGATCGAGGTCAGGCTGCACACAGCCAGACCTTCTCGCTGGGTCTAAGTCGTTAAGGAGCGATGATAGCTCCTCTCGTAGCGGCGCTAACGCTTCGCCAGCCCTCGCGCACCAGCGATCTCGAGTTCTGCTCAGACGCCGCCTGCGTCGTCGTTCTCGAAGCGTGACTCGGGACGGGTGCGGCGGAGGCGGCGACAAAGAATCTCCACTCCAGCAGTAGCACGTCGGGCCTTTCTCCCGACGTCCCTCCGAGGCGTCGCCGGGTCCACGAGCGCTTACGATACCTCCCGGGCGATGCTCGGGCTCACCGCCACGGCCGCCGAGGTCACAGGGAGGAGCGCCAAAGCAACCGTGAATCTAGCTCCAGCAAAGAAGAAAGCACCTTCCTCAGCGCCGTCTCCAACAGACGGCTGGCGGCGACTCGATGACCTTCGACGGGTGCGGTGGCCGGCCCGCTTCAAGCCTGCGTCGATCGAGCGGTTCGATGGGACAAAGAACCTTGATGAGTTCCTCTCGATCTACACCACTACCATCCTAGCCGCAGGAGGTGACGAGTACGTGATGGCCAACTTCCTCTCAACTGTCTTGGACGGCGCTACCCGCACCTGGCTCTTCAACCAGAAACCAGGTACTTTCCGCTCGTGGCGCCAAATCCAGAGCGCCCTCTGCTCAAATTTCCAGAGTCGCTACGAAGCGGCCGCCGAAAAGGATTTGGATCGGGTGATCCAGGAAAAATGAACCCTCCGCGATTGCGGCGGCGATTCATCCGCACTAGGAATCGATTCCCGGCGCCGGACGAGGCCGTGATCAAGGCCTTCGTTCGGCGCGGCGCGACCGACGCCTCACCGAGGACCGGAGATCACGGCAAGGCTCACGGCCGGCAAGCTTTTCCGATGGCGGAGGCGCTTCGCGGACGCGGATGAGGCGGTTCACCGAAGCGACACGACCAAGGTAAGCTTGGCATCAACACAGCGAGGCAGACCTCCTCGCCAAGAATACCGACCAAGGCGTGTCCGCCAAGAAGCGGAAGAGAGACCGCAAGCGCGATGGTGGTCGGCCTCAAGTAATTACGGCAGACGGTCGCCGTGAAGTTTTGGAAGTTCGGGACCCGGCCAGAGAGGCCACGCCTCAGAGAACCGCCACGACCCCAGCAGCGCAGCGTCGATTCGGCAGACGACCGCCGCCCAGTCGCAAGAAGCCGACGGCCGCACTCAAGGCTCCGAGGGGCGGTCTCGGTTCGATGAAGGCAAATTTTGCCTGTTTCACAGGGCTCTAGGACACGACCTGCGGGGCTATAGGGCCTAGCAAGCCAAGCTCGAGGCCTTCTACGACGGGCGTGGAGAGATGCCCACGCTCCCGAAGGAAGGAGATGAGCCCGAGAGGGTGAACGCCGGAGAAGGCCAGGCCGACCTTGACCTGGATTTTCAGCAAGGCGACCGCCGGATCGACGTCATCTTTGGCGGCTCCTCGGCGTTTCAGTCCCGACGCGAGGTCAAGGAAGCAGCCACAGATGGTCTACCGAAGCCGCCTGGAAAATCCTCGAGAGCAACCCTGCAAGTGGGCCGGGGCGACCATCACCTTCACATCGGAGGATGCCCCCCAAGGTATGTCAAGGGACCTAAAGATGGCCTTGGTCGTGACCCCGACCATCAGCAACACCACTCGGGAGGGTCATGGTCGATGGCGGCAGCTTTTTAATCATTGCTAGTTGGCAAGACTCGACCGGATGCAGATTCCCTTGGCGAAGGTCAAGAGCATTGCGATTCCATTCTTCGAATCGCCCCTAGAGCTCGACCACCTCTAGGGCGTGGTTCCGCCCGTCACTGCAGACTACCACGGATAACTTCGACCGAGTGATCACCTTCGAGGTGGTCGAGGGTGACCTCCCCAACGCCATCCTAGGGCGCCTTTGCCCCGTGAAGTTCATGGCGGCCAACCACTACGGCCACGTGCATGAAGCCCCGGGCCCAGTGGCATCATCACCGTCTTGGCGACCTCAAAGCGACGCGACGGCCAGAGACTCCAGCCCGCCCTCGCAGCATGCTACCGCAGCCGAGGCCCGAGACGACAGAGAAGAGCGCCCGCCGAAGACGGCGATCCGGCCCAATGACTGGTTCTGGCGAAGGGTCGCCGAGGAGAGCGACCCGACCAAAAAGGTCCACATCTCGGCCGGGCTGAGTTCTAAATAGGAACTCGAGCTCGTCACCTTCCTCCGCGCCAATAAAGGTATATTCGCTTGGGAGCCGACGGACATGCCGGGAGTCCCGAGGGAGGTGGTCGAGCACAAGCTGCAGTGCGACTGACCGCCGCTCAGGCGCCGGTTACAATGCGTTCGCCGGAGAAGGTCGTCATCATCAGAGAAAACCTGGATAAGCTCCTGAAGGCCGGGTTTATCCGCGAGATCGACTACTCCGAGTGGTTGGCCAACCCGGTCATCATCTAGAAGAAGGGCGGAAAGTGGAGGATGTGTGTAGACCACACGGGGTTGAACTCGGCATGCCCAAAGGACAACTTCCCGCTCCCGCGCATCGACCAGATCATCAACTCCACCGCGAACGCCAGTATGTTGAGTTTCCTGGATACTTATTCGGGGTACCACCAGATCAAGCTGGCGGTTGAAGATGAGAGCAAGACTTCGTTCATCACGCCGTTCGGGACCTACTGCTACACGACCATGTCATTTGGTCTCCGCAACGCCGGCGTGACCTTCCAGTACCTGATGACCAAGACGTTCGATCCCAGATCGGCCGCAACCTCGAGGTCTACGTGGACGACATCATCGTCAAGAGCTCTTCCGAGGACGACCACGTTCAAGACCTCGAGGAAACCTTCGCCAGCCTGAACAAGTACAACATTAGGCTCAATCCGGAGAAGTGCGTATTCGGTGCCGCTTCAGGGAAGGTGCTTGGCTACATGATCGGGGGCTCCGGGGTCGGCCCAAACCCGGAGAAGATCGAAGCAATTGAGAAGATGGCACCTCCGACCTCGGTGAAACAGGTACAGTGCCTCACCGGCCGCATGGCCGCTCTTAGTCGGTTTATTTCAAGGCTTGGCGAGCGCGGGCTGCCATTCTTCAAGGCCTTGCGCAAGCAGGGGCTTCAATGGACTCTGAGGCACAACCCGATCGCTCGACGACCAAGGTACCTCTCAAGCCCGCCTTTGCTCACCACCCCACGGCCGGGTGAGCAACTGTTGATATACTTAGCAGCCACCGCCAGTCGTCTGCCGTCTTGGTGGCCGAAAGGTGATACGTGGAAAGATCCGATCTACTACGCTGAAGTCCTGCGACGCCTAAAGGAACGCTACCCATGTGTTCGAAGCTCTTGTATGCCCTTCTCATGGCCTCGCGCAAGTTCGACATTACTTCCAAGCGACTTCGGTGGTCGCCCCAGCGCTTCCGCCGGGGACATTCTCGAGGAACCCGGAGGTCGAGGGGCGACGCTAAGTGGGCGATGGAGATGGCGGCGTTCGACATCCGGTCGGAGCGACGGCTATCAAGTCGCAGTGCTCGCCGATTTCGTGGTCGGCAGACATCCCTTCCGCCGGGCCCGAGGTCGAGGAGGAGAAGCCCCGATCATGTACTTTGATGGCTCAAGGTCTTTCAGCGCCGGGCCGGGATTCTCATCCTTACTCCGCGACGACCGCCTAAGGTATGTGGTTCGTTTTGGGTTTCCAGCGACCAATAATGTTGCAGAGTACGAGGCTCTCTTGGCAGGCCTGCGGGCCTGTAAGGCCCTAGGCGTGCGCCGGTTGATTGTGCGGGGTGACTCTCAGCTCGTCGTCAATCAATATAAGAAAGAGTACCAGTGCTCGGAGGACTCAATGGCAAAATACCTCACCGAGGTGCGCAAGATGGAGAAGTGGTTCCAAAACTTGGAAATCACACATATGGCGCGGAAGGACAACTCCGATGCTGACCTCCTCTCCAAGCTCGGATCGTCCAACGACGAGGTTCCTCCTGACGTGATTCTGGAAGCCTTGGCGTCTCCCTCTATCTCCGACCAAGAGGCCTCGGTCACCTTCATCGAGGGCGTCCCTTCGTGGGCTGAGTTGATCCATCGTTTCCTGGCGACGGGCGAGCTCCCGGCTGAGCCAGCGGAAAGGAGTAGGGTCAAGCGCCGGGCAAGCTCGTACAGGCTCATCGACGGCAAGCTATATCGTCAAAATCTTTTCGGCATTCTGACGAAGTGTGTTACCGCAGAGGAGGGTAAGTACCTGCTACGTGACATCCATTCAGGTCTATGCGGGGCTCACTCCTCTTTCAGGACCATGGTCGGGAAGGCTTTCCGCATGGGGTTCTACTGGCCCACGGCGCTTCAGGACGCGCGCAACATTGTCCGCGCCTGTCAGGCTTGCCAGTTTCATGCTCGGAAGACGCATCAACCTGCCTACGCGCTCCAGACCATCCCGCTTGCTTGGCCTTTCTCGACTGGGCCGACATCTCGCCCCTTCCATGCAGCGATCGAGGGAAGAAGTTCTGTTCGTCGCCATCGACACCTTCACCAAATGGATCGAGGCCGAGCCCGTCTCGACCATCACAGCTCGGGCAGCGGTCAAGTTCTTCCGCTTGTTCGTGGTCACCAGGTATGGAGTTCCATGCAGAATCATCACTGACAATGGAACTCAGTTTACTAGTGAGCTGTTCCAGGAATACTGCGAAGACATAGGCACCAAAGTATGCTATGCATCGGTCACCCATCCGCAGAAAGCAACGGAGCAGCTTGAGCGCCAACGACAGATCGTTCAAGGCGTGAAGAAACGAGTGTCGGATGAGCACGAACGACACGGCCAGACCTGGGTGGATGAACTTCCCACTGTCTTATGGTCTATTCGAACCACGACCACCGAGCAAACAGGTCCACTCCTTTTCGCTCGTGGTTGTGATGAAGCCGCCTTTGCCTCCCGAGGTCACTGGCTCCGCCAGGGTCAGCTTGGTCGATCAAGTTGACTTCGAGCACAAACGGTCTCTTGACCTTACCCTGGCGGAGAAGTAAGATGCCGTGCACTGCTACGATCGGCGCAATACCTGCAAGCTCTTCGCAGACATGCGTCTCGATCGGTACTACCTAGGGAGCTCCTTGTTGGGGACTTAGCCCTGAGACGGATTCAGGCACCATCCAATACCAACAAGTTATCCCCGCGGTGGTGTCGGGACCCGAATATGCAAATCCGGACCCTCTGTGTATTCAGCACTAGTCCAGGATCACGCTAGTGCACACAGTCTCAACATTGGTTCATATCACAGTCATAACCAACGAAATAATAAAGTACTTTAACTAAATACTCAACAAGTTGTTCGACCTCATGGTTAAGTTACAAAGATACGATTGCAGGCTTAAGACTTATTAAAATATTCAAATGCGCAATGAATAAAATAGACTCGTGGCGCCCACCAATTTGCCACAGTAACCGACCAGGCTCGCCCTTAGTTCGCGGCCCTCCCGATACTCCTCCTCCCGAAAGGGGTTGCTTCTTCTTCAACTGAAGTTGTGTTGTTGTGGGGTGAGTACTTTGAGCACTCAAAGAAGTCATGCATGTAATGCAATGCTAATACGCTACATGCATGGCTTAGTACAAAGGATAGGCTATGGTTCATGTGCAGACAAAGATTCAAGATAAACAAGAATAGATTGCAAAGCAAGAAACAATAGTAGGAATAGTAGCTTTCACAAACAATTCAATTGTAAACCATTTTCCGTCTTAAGTCAAGTTCAACATTACCAACCCAAGCATTTTCCATAAACAAGTCATTTTCATGAAAATCTAACCCTTGACTGTAATCACCGAGCGATGCTCAATACCGTGAGCACGGCTATTCGAATAGGTTGTACACTCTGCAGAGGTTATACACTTTACCCACAAGATACAGTCAAATACCACCGAGGCAAGTAACCGTAACAAGGCCTTTCCAAAGTTCCGTCTAAACCCAGTACTGCCCGCTAAGGTTTCAACACTGGAGGGACTGGTTACCACACCCAGGGCCCCCCTCTTGCGCCATCTGAGTTCTCACCCGCTCCTCCGGGCCCCACACCACCACGACAGTACCAAAGAATAGATTTCCCAATTTACTCGGCCAGTTCGCCCCATTACGGAGCTTGTGGTTGTATGAAAGACTCAGTTCAAATGCTCGCAAGGTTAAGTCCTTAGTTGACCGAGGCAAGACTAAACAAGTGTGACCTCCACAACAAAAACCAACAAAAACCAAATACGACCGCCCAGTTGCCACTCTTGGCCCACCAGAAACAATCTTGCCACTTGCCCTGTCTAAATCATTTTTCCCTTTCGTTCTTTACCATTGCTCCACGCCATCATCAACTCAATAACACATGTCTCATTCATAAAACACGCTCCATATCTCATTAAGTCAATATTAACCTTGATATTCAAAAATCTTGAAATATCCACGCAGGTGGCTAAGCATACTACTCACGGTCATTTCAACCCATGTTGGCCAATTATTAATGTCCAACTATTAATCCACAACCTAGGGTGACAAATGATTCATGGCCTACAATTATATACGACAAGGTGGCATACAAAGAACTAGGCATTTAACTAATCCCAATATTCATTCAAACCAATTTTTACTAAATTAGCATGCAATAAATTAAATCGAAATAATTTTTCTATGATGGGTTCAACATGATCAAACACAACTTGCCTTCAAAAAGTCTTGGTTACGGTTCTTGAGCTTGCTCTCGGTCGAACTTCTCCTCGAAACCTTCGCACTTCAACGTCTACGCGTAACGTAAATAAACAACAATAAATAAATAAAATAGAGAGCAACTCAAGTCAAAATTTCAATTAAAATTCACAAACAGAAAGAGCTTGATTTTACAAATTTATAGAAATTGGAATCACTCAAATCGGAGTTAAAATGCAAAAGTTATAAGCGTTTGAAGTTTCAAAATTACATTTTAAATCAATAATCTGAATTAACTAAATATTTTCTTTTTCGGAAAAATAATTATTGCGTCATCTTTGACACGTGTCGCCACCAGAGTGTGACACGCGCCTTGCCGACGTTAATCGACCGCCCGTGCGGCCGTCAAGATGATGTCAAGATTGACTTCGGCTATCTCGGCCGACAGTGGGACCCACCGCGGACGCCAAGATGACATCACGGTGACGCCACACGCGACGGCGGTGCGGCCGACGCCCCGGGTCCGCTATTTGTCGTTGTCACGCTACAAGACAACAGATCGCGGCTGCGCGGTGTGCCACGCGTCACGACGCGATTGGCTGCGGACGCGGCACGCGGCGCTACGGCTGCCCTCAGATTTACATCTAACGGTTGAGGTTTGAAGATGAGGTTTACTGTTCAAGGGCGACGTGGCGAGATCCGGATCGTTGATGTGATCGGACGGGCAGGCTTCGGACTCGGTGGAGACGGCGGGCGCATCGCTTTCACGGAGACGAAGACGACGACGTCGGCGCTTGGCGTTCCCGAGCTCCTCGGCGTGAAGAATTGGTGCTCCCGACGTGCGCGGATGATTAGTTCGAGGGTGGCACGGCGACGGCGGAGGACTCAACCGGTGGCGGCGAACGGCTCAAAGAATGCGGCGGTGGCTTTGAACTTCAGCAGCCTGCGGCCGAGGCGGTGGCGACTTCGGACGGCGTGAGCTAGGGCAAAAAGGTGCGCGCGCGTCTAGGGCTTCACGACCGGTGGCGGCAAGATTTAATATAGCCTCGACGTCCGTGTGAAACGCTGAAACCGAGGCCCACACTCCGCGCATATGGAGTCCCATGGCATTTGAGAGACGACGATGGCGATGTGAGCCCTGGATGAAGATCGGACGGGCTTGGGCGCTTAGGGTTTTTCGAATGGCCGCACAAAGATTCGCCCAATACTATTCATCAGATTTTAATTCCTTTTCGAATAAAATTAATTCCTAAAATTAAATAATTCATTTGGGGCATTAAAAATACTAGAAAAATTTGGAAAAATTCTCAAAATATTTTAGACATTTGTGACTCAAATAAAATATTTGCAGCAAAATTTTATTTTAACTTTTCTTTTATTTAATTAATTTGGTAAATGGCTTAACTCAAAAATAAATCCAAATAAATTCCAAAAATTTCTCAAAAATTCAAAATACCATTTTAATGTAAGAAAAGCAAAATTGGGGTGTTACAAACCTCCCCTTAACGGAATCTCGATTCGAGATTCTGTATCGACTAAGGAATAGTTTGGGAATTCCTTCTTCAGTCCTCTTCACGCCCCAAAGTTGCTTCGCTCTAATGGTTACTCTAATCGAACTCTACGTATGGTCGATGATTTCGCGTTTCTCGATCCCTTGTGTCCAAGATCTTCACCGGTACTCTTTGTAAGTCAAATCCTCCATGCTCGACCGACTCTAACTAAAGATCCGCTCTTCCGCACTCAAGACATTTCTTTAATTGTGACACATGGAACACATCATGCACACCCGCTAGAGACTACGGTAACTCCAGCTGATACGCTACTTCACCTCTACGACTTAGGATCTTGAATGGGCCAACATACCTTGGCGCTAACTTCCCTTTAGTGTGGAACCTCTTAACTCCTCTGAGTGGGGTAACTCTGAGATACACGAAATCTTCAGGCTCAAAGCTCAATTCCTTGCGGCGATTATCGGCATAACTCTTCTGCCTTGATTGTGCAATTTTCAACCTTTCCCTGATCATGGCTCTCTGCTCTTCAGCTTCTCAGAGAATATCCGGCCCAAACATATGACGTTCTCCGGTCTCATTCCAGTTCAACGGCGTTCGACAGGGTCTTCCATATAGCGCTTCGAATGGCGACATCTGCAAACTTGCCTGGTAACTGTTGTTATAGCTGAACTCGGCGTACGACAAACACTTGTCCCATGAAGTTGTATAAGCCAATGCACATGCCCTCAACATGTCCTCCAGTATCTGATTAACTCTTTCCGTTTGCCCATCTCGTCTGGGTGATATGCGATCAAGTTCAGACGGGTCCCTAGAGCCTCATGCAACTTATCCCAAAATCTTGAGGTAAGCGGGTATCTCGTCTCGACACGATCTTTTTCGAACTCCATGTAGACATACAATTCTTGACATATACAACTGCTAAGCGTCCCCGAGTAGGTAGTCTTCACCGGTATGAAGTGGGCGAATTTTGTCAAACGGTCTACTATAACCCATATGGAGTCATACCGTTCGGGTCTTGATGTAAACCCAGAATGAAGTCTATTCTGATTTCCTCCCATTTCCACTCAGGTATCTTCAGTGGCTGTAGTAGCCCTGCTGGCCTTTGATGCATTGCTTTGACTCTTTGGCATATGTCGCACAACGCAACATGCTCTGCAACTTCACGCTTCATGCTTGGCCGCTAAAATCTTTCCTTCAGGTCTTGATACATCTTAGCACTTCCTGGATGAATAGAGTACTTAGAGTCATGAGCTTCTTCCAGAATCAGCTGTTTCAGTTCCTTTTTACGCGGTACGCAAATGCGATTCCTGATCCACAAGGTACCTTGCTCATCCAGCTTGAAATCCTTCGCCTTGCCTTCCTCCATTTTAGACTTAATCCTCTGAATCTTGACATCGTCCTTCTGTCCTTCACGAATTTGATCTTCCAAGGTAGGCTTCACCTCTAGAGCGGCTAAAAATCCCTTAGGCACAACTTCCAACTTCAGCTTCTGAAATTCCCTGCACAACTCAACCTGGCTTTCTTCCACCAACATGTTCACAGAATGGCTCTTTCGGCTTAAAGCATTAGCCACCACATTGGCCTTCCCGGGGTGATAATGAATCCCCAGATTGTAATCCTTAATTAGTTCCAGCCACCTCCTCTGCCTCATGTTCAGATCCGATTGGGTAAATATATATTTAAGACTCTTATGGTCCGTGTACACCTCACATCTGTTCCCAATTAGATAGTGCCGCCATAACTTCAAGGCATGCACTACTACCGCTAATTCTAGATCATGCGCCGATAGTTCTTCATGCGCCTCAAGCGCTTTGATGCATATGCGATTTACCTTTCTGCTTTTGCATTAGCACGCATCCTAGTCCTTGGCGCGATGCATCATAGTATATATCAAAGCTCTGGCTTAAATCCGGTAGAACTAACACTGGTGCCGTTGTCAAACGTTTCTTCAACTCCTGAAAACTCCGCTCGCATTCCGGCGTCCATGCGAATTTCTTTTCCTTCTTCAATAGTTGTGTAAGAGGTCTCGCAATCGTTGAGAATCCTTCAATAAATCGGCGGTAATAACCGGCCATTCCAAGGAAACTACGGATTTGGGTCACCGTCTTGGGTGGCTCCCAATGCAACACTGCTTCCACCTTACTTGGGTCAACTGCGACTCCTTCGGCGGTTACCACATGTCCAAGGAATTCCACTTTATTCTTCCAGAAATCGCACTTGCTAAACTTAGCGAAAAGTTGCTGCTCTCTTAACTTCTCCAGAACTAGCTTCAGATGTTCGGCATGCTCTTCTCTCGTCTTGGAGTAAACTAGAATGTCATCTATGAACATAACAACGAATTTATCCAGTATTCCATGAAAACCTTGTTCATCATGTTCATGAAATATGCAGTGCATTTCACAAACCAAAGGACATAATCAGAACTCAGAGTGCCCATATCTTAACGAAAATGCGGTCTTCGCACATCCTCCGATCGAATCTTCACCGGTGATATCCTCGATCGAGGTCAATTTTGGAGAAAACTCCGGCTCCTCTCAACCGGGTCAAATAGGTCATCGATTCTAGGTAGTGGGTACTTATTCTTTATAGTGACTTCATTCAAGGCGCGGTAATCCACGCACATCCAGTAACTTCCGTCCTTCTTCTTGACAAATAGAACCGGTGCTCCCCATGGCGCATTTAACCGGTCTCGATAAATCCTTTATCCATTAACTCCTCAACTCGCTTCTTCATTTCCACCGGCTCATCGGTTGACATCCGATAAGGTCTCTTAGCTATCGGCCGTTTCTTGCACTAACTCGACATAAACTCTATGTCCTCGTTCGTGGCATCCTGTAAATCCTCCGAAATACATCCGTACTCTCGACAACCGGTACATCTTCTATGCCGACGGCCTTCACACTATTGACCATCAATCGTCCATCCCGAACGGCAGCTTGTTCGAAACTCTATTTTTCTCCCACAAGGACTCTCGATCGATATGACTCTTCGTCCACGCCTAACACAACCTTGTGTTTAGACAACCACCATTCCCAAAATAACATCTAGGGTCCGGGTATCCAACACCACTAAGTTTGCTAGAACTCTGCTCCACCTATAATCAACTTTACCCCGTAACATCCTACATCGATCGGAGTTCTCGATCCCGGGATTGTACTAGCAATACATGCCTAAGGTTCACCATTTTCAACCCATTATTCACAGAAAAAATCCGAGATATAAACGAATGTGAAGCTCTAGAATCAAATAAAACTGTTGCAGGTACTGAGTTGACAAGTAACTTACCCAAGACGACGTCTCGATGTATTCTCAGACCGTGATCGGCGGTGACATGATTCACCGCCTCTTACCACGATACGTGTGGCGCTCCAGATTGTGTAGCTCCACGGCTTGCTCCTGGCGCAGTGTCTTCGTTGGAGTAGTTCCAAGATTGAAGCGAACTGGTGTCACTCCTCCTCCCTTCTTAGGACAATAATTGGCAAAGTGCCCTGGCTCGTTGCAGACGAAACAACGCCTCACAGCCGACTGGCTGCTCCTGCGGTGCTCCCAACCGGTGTTGGTGTTCGGAAACTTTGTTCGATAGGTCTTGGTATGGTGGCGGCGGCGTCACCACATTCCTTGGCTGAAATCAAGAACCGGTTTGGTGTAACCTCAAACGCCGCGCCTCGGCGTGCTCCCGTCAGGCCATCCTCAGGCTTCGGTTGTCCTCCGGCTCCTTGCGCTTGTCCTCCAATATCGGCGCTTTGTTCACTAGCTCGAAAGTCCGGAAGGTGTGGGTTATAAGTCCCACCTGCAACCCTGAATTCAGTCCTTTCATGAAATGGGACTGCCTGGCCTTGTCTGTTGCTACGTCCTCAGGTGCGTAGCGTGCCAGCTGC
Source organism: Guadua angustifolia (assembly GCA_036346375.1). NCBI lineage: Eukaryota > Viridiplantae > Streptophyta > Magnoliopsida > Poales > Poaceae > Guadua > Guadua angustifolia. The sequence goes on along the minus strand of CM070518.1, from coordinate 13,601,808 downwards.
GTGAACTTATTCAGATATTCGGACACTGGCTGATTGCCCTGCTTCAGTGCCCTAAACTCCTCCTTTTTCAACTCCATTATGCCTTCGGGCACATGATACTGCCGGAAAGCAATCGTGAACTCCTCCCAGCTAATGTCCTGTAGGTGCTCATGAGCAGTAAGCAGGTTTTCCCACCATTCAGTGGCGGTTCCTTCAAGCTGATGCGAAGCATAGAGTACCCTCTCATTTCCTTCACATTGGGTAATGTGCAACTTTCTCTCTATCGTCCTCAGCCAATCATCCGCCTCCAATGGATTGGCATTCCGAAAAATGTAGGCGCCGAGTCCTCATGAATTCTCGACGACCTCGAGTGTGGCCATTTGTCTTGGGTTGACTCGTTAGCTTGGGCGGCGGTGGCGGCTTGGGCGTTGACGTCAGATCTGCCGCATCATGGCATGCATTAACTGAGTCTGTGCAGTAAGAAAGGCTCCCAAGTTATGCATATCAACTGGCGGTACTGGTTGGGGTCCTTGTCCTCCGTCGTCGGTGTTTCCAGCTGAGCGTGAACCACTCCCATTTCCTCCCTGGTTTCCACGGGTGTTCACCATCTGTCGATTGTTCCAGGGTTTAGAGACGAGAGGGAAATAAGAATAGATAAGTAGTAGAATACTTATGCGGGGTCAAAGGTGAAATAGCAAAATCCAACTTTATTACTTTATTAATACCGAGGTATGGTTGCTCACAATGCCTATGGGCCATGCAACACATACCCATCACTCACAAGCATGAAAGAAGCAAATCAAACTAATATTCTGGAGTCAAACGCCTCTAAGGGTGACTCTTATTCCAAGACGCGACTCATCGCAGGAGTCTCAACTGCTAATCCTAACGCTCTCTCCTCGAGCCAACCCCCACCGGAACTTCCTGGTGGATACACCCGTGCGGGTGTGTTGGTCTTTGGTACAAACCTATCCCAACGATCCGCAGCAGATGCGCCTCGCGCCCCTCGCTGGCTCAACCTCCACTGCTCGCTTGACCTCCACCGCTCGCTTAACCTCCACTGCTCTGGGCTCAGCTGCGGCTCTCGCTGTGGCTCTCCGGTGCAGGTCGTAGCTCAGAACGCTCGGCCAGTCCGTCTGTTTGTCTCCGGCTCCCTAATCCTCTGGATAGAGTGAGCCAAGTACTCACAAGTCACCGCAACAGATGAGCCCTCACCGCGTGAACTCGCCACGAGACCTCGCAGACTCTGAACCGCCTCGTCGATAGCATCCTCTTGAGCGATGACATATCTCGCCAGGTGGGTGATCGTGGCATCCTCCTCCTCTATGGGCTCACGGTTGTAGCGGTTGTCTCTGCGTGGATGGTAACGAAACACTGTGCCTTCCAGCTCCCTGGGGTAGGTACGAGCAATTTGCCTCATCGCCAGACGCGATGTCTCCTGGATCCCGGCATCAAATGACGACCTCCTGGCAGTAATGCGGATGGGACGACTCGCCCTCGCCCTATCCCGAGCGTAAACCGTGATCGTGACATCCCAAGCAATATCCAGTCCTGCCCGAACTACAGTAGTTCCCCGGTAGATCGGCCTGTCGTAACCTCCAAGCAGCTGCATCATACGCCAAAGCTCCGCGGCGTACCCTCCAGTGCGCTCACCAAAAGAGTGGATCATCCTCATCTGCCAAAGGACACTCACGTGAAAACTCAGAAATTTTAAAACAAAGCGAAAACATGATAAATTCAGCAAGGGGTATGAAAAGAGAGAAGGGGTAAGTCGAGAATGCATTATCATCTTAGCACATTTTAACTTTTAAAAAATAGTTGTATCCTCACTACGACCATTCTAACTAAGGGCCAATCCTACAGTCAGTATGGCTCTGATACCACCTCTGTCGGGACCCGAATATGCAAATTCGACCCTCAGGTATTCAAAGACTAGTCCAGATCACGCTAGTGCACACAGCCTCAACATTGGTTCATATCACAGTCATAACCAACTAAATAATAAAGTACTTTAATTAAATACTCAACTAGTTGTTCGACCTCATGGTCAAGTTATAAAGATACGATCGCAGGCTTAAGACTTATTAAAATATTCAAATGCAATGAATAAAACAAACTCGTGGCGCCCACCAATTTGCCACAGTAACCGACTGGCTCGCTTCCTTAGTTCGTCGGCCCCTCCCGATACTCCTCCTCCGAGCAGGGTTGCTTCTTCTTCAAGCTGAAGTTGTGTTGTTGTGGGGTGAGTACTTTGAGCACTCAAAGAAGTCATGCATAGAATGCAATGCTAATACGCTACATGCATGGCTTAGTACAAAGGATAGGCTATGGTTCATGTAAAAGTGACAAAGATTCAAGATAAACAAGAATAGATTGCAAAGCAGTAAAACAATAGTAGGAATAGTAGCTTTCACAAACAATTCAATTGTAAACCATTTTCCGTCTTAAGTCAAGTTCAACATTACCAACCCAAGCATTTTCCATAAACAAGTCATTTTCATGAAAATCTAACCCTTGATCAGAATCACCGAGCGATGCTCAATACCGTGAGCACGGCTATTCGAATAGGTTGTACACTCTGCAGAGGTTATACACTTTACCCACAAGATACAGTCAAATACCACCGAGGCAAGTAACCATAACAAGGCCTTTCCAAAGTTCCGTCTAAACCCAAGATCGCCTCGCTAAGGTTTCAACACTGGAGGGACTGGTTACCACACCTGTGGCCCCTCTTGCGCCATGTGAGTTCTCACTTGCTCCTCAAGCCCCACACCACCACAACAGTACCAAAGAATAGATTTCCCAGTTTACTCAGCCAAGCCCGTCCCATTACGGAGCTTGTGGTTGTATGAAAGACTCAGTTCAAATGCTCGCAAGGTTAAGTCCTTAGTTGACCGAGGCAAGACTAAACAAGTGTGACCTCCACAACAAAAACCAACAAAAACCAAATACGACCGCCCAGTTGCCACTCTTGGCCCACCAGAAACAATCTTGCCACTTGCCCCTGTCTAAATCATTTTTCCCACCCTGGTTCTTTACCATTGCTCCACGTGCCATCATCAACTCAATAACACATGTCTCATTCATAAAACACGTTCCATATCTCATTAAGTCAATATTAACCTTGATATTCAAAAATCTTGAAATATCCACGTGGCAGGGCTAAGCATACTACTCACGGTCTACTCAACCCATGTTGGCCAATTATTAATGTCCAACTATTAATCCACAACCTAGGGTGACAAATGATTCATGGCCTACAATTATATACGACAAGGTGGCATACAGCAACTAGGCATTTAACTAATCCCAATATTCATTCAAACCAATTTTTACTAAATTAGCATGCAATAAATTAAATCGAAATAATTTTTCTATGATGGGTTCAACATGACCAAACACAACTTGCCTTCAAAAAGTACTGGTTCTGGTTCTTGAGCTTGCTCCTGGGTCAGAACTTCTCCCTTGAAACCTTCGGGCACTTCAACGTCTACGCGTAACGTAAATAAATAACAATAAATAAATAAAACAGAGAGCAACTCAAGTCAAAATTTCAATTAAAATTCACAAACAGAAAGAGCTTGATTTTACAAATTTATAGAAATTGGAATCACTCAAATCGGAGTTAAAATGCAAAAGTTATAAGCGTTTGAAGTTTCAAAATTACATTTTAAATCAATAATCCGAATTAACTAAATATTTTCTTTTTCGGAAAAATAATTATTGCATCATCTTTGACACGTGTCGCCACCAGAGTGTGACACGCGGCCTTGCTGACGTTGGCACTGACCGCTCCGTCTTCGGCGTCGGCAAGATGACGATCTGACTTCGGCCATCTCGGCGACAGTGGGACCCACCGCGACGCCAAGATGACGTCCGCGATGACGTCACCGGTGACGTCACACGCACGGTGCGGTGCGGGCGATGTCGGGGCCCGCTGCCGATTGTCACGCCGCGATCGCCGCAGTGCGGCTCGGTGTGCCGCAGCGTCACGATGCGATTGGTCATGACGCGCACGCGGACGCCACGGCCGCCTCGATTTACATCTAATGGTTGAGGTTTGAAGATGAGGTTTTGTTCAAGCGCGACGTGGTGAGATCCGGATCGTTGATGTGCGATCGGACGGCGCAGGCTTCGGACTTCGGTGGAGATTTGCGGTGCGCCGCTTTCACGGGAGACGAAGACGACGACGTGCGGCGCGGCGTTCCCGAGCTCCTCCGGCGTGAAGAAGTGGTGCTCCCGACGCGGCGTGACGGGATGAGTTCGAGGGTGGCACGGGCGACGGCGGAGGACGACCGGTGGCGGCGGAACGGCTCAAAAAATGCGGTGGGTGGCTTCGGGAACTTCGGCGAGCTCGTGCGGCGAGGCGGCGGCGACTCGGACGGCGTGAGCTAGGGCAAAAGGTGCGGCGCGTCTAGGGCTTCACGACCCGGTGGCGGCGCATTTAAATATAGCCCTCGACGTCCATGAAACGCGCGGAAACCGAGGCCCACACGGGCGGGACGGCGGAGTCCGGCGGCGTTACGGAGAGACGACGTGGCGCGACGTGAGCTCTTGGATGAAGATCGGACGGCTGCGGCGCTAGGGTTTTCCGAGCTGGGCTACACAGTATTCAGCCCAATACTATTCATCAGGATTTTAATTCCTTTTCGAATAAAATTAATTCCCGAAAATTAAATAATTCATTTGGGGCATTAAAAATACTAGAAAAATCTGGAAAAATTCTCAAAAATATTTTAGGACATTTGTGACTCAAATAAAATATTTGCAGCAAAATTTTATTTTAACTTTTCTTTTATTTAATTAATTTGGTAAATGGCTTAACTCAAAAATAAATCCAAATAAATTCCAAAAAATTTCTCAAAAATTCAAAATACCATTTTAATGTAAGAAAAGCAAAAATTGGGGTGTTACAGGTGGGAGGGCCCCTATAGAGTTGTTTCAACAGATCGCATGGGGGCTTACCGGCTAGCGATGCCCGACGGTAGAGAGCTCTCTAGCTCGTGGAATATCGACCAGCTTCGCAAATTCTATGTGTAACCTTTTTTACCTCAAATTTCAATAAAACTCCTGTTCATTTGTCATGATTGGCCTCAGTGCATCTCTTTTTGTCTCAGTCTTCGCTTAAATTAAGCTTTTGGTGCTAGATTTACGATGAGCGCTTGCCCTTGGTCTCGGCGTCGGGGGCTTACCCTTAACCCCGGTGGTTGGGTTATCGTGGCAGAAACTCTTCGCAAACAACACTCCCATCAAGGCTAGGGTTCGAGCTAAGCTCCTGGCTAGGTTAGGCGAGCGCGCGTACATTATTGTCGTAGCCCGAGCCTAATTCTCGAGTTTAAGTTTGACCTCGCGCAACCATATTGTGCTCTATGGTTCCTTTTCGATCCTGCAGGTCTTGGTCTTTGCTGGCCTCTTACCTTGTGCCCAAGGTCAGCGCTGCTCGACCTTGAGCCCAACGGGGGCTGGGCGTGGTATACTACGACCAGCAAGGCTAGGTGCTCGACTGGGAGAGAATTGTTTATTCGAGAAATCACAAAGCAAACCAAGACGTGACATTATCTCGATCAAAATACAACTATTCCGTTAAGATGTTTTCTTACAAGTTTTACGGGGCATCTACCCTATTTACAGGTCTGCCATCTCGCGCGCAAGCTTCTCCTGCTCGAGCTCGGCTACCTTGGCCCTCAAGGTTTCTATTTCGCTCTGGTACTGGAGGTCTCCCTTGGAGGCATCCGCAGCCCGGCGCCGTTCGTCTTCAAGTTGAGCCAAGGCGCTCCTCGCCGCTTTGCTGGCGCGGCCAAGCTTCTCCTCGAGCCCCAGGGTCTTGGCCTCAAGCTCGGGAGACGACTTCTCCGCAAAAGCCTTCTCCAGTGCCTTGCTGGCGCATTCAAGCTTCCCTTCAAGCTCCAGGATTCTGGCCTCGAGCTCGGGGGACGCATTCGCCGCAGAGGACGTCCGCTCCGCAGCAGCTTTCTCCATCGCCTCGACCTTGGCCCGCTCGGTTTCGAGCGCCTTGCTGGCGCGCCCAAGCTCTTCCCTGAGTGCCAAGATCTTGGCCTCAAGCTTGGGAGATGCCTTCTCCGCAGAGGCCTTCTCCAGCGCTTCGACCTTAGCCCGCTCGGCCTCGAGCGCATTGGCCGACCGCGCGCGCTTTTGCTCCACGGCCTTGTAGCAGAACTCGCGCTCGAAAGTCCTGGCCTGCTCGAGTTCGGACGCGTGGGCTACCTCCTGCGCCCTCATCATCGCGCGCAAGTCGTCGAGCTCTTTGGCCTTCTGCTTGAGCTCCTCCTGGTCGACCTCGATGGTCGAGATGAACTTGGAGCGCTCAGCCTCTCGTGCCTCCACCACGTCCATGAGGCCCATCAGTACGACGGCATGCTCCTGAAGACCCTTCAGCCCTCGGGAGACGTTGCCAATCGTCTTCATGACAGGAAGAATGGCACGAAGTGAGAGTAGTGACAAGGGAACTCGTATTGACTTGCGGCAAGGTGCGCGGTGGGGTCCTTACCTCACGAACACGGGCCTCAAGGCTTGCGCGGGTGAACTCCACGCGCTCGTCAATGCGGTCGCGGGAGATCTCTTCTTCGTCGACCTGCGCTTCTAGGCCGGGGCCGACCGTGACCGCCCCCGACGTGCTTGGGCCGAGGCCCTCAGTTCCTGCCCCGGTAGTGACCTGGTGTCCGTCCGCCTCCTTTGGCGGGTTTAACTCGCCGGCAGAGAGGAAGCCGTCGGCGGCATTGGCCCCGACCTCCGTGGTCAGGGCTTCGTCCGCCTCCGGCATCGGGGGAGCGATGGCCGGATCCGCCGCACGATCTCCTGCGGCGTGCTCAACCTCCATGGTCTGGACTGCTCCGACCGCAGCGCCCGGCGCAGCGGCGGTTGGGCGGGTCTGCGGCACCTTTGCGGTGCGGCCATCTTCGGCGCTCTAGGTGCCCTCCCCCACGTCAACCTCGGGAGGATCGGCAACAACGGCTGAGTTGTAGGTCTCGCCGGTGTCGTAGTCATCGTTGATCGCGGGCTGGATCTCCTCGGTTGAGTCATCGAGCCCTTGATCGAACTCGCCGACTGGGGCCCAGCTCGGGGGCCCAGAGGGGGCACGTGCCCGGCCCGAGGGGCGGCGCGGGGCCAACACGAAGGCGTCCTCCTCCTCCTCGGACTCGGACTCGCCTGGACAACAGCCATCGTCAAAACAGGCAAGTCTCGAGCGTGGGCGCTCAAGGTCTGCGATGAAGAGCAGGCGCTAAGCCCGAAGAACGAGGAGGGGGCGAAATGAACTGAAAGGCCAAAAACTTACGTGGGTCGACGGCCTCCGCCTTACTGAGGGTCGGCGCAAGTCTTGTTGCCCCGATGCTGCAGGGGCACTTCGCTTTCGAGCTCCGCCAGCCCGGGACCTTGGAGCTCGCGCTGGGTCAACATTGTCCGCATGCAGAGACTCGGGGACGCGAGCTTGGGCACTCTGGGCGGTTGGGGGCTCGAGCTCTGGCGCAACAAGGCTCTGTTTGTTGAAGGAACCAGTCAAGATGGGACGCGAGCAAAAGGCTCGGGGGCTCGGCCATGGGAACCCTTACCATGGCGTGGTCACTCCACTCGACATGAGGTTTCTTCATCTCCTGGCGGTCTGCTCCAGGCGGGGGAGGCCTCTTCTTCCCCTTGTCCCCTCACGGTGAGCATTCTCTGGCGTCTCTCGGCGACTCGATGATCCCGCGAACATGCAGGGTCAGAAGGGCCTTCGGCGCCGGGTTAAGTACTTGGTCGGGTGGCCTACCTCGGCCTTGCGGCGCAAAGACGTTCTCAAGCACGGGCTCGCCGAGGGTGTAATCGTCATGCCTTCCAACATCTCGCTCATTCGAGCGGCAATCCAGACTCCTTCGCGCCGAAAAGACCAAATCATCAAGAGGAACCGGGGAGTAAGCGGCGATTCTCGAGCCGATGCAACCACGGTCATCCTTCGGCGGGTCAAGTCATCGCGACCTCGGATCTCATAGAAGGGGTGCTCCCTCCTCCGCAGGGGGAACACCCGACCTCTCAGGAAGTCGTTAGCGATGACCTGTCCGGTGAGGCCTCGCGTGGCATCAGATGTGGATGGTCGCGATGGCCTCTTGGTCCTCTTCCATGTCGCTTGACTCTGGGATCTCCTTCTTCCCGCTGAGGGGGGTACCCTTGAACTCCAGCGCGCCGCCCTCGCCCCGTTTCAGGTAAAACCATCGTTCGGACCACGGGCCAAGGGAGTCGCGGTAGCGCATTTGGGGGAAGGACCACGGGATTCCCATCCACAACCGGAAGTAGAGGCATCCGACCACGGGGTCCTTCCCGGTGCGGAAAAGGGAAAAGAAGCGGAAAAACAGTGAGGGGGTGGGATGGATTCCAAGGAACCCCTCGCACAGATGGGAGAAGATGGAAAGCAGCAGGATGGAATTGGGTACCAGGTTGATCAACTCGATCTCGCATACGGTGAGAACGTCCACGAGAAATGTGCTCTCCGGCGTCCGCAGGCCGAAGAGCATGTACTGCTCCGTGTTGACGAGCTCGTCGTCCCGTGGCTGCGGCTCGGTCTCCCCGCCGACGACACCGCCAGACCATGGGTCCAGCGATTTCAGCTCTCGAGCTCCTTCATCCTCGTTACCATCAGAGAGCTTTTCCCGAGTTTGGCCATGGCAGTCGAAAGAGAGTTTTGATCGAGGGAAGAAGAAGAGTACAAGCTGAGGGGTAAAGACTATGAAGATGCAGGAAGTTCGGGGAATTGGCGGCGGCCACAAGCTTTATAAGACCGAGGCACTGCGGGCCGACGGATTAAGGGCATCTCGAGGGGCGGCGGTCGGTGATGAGACAGAGCAATTTATGGCGCACGGGCGCAATCGAGGCGCTATGAACGGTTATACTGGCCCTGTCCGCATCAGTGGCCGGAGATCAAGAGGCGCCGGGTGTCGCCACGACCACGACTGGCGTGCGTTCCGCCCGACCTCGACCTCAGTTTAAAGGTTCCAAATCGATCCCGCTCTGTGGAGGCTCAAGGTCGCCCATGTTCGATCGCGATCAGAGCCTCGGGGTTAGCTGCCGAGGGGGGAAATTTCGATAAGTCAACGACGGTCAGCAGGGTATCCGGCTCAGGGCAACCCGGCAAGGATCTTCAGCCATGACCTAGCCCGCGCGGTCTCACATGACCTGGGGTCTGCCTCGACCAGGGTCTGTTTCCGCACCTCCTCAAGCTCGAGGTCGTGAGGTTGGCTCTTGGTCGGCGGTTTCGCCCAGACGTGGGGATGCATTGACCCGGCGGTTACCAAGACCTAAAATGATGGCGTCAAGGCAGGAGTGGGTGTCATTTCTGGAGCGGTTTCGGTCCGCCTTCAATGCGCACGAAGCCCCCTCCCCGGGAATCTCTCCCGGCCGTTGCAGACGCCATTCGGGGGTATATAAACCACGCAAGGCATATGTACAAGGCAGAAACTCACCGGCAATAGTTTTACATACACACACAGTGCTCAGACTCGAGCTGAAAACACCCTTTGTACTCACAGTTAGTGAATTCCTGTGCCCGTAGAGAAGACTGGATGTAGAGCTATTACCCTCGTGGGGGCTCGAACCAGTATAAACCCCTGTCTTCTGCTCGTTGACACCTCGCCCGACCTTCATCTACGCCATTGTTGACCGAAGCACTTTCTGGGTCCCTCATACGTATTAACCCCCTTTTCATTTCTGCGGTCAGGCGATTCCGATCGTCGACAAGCCAGATTTACAGAACTCTCCAAAAAAATGCTTCTCCATATCTCATCCCTCTCTAACAACACTCTCCATATCACACTCTCTATTTTCTCTCTCCTATATTCTAATTATATTCCACATAACAGTCATAATAGCAACCGTTTTTTACCAGTAAATTCAAACAACTATATTTAAATACGGGAATTTAAAAATTAAAATTTATTGTGACGACCACATTGTAATGGTTATCTTCGAATGGGTAAATTCGAATGGCTATATTTGAATGTAGGAGTTTTAAATTTAAATTTTCCTGTAATGGTTATGTTATAATGGTCATTATTAAAATTATTGTACTGAGCGAGTCATGTTCTAACAGTCATCGCAACGGCTATATCCAATGTTATGCACAAAACACAGGATCAGGAACAACATATAAAAATAAATAAATTCCATATTATTTTTACATCCATATCCTGTGTTGTTGTATAACAACAAAATGGAAAGCATCAGATCCTGTCGCTGAAGACACAACACGAAGTATTATTGACTGACTTCGAATATTGCTTGGTCCTTACGAATAGAACCTAAATACTGCACAAGACATACAGATGAAACAATAGACAAAGAAAGAACAAATACTGGCCAGAACAATTTCAAAGAGCTATTTGGTGCGCAAATCCTTCCCTACAACTTTTCTGCTTTTCTTCTATTACATATATAGTTAGAGATTACAAAGATCGTAACATCCCAAAATTTGAGTTTTGGTATGTTTAAAATCAAAATGAACCATTCAGTATTCTCTCGGAATTAATCAAAGCTTAAATTGAATTTTCTAATAATTATAAGATTTAATTTGATTAATCTACGTGTCAAATTAAAGGTTTCATTTTTATTGGTTTCGGTGCTTCAAGGAATTTTTCTGCATTTTTGGAGATTTTTCTGAATTTATTTGCTATTTATTTGATTTATTTGAAGTTTATTCGATTTTCTTAATTCATCAATTCTTTTCTTCTCGCTTGACCGAATTCACTGTTCATTCCATATCGCCCACTCTGTTCGCTTCGCCCGGTCCACCATCGTCACGCCCATTTAGCCCGTGATAGCCCACTGCATCGAAACCCTAATCCTCATCGATCGCCAACCGTCGATTCCCGATCTAGCTACCGGAAATTGCGCCGCCATAACTCGCTTAAACCCTAACCCTATCGTCCCGCTTTCTCCACCGTCCGATTCGATCCAAGGAACTTGAAGACGCCACGCCGCTAAGCAATTCGCCGCCAGAAACCTAGCCGCGACCATTGCCCTCGACTTCGCGCTTACTTCACGATCCCTAGGCTATAAAAGCACCCTCCGTTTTATGCTGTCGTGATCGCCGCCTCGCAAGACCCGCCGCCCTAACCTTTTCACCAGAGACGTCGCGCCGCGTGCGCACACCTCACCGGAGTTGGCCGCCCCTAGTACGCTCCGTTGTTTTTTTCTCACCGGTGAGCCTCCGCCGTGTTTAGTTGTACCATTGAATTCACCGTGTCCTCTTTCCTTTGCCCTCGTTCGGTGGTAAGTCGTGCCTTGTAGCGCCGCCGCCACCCCGCCTTCTTCGTCTCCGGTGAAAACAACGCCGCCTCTTCGTCAATCCTCACCGGCGATCGTGGTCGTCGGATCATCCATCTACTGATCCGATCCGCGCCACGACATTACTGGTAAGCAACTCCGTTAGCCATGCCTTGTCACTTCCACTTGTCGCTGCGGTCCGCTGCAGAGATGCGCCCATCTCATTTTAGATCTGCGTGGCGTGCCTCATCAACGGTGCCGCGTCACCGTGTCGCCATGTCGCACTGAGTCACCCGCCACGTGGCGCCACGCGCAAGACATGTGTGCGCCACATCGTGCCACGCCATGCCACGTCCCTGCCACATGCGCCCTAAGGCCCACGTGTAAGCCACGTAGATGCCATGTCATCGCCACCGAGCCGATGATTGGGTCACTGACCTGCGGACCCCGCACGTCAGTGAGAGTATTTTTCCTTTTCTGTTTATTTCCCGAATTTCCAAATTTCCAACCAATCCTAGCCCGACACGTGTCATCCCTTATCAATTTTCTGATTTTCTCTCCATTTAAACTTCAGAAGGCCCGTTCTCCTCCATTCGAACTCCGATTCGAACGATTCAAATTTCTAAATTCATATAAAATCAAGATCTATCTGTTGGTATCATTTTTATAAATTTTGAATTTTATCTATTTTCGGTTTTATTTATTTTTGCCTCGATTTGCGTGTTTCACAGATATAGGCACGATCGGTTGAGCGAGAGGAGCATCCAGCGGAGGTAGCAGCAGCGGGAGAGGTTGAAGGCAAGTCGTAGTCCTTTGATCATATTGAACCCATGTTTGCAAAACTATTTTGTTTCATACAAATGCATGCTAAGTGATACAAGAACTATTTATCGAATAGCTATATGCCAAATTTTCATTATGCCACCTTGATTAATTGAGATGTCATGTGTCCATTGTCACCCTAGGTTGGGTTGTTTACTAGTTGGACATAATCATAATACCAACATTGGGTTATCATAGCTATGCTTAGCCATGCTTAGTTGTCCGATGGGATTCATATCACATAAGAATTAATGTTAATCTTGACTTAATGAGATATGGAATTGTGGTCAGTTGGTCATTGTTGTAAAACTTGTTGTACCATGGCAAGGGATGTTAATGGTCTTGGTTGAACAAAATGTTTTCCTTGAGCAAGTGATCGCAAGAAAGGGGTGCTATCCCGCACATTGGGATGTGGTTGTCTTGTTTGAGATAATTTAAGGACTTAATCTTGTGCGCCATTGAACTGGCCTAACCGTGCAACCATAAGTCCGGTATGGGATGCACCTAGCCGATTAATTTGCAATGTTTAGTCTTGAGTACTGCCAAATGTTGGTGTGGGTTCCGGGTTGTACGGGTAGATTCACATGGCTCAAGAGGGGGCCCCGAGGGGCGAAACCTTAGAGGGCGGTACCGAGTTTAAACATGCATTGTAAAGGCTTTGTCATGATTTCTCTGCCGGCACACCAAAGGAAGTGTGCTAATGGCCAGGCGCAAGGAGAATATCATGTCTTGTGGGTAAAGCTGTATAACCTCTCGCAGAGTGTAAAACTATTCAATAGCCGTGTTCGCGGTCATGGACAAGCCCGGGAATTTCACACGGGGTATAGAGTAATTTCTTGAAATGGGGAATTGTTGGAATGTGAACGGGGAATTCACTGTTGTTTTGTTGTCTCAAGCTATACTGTTGAATTGTGTGGTTGATACTTGTTTCGAATGATGTAGGGTGATGCCTCGTCATTCTGTTCATGTTGTCTACCATTGATTTACCAGCTTATTTATTATTGTTTTATTAATCGCCTTCAATCTATTTATCAGATTTCAATTCAAGTTATTGCTTTACATAAATGAACCATATTATGCCTTCCTTTGTTTAAGCCATGCATTTAGTTACTTGCATTAAGTTTCCGAGACTTGCGTAGTATGTTGCATACTCACCCCGCTTTTTATTGGGGTCGCTTATTCCATAAAGCGATGAAGACATTTGTGGTGAAGACTTTGATGAGGAGGAATACTATGAAGACTACGTGGACTAGGAAGGCGTTCCCGCATTTATTGCCTCGTGGCATGTCGAATGGCCTAAAGTTTTTATATTTCCGCCGCAATGCTTTCACTTGTTTCTTAAGCCAAGAGGCATTGGTGTATGAACTTTGACCATAAGGTCGTTTGTTTTATTCAATAATAATTTGCTTCTTCTTAGTTATTTCGATGTATGGAATGATATGTCATCTATGTTTCCACTGTGTGCACTAGCGTGATCCTCGACTAGTGCGGTATACTGAGAGGATTCGGATTTGCATATCCGGGTCCCGACAGAGATGGTATCGAGCCATATCGATCAGAGGTCGCTTTCTTAGTTAGCATGGTCTTCAAAATTATTTTCTAAATCAAACCAACAAATTGGTATTAAATAGTTTGTCTACTCTCATCTTATTCTTAGGTTCTTATTCCTCTCCTTTGTGAAATATTGCTTTGAAAATTTAACTTGATCTTATCTCATGAAATTTCTCAAACCCCAAGCATCTACAAGGAATCAAATCAAGGGAGACGATGATCAAGCTGTCAAAGAGTATGTCCGAAAAGACTACCATATAAGATAGGTTTGTGGTGCTCTATGGTATTTGAGCATGCCATTTCTTTTCAGTTTAGCTACGTATAGTCTGCGCATACTAGGATTTTCGTTGCTTGTGTGTTGGGTATGTTGTACACTTGCTTCCAGCATGGTGTTACAACCATACCTTAGTTGGAATCTTTTATTGCATCTTTATTTTGTAGCCTTTTCGGCTATGTCCTTGGTTGGCCTTTGTTCTTGGGTATTACCTTCTCCCCTAGATGACCTTACCACTTGTCTATTGCTTTTCCCTCTTATCTATCAAACCCTTGTGCTGCGTCGCAAATGGTTGACATTCTTTCTAGAGCCGATCGCAGTTCGCCAGTGGATGCCAATGCTAGTGTCAGCGCCAACCCACCACCCCACCTGCAATGTCTGATCAGAATTTGGGAATATTTCTTGGCAGCCCAGACTCAGCTTATGAATGACATGATGCAGAACATGAATAATATGATGAATCAACAGATTCAGACTGCAGCTTGTTCGCTAATTTGTTGAATCAGCAAAATCAAATTCTTCTGCCTTTGACTCCTCAAGCTCGTCCGCAGTCCAAGTTAGCAGAATTCATGAGGACTCGTCCGCCTACATTTTCCAACTCTTCAGAACCATTGGATGCAGATGATTGGATTCGCTCTATTGAGAATAAGCTTGCCATTGCTCAGTGTACAGATCATGAGAGGGTTCTATATGCCACTCATCAATTAGAGGGCACCGCCGTAGAATGATGGAAGAACTACAGTACCGCCCTTGATGACCCCCAAACCATCACCTGATTTTGATTTGAGTACGAACCAAGGCTGCCCCGAAGTTAAGATATTAATCGGGGGGGTAGAATTTCTAGCAAACCTCATTGTCCTAGACACCAAGTCCTTAGATGTGATCCTAGGAATGGATTGGCTCTCCAGGAACCAAGCGCCTACGGATTGTGGAAACAGAGAGATCACATTAACCAGTCTAGACAGAACCAAATTAAAGTTTCAAGCTGCCGCAGATCAGACCGAAGGAATAAAAGTTTGTAGTGTCAAAGGAATAAACTTGGAAGATGTGCCAATTGCCAGAGATTTTCCTGATGTGTTTCCAGATGAGTTGCCCGGGATGCCACCGGATAGAGATATAGAGTTCTTGATTGAGCTAGTTCCTGGAACTCCTCCCATTTGCAAGAGACTGTATAGGATGCTTGCTAATGAGTTAGCCGAAATGAAGAGGCAGATCAAAGAGCTGCAAGATCAAGGTTTTGTTAGATCGAGTTCTTCGGCATGGGGAGCCCCAGCTCTAGTAGAAAAGAAAGACGGAACTCAGAGGATGTATGTGGATTATCGTGCTCTAAATGAAGTCACCATCAAGAATAAGTACCCTCTGCCAAGAATTGATGATTTGTTCGACCAGCTTCATGGGGCAGGAGTGTTTTCAAAAATTGACTTGAGGTCAAGTTACCATCAGATGAAGATTCGTAAAGAGGATATACCCAAAACAGCTTTTGTGACTCGGTATGGACAGTATGAGTATACCGTGATGTCTTTTGGTTTGACTAATGCCCCTGCCTATTTCATGACCCCGATGAATAAGGTATTTATGGAATGTCTAGACAAGTTTGTCGTTGTCTTTATTGATGACATTTTGGTCTACTCCAAGAGTGAGGAAGAACATGAGGATCATTTGCGGAAAGTATTGACAAAGCTAAGAGAACATCAACTCTATGCTAAGTTCAAGAATGTGAGTTTTGATGAAGGAAGTCACTTTCCTAGGTCATGTCATATCAGCTGAAGGAGTCGCTGTTGACCCTGGTAAAGTGCGAGATGTGCTCAATTGGGAGTCACCCAAAACGGTAACCCAAGTCAGAAGTTTTCTAGGAATGGCGGGATATTATCGCCGTTTCATAGAAGGTTTCTCCCGAAAAGCTAGACCGCTCACTCAGCTACTTAAAAAGGGGAAGAAATTTGCTTGGACATCAGAGTGTGAGCGAAGTTTTCAAGAGCTAAAGAAGTATTTGACAACTGCCCCAGTGCTTATTTTGCCAGATATCAGGAAGGATTTTGAGATATTCTGTGATGCATCCCGTCAAGGACTCTTGCCAGTGCTAATGCAAGATAAGAAGGTTGTGGCATATGCTTCGCATCAATTAAGGCCACACGAAGTCAACTATCCGACCCATGATTTGGAATTGGCTGCCGTAGTGCATGCTTTAAAGATTTGGCGCCATTATCTCATTGGTAATCGCTGTGAGGTTTATACGGATCACAAGAGCCTGAAGTACATTTTTACCAGACTGATCTCAATATGAGGCAAAGAAGATGGTTAGAATTGATAAAAGATTACGACATTGGTATTCATTATCATCCGGGCAAAGCCAACGTCGTAGCTGATGCTTTAAGTAGAAAGAGTTACTGTAATACCATGATGATTAAAGAAAGTCACCGACTCTCTATGAAGAATTTGAAGCTTAGTCCGAAGTAGTTCAAGAAGGTTACTTGGCTACTTTGGTAAGGCCCAACATTGGAAGATCGATTCGTCAGAAGCCCAAGTTGATGATGCCGATATCAAAGAGATCAAGAGTAATATGAAGAAAGGAAAGCCCTGTGTTTCATCAAGATGAAAAGGGTACTGTTTGGTATGAGAATCGATTCGTGTACCTAATCGTAAAGAGCTCAAGGAGTGTTACTCAAAGAAGCTTATGAGACTTTGTACTCTATTCACCCCGAAGTACCAAGATGTACCAAGATCTCAAGGAAAGGTATTGGTGGCCTAGCATGAAGCGTGAGATTGCGTAATATGTTGCTCTTTGTGATGTCTGCCGAAAGTCAAAGCCGAGCATCGAGGCAAACAGGATTGCTTCAACCAATGAAGATTCCAGAGTGGAAGTGGGAAGAAATTGGTATGGATTTTATTACGGACTTCCTAAGACCCAAGCAGTTATGATTCGATCCGGGTGATAGTGGATCGATTGACTAAGGTAGCTCACTTCATTCGGTTAAGACTACCTACACCGGAGATAAATTGGCAGAATTATACATGTCAAGGATTGTCAGTCTTCATGGAGTGCCTAAGAAGATTGTCTCCGATAGAGGGACCCGCTTTACCTCTCGCTTTTTGGCGAGTTTGCATGAAGCTATGGGAACTCATCTCGTGTTCAAGATCGCTTATCATCCTCAAACCGATGGACTGACAGAGCGAGTGAATCAGATTCTTGAGGATATGTTAAGAGTCTGTGCCTTAACCTATGGTGCCAAGTGGGACAAGTGTTTGCCATATGCAGAATTCTCCTACAACAATAGCTATCAAGCCAGTCTGCAAATGTCTCCTTTCGAAGCCTTATACGGAAGAAAGTGCAGAACCCCTCTCAATTGGAAAGAGACCGGAGAAAGACAGTTATTTGGTCCTGCCATATTACAAGAAACTGAAGAGCAAGTGCAGTTAATTCGAGATAAGTTAAAGATAGCTCAAAGCAGACAGAAGAGTTATGCAGATAATCGTCGCCGAGATTTGAGTTTCGAGCCCAATGATTATGTGTATCTTAGAGTCACCCCTCTAAAAGGAGTTAAGAGATTTCAAGTAAAAGGAAAGCTTGCCCCTAGATATGTGGGATCGTTCAAAGTCTTGGAACGAAGAGGAGAAGTTGCTTACAAACTCGAGTTGCCTCAGCCTTTCATTGAATCCATGATGTGTTCCATGTGTCACAATTGAAGAAGTGCTCATGAAGTGCCGTAAGAAGCAGATGCCATTGAAGCCATCGATTTGCAAGAGGATCTCACCTACAAGGAGCAGACCGGTGAAGATTTTGATGTTGCAGAGCGCATCACCGAAGCAAGATCATCCGTTTCGCAAAGTCCAAAGGAGCAATCATTCTAAGATGAAGCCACTTGGGAGCGAGAAGAGGATCTCAAGTCCGAGTTTCCCCACCTATTCTCTAGCAGTCCAATCTCGGTCGAGATTCCATTTAAGGGAGGTTTGTAACATCCCAAAATTTGAGTTTTGGTATGTTTAAAATCAAAAATGAACCATTCAGATTCTCTCGAATTAATCAAAGCTTAAATTGAATTTTCTAATAATTATAAGATTTAATTTGATTAATCTACGCGTCAAATTAAAGGTTTCCAGTTTTTATTGGTTTCCTGGTGCTTCAAGGAATTTTTCTGCATTTTTGGAGATTTTTCTGAATTTATTTGCTATTTATTTGATTTATTTGAAGTTTATTCGGATTTTCTTAATTCATCAATTCTTTTCTTCTGCGCGGACCGGAATTCACTGTTCATTCCATATCGGCCCACTCGTTTCGCTTCACCCGTCCACCATCGTCGCCGCCCATTTATCCCGAGATAGCCCACCGCATCGGAAACCCTAATCCTCATCGATCGCCAACCGTCGATTCCCGATCTAGCTACCGAAATGCGCCGCCATAACTCGCTTAAACCCTAACCCTATCGTCCGCTTTCTCCACCGTCCGATTCCGATCCAAGGAACTTGAAGACGCCACGTCGCCCAAGCAATCGCCGCCACCAGAATCCTAGCCGCACCATTGCCTCGACTTCGCGCTTACTTCACGATCCCTAGGCTATAAAGCACCCTCCGTTTTTATGCTGTCGTGATCGCCGCCCGCGCAACCCGCCGCCCTAACCTTTTCACCAGAGACGCCGCCGGCGGCGCACACCCTCACCGGAGTTGGCCGCCGCCCTAGTAACGCTCCGCCATTGTTTTCTTTCTCACCGGTGAGCCTCCGCCGTGTTTAGTTGTACCATTGAATTCACCGTGTGTCCTCTTTCCTTTGCCCTCGCCTCGTGGTAAGCCGTGCCTTGTAGCGCCGCCGCCACCC
This sequence comes from Guadua angustifolia, assembly GCA_036346375.1. Lineage (NCBI taxonomy): Eukaryota > Viridiplantae > Streptophyta > Magnoliopsida > Poales > Poaceae > Guadua > Guadua angustifolia. The sequence goes on along the minus strand of CM070518.1, from coordinate 13,583,125 downwards.
CTTCTTCTTCGCTCCGGTGAAAACAACGCCGCCGCTTCTTCATTAATCCTCACCAGCGATCGTGGTCGCCGGATCATCCATCTACGGCCGATCCGCGCCACGACATTTCTCGTAAGCAACTCCGTTAGCCATGCCTTGTCACTTCCACTTGTCGCCGCGTGTCCGCGCCAGATGCGCCATCTCAAATTTTAGATCCGCGTGGTCGTCCTCATCAACGGTGCTGCGCCACCGTGTCGCCATGTCGACCGAGTCACCCGCCACGTGGCGCCACGCGCAAGAAGACATGTGTGCGCCACATCGTGCCACGCCATGCCACGCCCCCGCCACATCGCGCCTAAGGCCCACGTAAGCCACGAGATGCTATGTCATCGCCACCGAGCCGATGATTGGGTCACCGACCTGCGGACCCGCACGCCGCTGAGAGTATTTTTCCTTTCTGTTTATTTCCGAATTTCCAAATTTCCAACCAATCCTAGCCCGACACGTGTCATCCCTTATCAATTTTCTGATTTTCTCTCCATTTAAACTTCAGAAGGCCCGTTCTCCTCCATTCGAACTCCGATTCGAACGATTCAAATTTCTAAATTCATATAAAATCAAGATCTATCTGTTGGTATCATTTTTATAAATTTTTGAATTTTATCTATTTTCGGTTTTATTTATTTTTGCCTCGATTTGCGTGTTTCGCGTATAGACGACGATCGGTTGAGCGAGAGGAGCATCCAATGGAGGTAGCAGCAGCGGAGAGGTTGAAGGCAAGTCGTAGTCCTTGATCATATTGAACCCATGTTTGCAAAACTATTTTGTTTCATACAAATGCATGCTAAGTGATACAAGAACTATTTATCGAATAGCTATATGCCAAATTTTCATTATGCCACCTTGATTAATTGAGATGTCATGTGTCCATTGTCACCCTAGGTTGGGTTGTTTACTAGTTGGACATAATCATAATACCAACATTGGGTTATCATAGCTATGTTTAGCCATGCTTAGTTGTCCGATGGGATTCATATCACATAAGAATTAATGTTAATCTTGACTTAATGAGATATGGAATTGTGGCTGCTGGTCATTGTTGTAAAACTTGTTGTACCATGGCAAGGGATGTTAATGGTCTTGGTTGAACAAAATGTTTTCCTTGAGCAAGTGATCGTGCAATAAAGGGGTGCTATCCGCACATTGGGATGTGGTTGTCTTGTTTGAGATAATTTAAGGACTTAATCTTGTGCGCCATTGAACTGGCCTAACTGTGCAACCATAAGTCCGGTATGGGATGACTCTAGCCGATTAATTTGCAATGTTTAGTCTTGAGTATCGCCAAATGTTGGTGTGGGTTCCGGTTGTACGGGTAGATTCACATGGCTCAAGAGGGGCCCCGAGGGCTAAACCTTAGAGGGCGGTACCGAGTTTAAACATGCATTGTAAAGGCTTTGTCATGATTTTCTCCGCCGCACACCAAAGGAAGTGTGCTAATGGCCAGCGCAAGGAGAATATCATGTCTTGTGGGTAAAGCCGCATAACCTCTCGCAGAGTGTAAAACTATTGAATAGCCGTGTCCGGTCATGGACAAGCCCGGGAATTTCACACGGGGTATAGAGTAATTTCTTGAAATGGGGAATTGTTGGAATGTGAACGGGGAATTCACTGTTGTTTTGTTGTCTCAAGCTATACTGTTGAATTGTGTGGTTGATACTTGTTTCGAATGATGTAGGGTGATGCCTCGTCATTCTCGCTCATGTTGTCTACCGTTGATTTACCATTATTTATTATTGTTTTATTAATCGCCTTCAATCTATTTATCGATTTCAATTCAAGTTATTGCTTTACTTAAATGAACCATATTATGCCTTCCTTTGTTTAAGCCATGCATTTAGTTACTTGCATTAAGTTTCCGAGACTTGCAGTATGTTGTATACTCACCCCGCTTTTTATTCAATGGGTCGCTTATTCCATAAAGCGATGAAGACATTTGTGGTGAAGACTTTGATGAGGAGGAATACTATGAAGACTACGTGGACTAGGAAGGCGTTCCCTGCATTTATTGCCTCGTGGCATGTCGAATGGCCTAAAGTTTTTATATTTCCGCTGCAACAGTTTCACTTGTTTCTTAAGCCAAGAGGCATTGGTGTATGAACTTTGACCATAAGGTCGTTTGCTTTATTCAATAATAATTTGCTTCTTCTTAGTTATTTCGATGTATGGAATGATATGTCATCTATGTTTCCACTGTGTGCACTAGCGTGATCCTGGACTAGTGCGGTATACACAGAGGGATTCGGATTTGCATATCCGGGTCCCGACAAAGACATAATCAGGACTTAGTTACAGAAGACAATCCGGATTGTATAACCAACTGAATTCTAACTCTGACTTTGAATCTTTCGGCCGGAAAACAAAGTCTTGTGTCTTGTCCGACACCAGACTTCAAGATCAATACAAACTCTAAATCAGAAAAAAAAGCCAAAACGACCTGGACTCTGAACTGGACTGTAAACTAAATAACAGACCAATTAACATTTATAGTTGCAGTAGCAAAAGCCATATCTGCATATTGCAATTTGCAAGGAAGATATCAATGGATACCACAAATTAACTATCACTTGTCTCAAACAGAACTGTGCTAAATATGTAACTGGTCCTTGCTATCACAACAACATACAAATAAGAGCTTCTTCAAAACAAGATATAACCAGATACTGAGTCTGGGTTTCTGATGAAGTAGTATGCCTGAAATAATCCATTCTACCATAATAAGTTTTCTGCCAATCCTGCTTGTTGTTGTGTATGTCTTCTAATACAGAATTGAGGGGATACAAAACTGAAACTTATTTGCTAAAGTTAGTGAAATATTTATCGTATTATAAAGTTGAATACAAAAGAATAACTAACGAAATATGCAATGATACACATATTAAAAATTGGAGAAATTATTGCTACAAACAGAAGTATAGTCCATAGCCTCTCTTGTTTTGAAGTGATAGTAAGTATGACCAAATAGTCTGACAAACCAAGTAGCAAAGAACCACGTCCAGCTTTGCAGTGAACATAAGTCAATTTCCCACATGAAGCATTTCCTTCAAGAATTGAAACAACTTAAATAAATTGTCAACTGATAGTTACAATAAAAAAGGCTGGCGGAACACCTACTTCGAGGACCCAACCAATGTAAGTGACATTATTGTCATGTTGGTTCATGTCCAGATCAGCTCTTCTTGGCTGCAATTCACAAATTGAGGTCTGTCAGCATTATAGATTTCACATTGCAGTAATTGCATTTGTTACAACTGACAAGGCTACCAGTATCATCACTATCTCGTGTTGACCTCCAAAGGTTTGGCCATGTTCTAGAAAAGTCTGGGCATTTTTATCAGTCATGCCATAAGCAAACTTCAGATTATTTCATCGTCAGTGGCCTGATGATACTTAATGCTCAGTTCATTGATTTGTTGAGCACACGTCCAGTTCATCACAACTGTGAAATCACATTCACTGGGAAATATATTAAGCTTTCAGCTATTCGCATACTTATGCCAGTGACTGCTATCTATATGCATCTCTACTTGCTCACATGGCCGCACCTAAGCAGCAGGAAGATAAGCGGTGGGAATTGAAGGAGAACGCGGTGCTACGCTAGCCGAAAACAAAAATTTTTCTACCGCGAACACCCAGGAAGCATGCGAGTCAAAGATCATGGAGCGTTACCCTTGGAGCACGTTAGCAGCGGAAGTAGAGTGGGTGAAGCCTCCCCGCGTGCTCCGAAGCACTGTACGTAGTCGAACACGATATGGTACAACTTCTCCTTGTCGCGGATCGCCGTCACAGCAACGTTGTTGTAGTCGTACAGTTGATGTAGCCGATTGAATCGATCAGCGCCAACGCAAGAGCGATGACGCCTCTGCGGTATCCACACGTCCGGGGTGGGATCACCGCGCGCTGGTGTGCTAGCACCCACACGTGCGGCTAGGGTTTTAGGGGGCAGTGGGATGCAGCGACGGCTAGGGCTTGTGGTGGGGAGAGTCCTCTTTGCTGCACGCCCCCACGCCCCCTTTATATAGAGCGCACTAACGGGCCTTCTACGATAGAAGCCCACTAGGACTCATGCTAATGGATCTTCTACAGTAGAAATCCATTAAGACGCCAGAGGATTCGAATCCGCGTAAACCCACCAATGGATCCAATCCATCAGACATGATCCAACCCGTTAAGTGTGTGACCCATTAGGCTCATGTACAAGTCGGCCGCGGTCCCGGAGAACCCTTTCCCAGACCACAAGTCAATAGCGGTACCTAGCAGCACATATTGACCCCCGAATGTACACAATGATCGAATCAGCTAAACCTTGATACACTCACATAGGATCCTTTTGCCACATGATATCAGTCAAGCTCAAGGCGAGAAGCGTGCCACCCTTGTGATAGCTTGACAAATTCACTCGTCAATGTAATGGATATAATTCGTGATTAACACTTTAATCACTTTGGCATTGCCATGCACTTTTTCCTTATCCATCCACACCGAAGGGCCCAGAGATATCTCTCCCGTTATCAAGGAGGGGCAAATTCCATCTTGATCTTTTATATCTCACATCATGTTTTATGGCATACCCGTAAGCTACCTTTATAACTCCCCTGCAACGGAGAAGCGTTTGATAGCCCCAAAGTATATAATTACGCATGCTAAGAATCAATAAGAATTTCAGGTCAAAGGATCGTATAGGTATACCACTCGCGACTACACCCTGATGGCACTTCTAAGATAACAATCTCATCAGTGTCTCGGAGCGGGTCTATCCAACCCCATGTTCTCTAACATGTGCCCACATTATTGATTTGATATCTCCATATCTATGGTATGTGAAACATTACCATCAATCAATACATGTACTGGTCAGATCACTATTGTCCCACATAATGATATGTGACCAGGGATCGTTTAGAATAATATCATATAACCAATGTGTTTCATAATTAAGTCATACTCAATGAACAAAGGAGTGACATTTATTCATGGAACTGATAAGTACATGAACTTAGACGTATGATACAATCATCTCACATGATCGCCTCTAGGGCGTATCACCAACAGGAATAACTCAGCAGAACCACCGAACGTCTGGACCTGTGCGCAAAGTAGAGTTTTTTAGCATGGATTTACAGTTTAACAGACTACTAAGACAATAAACTGCCAATATTGGTGGTAATCAGAAGCGCACCGTTTTCTTCCTCGCTGTGGGCACAATTAAGTAATTCGCCCTAAATCCCACCGATAATCATGGACAACACCACCCGAAATAAATTCACCGGGAAAGGAAAAGAAGAGGGTTAAGGGACAGATCAAGCAACCGAAGGAGAAGAAATTACACACCTGGATGTTCGTGGCCTTCTTGTTGGCGTCAAGCTGACCATTGTTCCTCTCAAAACAATGTCAAAACAATAAGCAAGATAAAAAGAAATACTAGAACATACCAAGCTCCCATACATTAATTTTTTTTCTGCTTCAGAGACTGCAACTTACCAGGATTTTTGGAAGGCGTTAAGCTCGTCCCATCTACGCAAGAGGCAGGTAGCCGTGCATCTTCAACGTGTTATTGACGAACGGCGTGCACGGCCGCCTTGCATCGCCGGTGCCATACACCACCTTGTCCTGCAGTGAGCCGTCTAGCCGGAGCTTCTGCGTCGAGAATGTTGGGGAAAAAACTCACCACACTGCCAAAAAAGAAAGCACAGGGGGAAGAAGCGTCACCGGGGGAACAAGCCGTGCCGGGGAGATGAAGCGTCGCCGGGGGAAGAAGCCGCACCGGAGGAAGCAGCCTCGCAAGGGAAGAAGCCTCACCTCCTCTCTCCTCTCGAGCCGAAGGCTTCCCTGCGGTCGCGCGGAGGAGGCGATGTCTTGGCGGTCGCGCGAAGAGCCGCTGCCGTTGAGTCTCGCCGGATAGCGAGCGGAGAGAGACTCGCTTCGCTATATTTAGGGAGTCAAGTAGCGAGACTGCTGGAGATGAAAATAGTGACCGAATCGGTAAAATATACAGAGAGGAAGCGAAGTAGAGAGTCTGCTGGAGATGCTCTAAGACCATTCCTAGTGGGGATTTTAAATGGGTTTCATTCTCATTAAATACTGTGACACATCAGCAAAACTAATGACTTGGCAAGCTAATTAAGAGGAGAGAGAGAAAAAGAGTTTCATGGAGATGAAACCCGTCGGTCACTGTTTCCAACACGAATGAAACGATCTGAAACTTGCACTGGGGGCAAAATCATTTCATTTTCACTCACAACACCATCCAAGCAGTAATGCTATTGATTGCCTATGAAACTGTGAAAATAAAACTGTGCACTAGGAGTTCTTATTTCATTCATCAGTCCACACCTCTTTAGATGACATGACACTCTTGAAAACAACAGAATGAAACTTAGCACTGGAAATGGCCTAAGAGCTCTGAGGGTGAAGCATTAATCACCGGTTTCGGTCAAATTTGCCAATCCCAATATTCCCACATTTCATTCTGATCCTATTATTCTAATCTCCAAGATAGACTGCTGGTAGGATTGGAACATTCAGACCCATTTTTCTTTGTAACTTCTTTTTCACCATTTCTCAACTGTCTCAAATAGGGAACCGTGAGAAGAAGATAGATGCCAATGAATCCACAACAAGTCTTTTTGCCTTATCCGATGGGATGGAATTGGATTTATTCACTTGCATTCCTACTAGCACTACAAAAAAGCTCCGGTCTTAACGCCCTTACAGAAGCAATGCAACCTTTCCTTGGGTTCGTAGAGTCAGGTTACGTGATATATAAGGCATACCTAGTAAAGCTTATAAGTAAACTAGATATGGAGATGGCAACTAAAGAGGGTTTGGAGAAGAGGTAGCAAGTGCTGCGGGCGAAGCATTGTTTGTGGAGCACTAGATCGCCATGGAGACTAGAAGAGTCTGTCGACTCTTTCAATAAGCAGAAGATCATATGAGAGACACCAGAGCCCTAATTCTGATTCAGCAGGGTGTTGCGGAGAGCTTGTTTCCTCGAATTATTGGAGCCACAAAGTCAAAGGAAGCATGGGAGATTTAAAGAGTGAAGCTAGGCTTAGGGTGCGCCTCCTGCGGTCGTTTCAGTGACTCAATTGACTGGCTTCCCTCAGCTCAGATTGGTGTCACCACCTCTCCCAGGACCAAAATGATTATCACTGCCTATAGAGTTAGGTGCAAAGTAATAGCACCTTACGGATCGTACTTTAGCTATAGTACTTTTCTTAGTTTGTATTAACTATTCTCCTTGAGCTGCAGTACACCGATAATCTCTCTCATTGTGAGGGCTCTCAGCCACATGGATAGTTCATTGTGCTCATCAGCGCCTGACCCGAAGACCTTTGCTCTATCTCCTTCTTCCTCTTCCCAGGGCCCCCATGAGCCAGTCAGCTAGCCCCCTTCCAACTGTTAATAGGACACTTTTCCTATTCCTATTCTGTAATTCAAATATATACATACATTTGGCTAAGTCGAACCATGCCAAAACCTTCTTTAGTAGTGAACCGTACCAACTAGCTCCTAGCAAGGGCTTCAACATCACAGTAATGCCTGCTTAGAAAATAAAAAGGAGAAGGACATGGGTCGCTAGTCGAAAAAGCTATAACTATCAATTCAAATTTTGAACAGTCACTCGCTGACAGTTATACGATTCCAAAAGATCATCCAAAATTGGGTGAAACACAAAGTAAAGTCTTACCAGTGGTGGGATAGTAGAGAGTGGTCCTTTATTCTTATCCTCTAGTGCGGATCCAATCAAATTTTCTGAAAGAGCTACGTTCACTTGATGAATGGTAAAAGGTACACTTCTCAGCTGGAATCTACAGTGGTTGTCTCTCGAACCTAAGACTAATCACTCAGGAATGCATTGAGGAACTGAGGACAAAGAGATATTGACTTTTTTCACATTGTCCTTTAGGGGAAATGTAGAATAATACACCTACCGAGATGAAAGCCAAAGGTGAGAATTGTATGTGGATGTATCAAACTACATGAGGTGTGTGATTCTACTTAAAGAATTGTATGTGTTCTACGCTGTTGAAAGCTAGATCCACATGAGGTGTGTGATGCATAGCTAAAAAAACGCCAGTCACTATCTGAATGACTAAACAAATACCTACTAATGAGCTGTCAAGGATTGGAGATTTCAAATCAGGCATCTTGTACTCAATTTCATCAACATTGTCCTCCGTGGTTATAGTGATGCACTTCACATCTCTAAAAAGAACCTGAACTATCTCAGCTACAGAAAGCAGCATAGCCATAGGCACAATAACCGAAAGAGCAACTGGTCTTTTCTCACTCTCCCTGTAGTCAAGGCGTAGGAAAAGATTGCAATATCAAATTTATCTAGAAGAAAAACAAAAATTGTGTTTTCATTATGGTCTGATAGAATGACAATTACTTAAAGGAAGGATGCTTGGGAGGGAAAGGGTGTGGTCGAGACTCCCTTCACTGGTTCGATTCCGGTTCCTTTGTATCAACCAGACAATCCGGTGGGTCCAAGCGCATTGTCGGTAGACTACATCAAGCCTTAGTTAATCCTGAGTGGATCCAAAGGCTTCATGCTTCCTGTGCTGAAGATCTTACGTTGGGCTACAGTGATCATGCCCCAATCCTTGTCCTATTCTGGCTGTCAGCTCTAGGGCTTTTTTCTCTTTTTCTAATTGGTTGTTGTGCACTACTTCCCGAACCTCCGTGTCTAGGTCTTGTTGAAAAATACTGCAAATGATTTGCCATCCATCCCACTCATATAGGTACATCATCGGATTTTTCGGATCAAAAAATGGATCAACCCACATGAAAATGGCAAATTGGATTTGAACTCCTACATGAGTTGGGAGGCAAAAGAGAAGTCCAGAGAGACCTCGACTCTTTCAGGGAAAGGAGGGAGATCGAATGCGAGATGGAGTCCCTGCCGAATGGAATACCATGCTTTCTACCAACTCTGTCAACCCCGGACGGGAATATTGATTTAGATTTAGCCACACCTGAGCTTGCAACTGCTGCCTCTACTCCGCCTACTTCTTGTGCTGACTTCACCAGCCTCGCGGGTACCGATTTCCTCCTACTTTGTATGTGGGTGCGCCATTTACTCCTTTAATGGGACTGCGAGCTGATAGGCCTACCAGCTCTTCGGGTTGGGTTAAACTGTACATGAAATTCTAGCAAGCTACCTGCACCTATCTGGTCCAACCACAACAATAAGGTTTGAAATGGCCTCCATACCACCCCCCTCCTTCCTAGGTATAAGAACAGATTATTGTCTAGGCAAGGCAATCTCAGAATAGGCGGAAGTGAGAGCAGCTTGTCTTTCTTTTCAGTTACAGAATCCAAATTTGTTTGATGGTACTAAGTTAGATGTCACAAATAGGAATTCATTTAGAGTTACCTTCCCGCTCTGGAGTTCATTGACCGCTAATCTTACGGCACACTAGATGCCTTCGAACTCAGGGAAAGACTCTCTGATTCGTGTTTTTGCTGAGAAACCATGAACCATAATAGAAGAGCTTGCCCCACATTGATGATCTTTTGAATTACATGGGGCAAGGTACTTCTCTAAGATAAACCTCAGATTTGGTGCTACAGATATGAGAAGCTACACTAAAATCAATCTTGATGAATTTAGCATACATATGCCATATCACTGAAAAGATCTGGAAGTCTAGTTTCTAGCACTTCAAACCATGCATCATTTCGACTTCTGAAGCAAAAGTTGTGACCATTGAAGTGGAAGCTACAAAGGCTATTTTGTGTGTGCTCGAGATTAAAAGAAGACTCTTCAAATGCTCCACCAATTTGACCTTTCACATACCTTCATTAGTATTTGTGTTCATACCTAGCTAGGAGGGTTCTTCCTAGTATAAATATCTCATGTACTCCTCTATTGTAAACAGTGAAAAATATTGTTATGAACAATTTTTAGGATCAGCCACCGTGACGTCTTCTGATGAGGACATCACTAGCTCACATGTAGAAGAACCAATAACCATACAAGGTCCAATGACACGCGCCCGTGCACGACGCCTCGGACAAAAGGTGAACTCGTTTCTTAGTCATATTAATTATTTAATTACAGAACAGATGATATTACCTAATGAATGTTGTTTACTTATTACATGTGAAGGAGTTTCAGAAGAACCTGTTATGAGGGACAAAGGACAGCATGAAGCAATGAAAAGAAAAGAGAAGGCACAGCCGTGAGAGGGGTTGCACTAATATGGCTGCATGCAAGCAAAGAGAGAAATCCAATTTTTCTAGGACTCCATTTAAGTTTCAGCCGTAGAGAGTCTTTGCTATTTTTATGGACACATGCATGCAGGGAAGATCCTTTTATTTCCAGCCGTGAGGGAAGTTTTGATTCCTATTTTAGTGGCATTAACAGAGAGAATCCTGCTGCATGGCACCTACCCAAAGGAAAATCAACCCTTCCTATTTTGTGGCTGCAACAAAAGGAAATTTGCATGCATGCAATTGGGGAGGGCGCAGCATCCTTTTTACTCTGTCTTTCCTATAGAAACGGGAGTTTTTGGATTTTTGGATTAGCTACTGCTAATGTAGAGGCCGGTTGGCCCCAAAAACTGGAAGTCTAAGTTTAATCATTCATGATCGAGTGATTTTCTTTCGCTGTTGCTCTTACAATTCTTGTCGAATTGCTCGGGCCGTTCTTCGTGAATAGGTCAGTCGTGTTTTGACACGGTTGATAACCAATTGAGGAGTGGTTTAGCGATTGTGAGGTTTCTAGTCGCGTTCTTGGATCATGGTTAGCCGCCCCTTCGTCAAAGTCGCAACTCGTCATTCAAGAATTTCTCCTACGACGGAAGATCGGGACCGAACTCATACGCACGCATCTTAAGTCGAGGCGTGTGCGTATCAAGTGGTATCAGAGCCTACGTTGCCGGTAGGAATTCATCTATCCTTAGTTGTAGTTTAATTTTTGTTTTACCTACATCCAGAAAATCGCCATACAAAAATATATAACTCCTAGCCGTTCTAGCCTTTCGATCTGTTAATTTCAATTGCTTTATTGAATTTTTGTTCGTCTTGTCGTGTCTAGTTGCTGGTCTAAATTCCCTTGTTGCCTAACCTAGAAATCCTCAAAAAAAAGAGAGAGAGAGAGAGAGAGAAAGAAGCAGCTTTAGTTTTGAAGTATCAATTTCCGTCCAGAAATTTGTCCTCTGTGCAGTAGTCACGAAAACGACAATATCTTTGTCTCTGGAAATCTAAATCCATCCGAACCACTTTTGTTGCCTTCATAACTCAAAATCCCACCGTTCTGCAAAATTTGGTATTGTTTTGTGAAGTGGTTTGAAATCTGCACGTGTTTAAAGTTCATTCAGTTGCTGTGAATTCGTCCAGAAATCTTCCTTCTGTGCAGCAGCCACTAAAACATGAATATCTTTGTCTCTAGAAATCCAAATCCATCCAAACCACTTTTGTTAGCTTCCTAACTCAAAAACCCTCCTTCCTATTGAGTTTTGTGAAGTTTAGTTGGATAGTTTGAAATCTGCGACCAGTTTGAAGTTCAGCAGCCGCTGTAATTGTTACTGCTGTCGAAATCTGCCACGCTGAAAAAAAAATAATAGAGAAGAAGGTGGCACGGTTGCATCCAATTTTCCAAAGTTCTGCTCTTGTCCTTAGTTTGAGTTTACCTGTTGAAACCTCACATATGATCAACAACTTAGACTAGTACTCGTGCGAACTTTTATTCAATTTTGCAAGTTTGGTATTACAGATTGCTTTTTCCTTTGCTACAAAAACCTCCCCACCTTGAGCTCCACAAATTGCCATTGATCACCGTGTGCTAGTACCTTGCAATCGCTCTTCTAACTCCCTTTTGAAGTTATCACGAACCAGCAAACACGCGAGCTATTGTCGAGGAGGGTAAGAGCTTCGGTTGGTAAGAATTGAGAGCCTGTGAGTTCCACATATTACATATATTAGCATTATTAGGGTTTTTTTGTTTTTCTCACTAACCATGTCAGGTTCAAGAATTGCCCGTGATGGAACGCAACAGAATGATGATACCGATGGTGTGGATCAACATCCTATCGCGCCATTGTCCCCTCGCTCTCAAGCATTGATGACTCAATTTGCTAGTACTTTTGAGCGGATGCTGACTGATCAAGTAATAGTTCGTTTGGATGGTTTGGAGCATCGTCTTGGTGGGCTTGAAGGCCGAATTGAGCAGATCGAGCATACTCCTCCACGTCAACACCCTCCACCTCGTGTTCCCCGAGGTCCTGATGCAGCATTTCACCATGTTGCTGCCGATGCCCCACTTCATCCTTGAGAAAATTTAAATGCTGCATTTCAAGAGGCTGCTGATGCAGAGGTAGTTGAAGATTATGTTGCTGAAAATGAAGGTGTTGATATGAGGCGCGACCTGCAACGCCTTGCACGCAACCGGCTGTGGTATGAGGAACATGTCGGACCTGCACATCACCGCCAAGAAGCAAGAAGAGATGATCCTCTCGGAAAGATCAAATTTACTATCCCCAAATTTGATGGCAAATTTGACCGAAGCATATCTTGATTGGGAGTTGCAAGTTGAACAAAATTCAATTGTCATCACTACCGGGAAGATTGTCGATACGTCGCCACAAGTGAATTTGTAGATTATGCCTCTATTTGGTGGAATCAGATCCATCAAAGAAATAGAGCCCCCACACATGGGATGATCTGAGCGCATGATGAGAGCCGATTTGTGCCCGCTTATTTTGGAAGAGATTTGCTCAACAGAATGCAGAGATTGAATCAAGGTAGCAAATCCGTGGAAGATTATTATCAAGAACTACAAGTGGGCATGCTTCGTGCTAATGTGCAAGAAGAGGAAAATGCAAAATGGCAAGATTCTTGGGAGGCACGACAGAGAGATACAAGATATACTTGATTTTCGAATTACAACTCCTTGGATGAGCTTTTTCATTATGCATGCAGAAAGAAAGACGAGTTCAAGGAAGAGACACAGTTACAATAAATTTGGCCGCACCTTGTCCGGCTCTTCCGCACCTTCAAAGGGCACCAATCAACAGCAAAAAAGTGATGTTCCTTCTGCTAGTAGAGCTGCTGCACCAGTTGCTCGAGAGAATTTAGCAAGCCGAATGACTTCGTCATCACACAAGCCTACTAATTCCAACAAGTTAGCTGCTGTCCCTACCAAAAGTTCATCTTCAGTTGCTTCTACCGGAAGAACAAGAGAGATCGAGTGCTTCTACCACTATATGCGAGATTGTCCAAACCAACGAGCACTCGTCATACGGGAAGATGGCGAGTATACATCGGCAAGCGAAGTGGAGGACGAAGAATCTGATCATGAGGAGTTCAAGAACGCTTCCAATTCTGATTCAGAGGAGATCACTTTTGATACAAGCCACACTAGCCTTGTTGTTTGTCGAGTTCTCAGTTCTCAAATGGAGAAAGCGGAAAGAGGACAACGCCACAATTTATTCCAATCAAAATTTGTGATCAAAGAGCATTCATGCAAGGTGATAATTGATGGTGGGAGCTGTAACAACATTGCAAGTTCAGATATGGTTGAGAAGCTTGGCTTGACCACACGCTCACACCCGCAGCCATACTACATCCAGTGGCTCAATTCCTGTGGAAAATTGAAGGTGACAGCGATGGTACGTGTGCATTTCTCAATTGGAACATATGCTGATTTTGTGGACTGTGATGTGGTGCCAATGCAAGCTTGTGCATTATTACTTGGGAGGCCATGGCAGTATGACAAGGATACTACACATTATGGGCGCTCCAACAAGTATTCTTTTATTCACAAAGATAAGAAGGTTTCTTTAGTTCCAATGTCACCAGAAGAAATTCTCAAAGATGATTTAGATAGGACTGAGCGTGAGAGAAAAGAAACAGAGGAGAGTGGCATCCACAAAATAGGGAGTGAGAGTCACCAGCCAAAAATGAGAGAAAAGAAAGAAAAGAGTGAAAAGAAAAGCGAGATACCATGTAAGAGACACGTTCTTTTAGCCACAAAAAGTGAGATACGAGAGTTCAAAAACCAGCCCCGAGAGTGCTTTGCACTTGTGTGTAAAGACATCCTCTTCTCCACTAATGCTTCACTCTCTACCTTGCCAGATTCGATTGTTTCTTTAATGCAGAATTGAGGATGTGTTTCAAAGCGAGATGCGGTGGGCTGCCACCATTGAGAGGGATAGAACATCAAATTGATTTGGTTCCAGGAGCATCTTTGCCTAACCGTCCTCCATACCGAACCAACCCCGAGGAGACGAAAGAAATTCAACGCCAAGTGCAAGAACTTCTCGACAAAGGGTACGTACGAGAGAGCTTAAGTCCATGTGCTGTTCCTGTCTTACTTGTGCCAAAGAAAGATGGTTCTTGGAGGATGTGTATTGATTGTAGAGCTATCAATAATATTACTGTTCGATATCGTCACCCTATACCTAGGCTAGATGATATGCTTGATGAATTGAGTGGTTCTACTATCTTTTCAAAAGTTGACTTGCGTAGCGGATACCACCAAATTAGAATGAAATTAGGTGATGAATGGAAAACTGCTTTTAAGACTAAATTTGGTTTGTATGAATGGTTGGTTATGCCATTTGGTCTTACAAATGCACCTAGTACGTTTATGCGCTTGATGAATGAAGTTTTGAGATCTTTTATTGGAAAGTTTGTGGTGGTTTACTTTGATGATATATTAATTTACAGCAAGTCTTCGGATGAACATTTGGATCATTTGCGCCAAGTCTTTACTGCTTTGAGAGAGGCACGCTTGTTTGGTAACCTCGAAAAGTGCACCTTTTGCACGGATCGAGTTGTTTTTCTTGGTTTTGTTGTGACTGCGCAGGGAATTGAAGTGGATGGACAGAAGGTGGATGCTATTCGTGCATGGCCTACACCTATGACAGTCACACAAGTGCGAAGTTTTCATGGATTAGCTGGGTTCTACCGTCGGTTTGTAAAGGATTTTAGTACACTTATCGCCTCAATGAGTTGACAAAGAAGAATGTACCTTTCAAGTGGGGAAAACCACAAGAGGATGCCTTCAACACGCTGAAAGATAAGTTGACAAATGCACCACTTTTACAACTCCCTGATTTTGATAAAACATTTGAGATAGAATGCGATGCTAGTGGTATTGGAATTGGAGGTGTTCTCATGCAAGAAAGAAAACCTGTTGCTTACTTTAGTGAAAAACTTAGTGGCCCAGCACTAAACTACTCTACATATGACAAAGAATTATATGCTTTGGTTAGAGTTTTAGAAATATGGCAGCATTACCTTTGGCCAAAAGAATTTGTCATACATTCAGACCATGAATCGTTGAAACATATACGTAGCCAAAGCAAGTTGAATCGTAGACATGCCAAGTGGGTTGAATTCATTGAAACATTTCCTTATGTTGTGAAATATAAAAAGGGAAAAGATAATCTAGTGGCTGATGCTTTGTCTAGAAGGTATGTGTTGATATCCCAACTTGATTGTAAAATTCTTGGTTTGGAAAGCCTAAAAGAACTATACGCTACTGATATTGATTTCAAAGACATCTATGCTAACTGTCAAGAAGGGAGATGTTGGGATAAATATGTGTTGAATGATGGCTATTTGTTTAGAGCTAATAAGCTATGTATTCCTGCAAGTTCTGTTCGTCTTCTGTTGTTGCAGGAATCCCATGGAGGTGGATTGATGGGTCATTTTGGAGTTCATAAGACTGAGGACGTGTTGGCCACACAATTCTACTGGCCAAAGTTGAGGCGTGATGTTGAGCGCTATGTGAGGAGATGCTCTACTTGTCAAACAGCTAAGTCTCGCTTAAACCCGCATGGCTTGTAT
This sequence comes from Guadua angustifolia, assembly GCA_036346375.1. Taxonomy (NCBI): domain Eukaryota; kingdom Viridiplantae; phylum Streptophyta; class Magnoliopsida; order Poales; family Poaceae; genus Guadua; species Guadua angustifolia. Next base: position 13,567,285 of record CM070518.1, on the reverse strand, counting down.
ACACCTCTTCCTATTCCAAAAGTACCTTGGGAAGATATTTCTATGGATTTTGTTTTAGGTTTACCTAGGACTAAGAGAGGAAGGGATAGTATATTTGTTGTCGTTGATAGGTTTTCTAAGATGGCTCATTTTATACCTTGTCATAAGAGTGATGATGCTACCCATGTTGCTGATTTATTTTTCAGGGAGGTCGTTCGCTTGCATGGAGTACCAAGAACTATTGTTTCAGATCGCGATGCCAAGTTTTTGAGCCATTTTTGGAGGACATTGTGGGGCAAGCTAGGAACAAAGCTATTGTTTTCTACAACGTGCCATCCCCAAACCGATGGGCAAACAGAGGTTGTGAACCGCACACTTGGTACAATGTTGAGGGCAATACTAAAGAAGAACCTGAAGCAATGGGAGGAGTGCTTGCCACACATTGAGTTCGTGATACAACCGGTTGTTCATTCAACAACAAAGTTCTGTCCATTTGAAGTTGTTTATGGATTCAAGCCAACAGCGCCAATTGATCTACTACCTTTGCCGCCTTCAGAAAAGGTAAATTTGGATGCCGAGGAGAGGGTTGAGTTGATTCGCAAGATACACGCGACAACCAAGGCAAACATTGAGAAGATGCAGGCCCAATACAAGAAGCATGCAGACAAGGGTCGAAAAGAAATGCTGTTCACGGAAGGTGATTTAGTTTGGTTGCATTTGCGCAAGGATCGCTTTCCCGAACAGCACAAGTCCAAGCTAATGCCTCGAGGAGATGGACCGTTTAAAGTGCTTGCAAAGATCAATGACAATGCCTACAAGTTAGAGCTTCCCAAGGAATATGGAGTGAGTGACACATTCAATGTTACTGACTTATCTCCATACACTGGTGTTGAGGATGAGCCAGAGTCGAGGTCGACTCCTTCTCAAGAGGGGGAGTATGATGAGGACATCACTAGCTCACATGTAGAAGAACCAATAACCATACAAGGTCCAATGACACGCGCGTGCACGACGCCTCGGACAAAAGGTGAACTCGTTTCTTAGTCATATTAATTATTTAATTACTGAGCAGATGATATTACCTAATGAATGTTGTTTACTTATTACATGTGAAGGAGTTTCGAAGAACCTGTTATGAGGGACAAAGGACAGCATGAAGCAATGAAAAGAAAAGAGAAGGCACGGTAGTGAGAGGGGTTGCACTAATACGGTGCATGCAAGCAAAGAGAGAAATCCAATTTTTCTAGGACTCCATTTAAGTTTCAGTAGTAGAGAGTCTTTGCTATTTTTATGGACACATGCATGCAGGGAAGATCCTTTTATTTCCAGCCGTGAGGAAGTTTTGATTCCTATTTTAGTGGCATTAACAGAGAGAATCTGCTGCATGGCACCTACCCAAAGGAAAATCAACCCTTCCTATTTTGTGGCTGCAATAAAAGGAAATTTGCATGCATGCAATTGGGAGGGCAGAGATCCTTTTTACTCTGTCTTTCTGAGAAACGGGAGTTTTGGATTTTTGGATTAGCTATCGCTAATGTAGAGGCAGTTGGACCCAAAAGCTGGAAGTCTAAGTTTAATCATTCATGATCGAGTGATTTTCTTCATTTGTTGCTCTTACAATTCTTGTCGAATTGCTCGGGCCGTTCTTCGTGAATAGGTCAGTCGTGTTTTGACACGGTTGATAACCAATTGAGGAGTGGTTTAGCGATTGTGAGGTTTCTAGTCGCGTTCTTGGATCGTGGTTAGCCGCCCCTTCGTCAAAGTCGCAACTCGTCATTCAAGAATTTCTCCTACGACGGAAGATCGGGACCGAACTCATACGCACGCATCTTAAGTCGAGGCGTGTGCGTATCATCTTCTCCACCATGGAATGGCTGTATGGAGGGATCCTTATCCACCCCGGTCTTTCGATGACTCCTAGTGTAGTTAGGCGAATGACTTAATTTAGGTTGTTGTATTGAGAAAGTGATTGGTTTCAAGTACATTTATCAAGTTGCAGTGTTATCTTGGCTATTTAAAGCTAGTTATCCTTTTTCTTGCTCTCTCGCCGTGAAGATCGGGCCCTCCTTCATTTCTTTCGGTATCAGAGCTCTAATTGCCACGGTAAGAGCTAGTTACCATTTAGTATCCTCACAAGCCCAATTCAATATTTGGTTGTCGATTCTAGATTGGTGGTGATCTGATTTAAACGATCATAGGATAGGGTTGGTTGAAACGTCGAACTTTTTTCTCTCTCTTTGTTCTATCGGTTGTGTGATTAGGGTTTCATTTTTTTGGAGTTGTATCCTTATCTTGAGTCTTTTTGTATCTATCTATTTAGTACGGTCAAGTTTTATAATTTTTGGTCAAGTCTTTGATGATCACTATCCACATACACTACAACAACTAGTATGAGTCGAGGACGACTCATTTTTGAAGAAATGGAGAATAATACGGATATTAGAAGTTATACCAGAATCAATCTTGATAATTTTAGCATGCATATGCTATATTATTGGAAAGATATAGAAGTCTAGTTTTCAGCGCTTCAAACTATGCATCGTTTGACTTCCGAAGCAAAAGTTATGACCATTTAAGTGGAAGCTGCAAAGCCTGTTTTAAGGGTGCGCGAGATTAAAAGAAGACTCCTAAAATGCTCCGCCAATTTGACCTTCCACATACCTTCATTAGTATTTGCGTTCATACCTAGCTAGGAGGGTTGTTCCTAGTATAAATATCCCATGCACTCCTCCATTGTAAGTAGTGAAAAAAGAAAAATGTTGTGTGAAGGGATTCTTATCTACCCCGATCGTTTGATGACTCCTAGTGTAGTTGGGCGAATAACTTGATTCAGGCTGTTGTATTGAGACAGTGGTTGATTTCAAGTACATTTGTCAAGTTGCACCATTATCTGCAAGCTTAATTCAATATTTGGGTGTCGATTCTAGCTTAGTGGTGCAAGATCGAGAATGCCGACTAGAGGGGAGTGAATAGGCAGCTTTAGAAATTTTTTCTACGGTTAATTAAAATCTCACCTATTTATCCCTATATCAAAATCTAAACAAAAATAAATGCGAAAGCGATAAGCTAAGGTTTTCACAATTAAGCCTAAGTCAACTAGGCTCACTAAGTGCACTAGCTAATTATGTCTCTAACAAGAATATGCAATCCTAAAGACAATCAAGCAATTTAATTCTAGAAATGTAAATTGCAACAATATAAATAAGAATTGCAAGCAACCACAAAGAGACGCACCGATATTTTACCGTGGTGTTAAGAGACTTGCCGGTCTCCCCTAATCCACGTTGAAGCTAGCCCAAACCACTTTAGACCGGCTCCACGAATTGAGCACCCGCCTTGATTCCACTAGTGGTAGCTCTTTCCATCTCTGGGTTGGTGAGCTCTGACCTTCACAACTTTGTCAGGCTTTCTCACAATCTCCTTGAGAAGGTCACCGTGCACAACGCCTCCACACGCCGTCTAGGTGTCAGCAAACACCAAGAGTAACAAGTTAAGCCCTCTAGCTTGAGCTCCACCAAGTACAACACATGTACAATGGTGATCACCGAGTACAACACGTGCACAAAGCTCCCTCAAGTGCAACACATTCACAAGAGGCTCTTAATCCTCTTCTAATTGCAACACATGCAATTAGAGCTCACTCTTAGCTCAAAAATCAAATTAGAGAGTGTAACACATGCACAACTCAACCACAAAGAGCAATAGACTCTCCAAAACCCCAACAACTACAAATGCCAGTCCCAAGGCTTCTTATATAGCCTTCACAAAAAAACTAGCCGTTAGGGGGCAAATTGGGCAAAAATGCCTATAAAACCCAGTCATACCGCCCTAGCAGTGGTATGACCTGTCTGTAGTCCAACGGCTAGTAAAAACTAGCCGTACTTAGAAAGTCCAGTCATACTGGAGTAGGTCCGGTCATATCGGGCTATTTTCAATTTTTTGGGCTAACAAACATGTGTTTTGGAAAAATCAGGCCGAAGTGCCCCCGGTCATACCGTCGGCCAGTATAACCGGAGTGACCTCGGTCATACCACTGCTATAGCCACCAAAACATCTATAACTTTTTACTTCGAACTCCGATTTAGGTGATTTTAGACTCTATGCAAATCTTATTAAGAGGGCTACAATCTCCACCTATTTTCAAGATTTAAGCAACCATAAATATTTTTAAATATCACTAAATCAAAAACTTCAATGTAGTCATTCAAGTCTAAAATCTGATTTCTCGAAATCCCTCGCATGGACTTGATAAAAAATATGACTGCAATCTAGAGAGAGTCAATAAGATCAAATATTAAGTCATATGATTATTAACTCATGATCAAAATAATTTTACAAAACACATTTGCAAATTCTAATCACACAACAATTTTACAAAACACATTTACAAATTCTAATCATATACTCCAATATCAAATGCATGAACACCAATAATTTGCAAAACACATTTACAAATATAAATCTTGCAAACAAGAGCAATTAAAATCATATCTTTGAGCTATGTGATGATCAATACATGATCAAACCAATTTGCAAATACATTTGCAAACCCCATTCGCATGCTTCAAGATAAGATTCAATTAAATCATATTTTGCAAAAACTCATTTTGCAAACACAAAGTATAAACCTATATTAGCCTTTGTGATGATCAACACATGATCAAATCACAAGCTAAAATACCTTTGCGTGAGCTCTCACTTTTTGCAACGCATACAAAACTTAGCTCTATACAAAAACTACATAAATCAAATTACATGAGCTATCTCCTTTTTGCAACACATGCAAATCCATAGCTCCATATAAAAACCAAATCGATTAAGATTCAATAAAAAACAAGCATGAACTCCCTTATTTGCAACACATGCAAATACTTAGCTCATGCAAAATCCAAACAAGAGAGTGAGCTAAAATAAATCGGATTGAATTCATCAATACATAATGAAACTCAAGCTATAAGACTCGACCCCTCTTAATAGTATGGCAACCTATACTAGCAACCCGGTCTTCCATCCAAGCATCGAGACCAGTAAAAGACTAGAAACACATCCTTAGTCCTAGCTAGTTATACCTTTACTTCTTGCAACCACTTAGAACTTTTATGATTTCTATCATCTTCTCTCTAAGCTGGTTCTTTTCTTCTTATTCATCAACACATGATGAACATTCTTTAACTTCACTTCACTTCAGGATTTATCCTTGAAGCTCATCAACACATAATGACTTTTTCTTCCTTATTCTTCATTTTTTAGACTCAATATACTTCACAACTCATGGAAGATTGTTAGTCCAACAGACACGGTTGTCTCAATCATTAATTGCACTCTATTAACACATAATGGATGCCTCCATGATTGATTGAGCACAACCATAATCAATTTGAATGATTTAAAGGTGTCTTGAGTACTTTGATGCCACTAATGCTTCATTATACTCAAGAACTTTTCGCTTGTCCTTAGCCAACGAAGAAACACCATTAACACATGACGAAGCATTCTTTGATTGATTGAAAGACAACTGAACTCAATTTAAATTTCATTTGAATTGACATGAGTATATATTAACTACACAAGTTTTATATACTCATTTTGATGGTTACTAAGTAGTGATCCAAATTATGTTGGAGTGATGGAAAGGGATCAATACTCTTAATACCATCAATAATAGAATAAACTCCATTAAATGTGTGTATACAAATAATTGAACTTGAATCAATATGCACAAATTCAATTTTTGCGATTGCTTTGGAGTGTATCTTATATTAATATGAGTATACTGCAACTACACAAGTTACATATACCTACCATAGGAGATGTGACTCCGGGTTTGGCTTCATTCACTCGTCACTCCATTTGATGCAGTTAAAAGGTAAGTGCATAGTATAATGGCAGAATGTTGAAGAAACTGTTATATAATGATTATGGATGATTTATGATGTTAATTTATGAGTACTTTCATATTATTGATTTAGTATTAATGATTCACCATGAAAAACTGAATGGCACAATATGAGAATAATGATTAGCATATTAAAAGGTAAATGTGGCATCATAAACATCATAAGAAAAAGACATATGGCCAGAGTGGTATCTATAACCTACTGTGAGTAAGCGATCCCACATGAGTGGGGAAGATGAATGAACTACTGAAGTAGGCACTCTATGAGAGTGGAGGTTGAACCCCGAAGATAGGGTATAAGTGATCCATCGACGAGTGGATACTCTGCTATACATAAGCATTTGCATTTTAAAGAAAGATAAAATTACATTGAACAATGTAGGAAATGATATAAAATGAGCTAGTGATGATGAAAGTACTATTGCTTAACGTTTTATTATATTCTTACTGAGTCGTGGACTCACTTTTACTTATTTAATATTTTAGGTGAACGTTGAAGATAACATACATGGGATGACTGTAGCGCTATCAACTCACTTTGACACACCGTTACTCATATTTACTTAGTATCTAATCATTCATAGAATAATGAAATGTTTAGTTGGTTCAATGTTAAACTTTCATATCGTCTTTTAGTCGTATGGACTTATTTGATTTAATGTTTAAATGGGAAGTTTAGTTGTTGTCTACTATCCTTGTTCATCCATAAGGCCAAAAAGGTAACGATTGTTATCGAACTACGTGATCCGGACGTACCCAACTACAAGAACGTGGGTTTGTGGTTCCAATGCTTATTATTGTTTCTGCTATCGTTTATATGGTTGTACAAATTGTTGTATTGTTGGTTTTATTAGATGTGATAATTGTATAAAATGCTTATTGAAATTACAGTTAAAAGTTTTAATAAAAATGATAAAACTGTTAATAATAATATCTTTAAGTACAGATCATGCTGGGTGTTAGACCATCTCCAACGCCGTCCCTTCCCCCGTCCCTTCCCGTCGAATGGGAAACGCATAGCGGAGAGGAATCAGCGCCTCAACGCTATCCTTCCATACGGAGAAGCTCGGGACAGAGAGAGTTCCCTCGTGCGGTTTCTCTCTGTTCCTCTCGCTGCTCTCCCACGTTAGCGTCAGCTAACGAACTTTTGGCTACGGCTCGGACCGAAGAAATCGGCGGCGTCGAGCGAGCCATGGGAGGTGCGCCAGACCACGGAGAAGAGGATGTGCAGAGGGTACTCGACGGCTTGAGGTACAGCATCCGAGCACCGTATTTCGCAGTTTTGAGTTCGATTTAGATTTAGGGTTGTTCAATACATGGGGAAATCCCATTTTCTGGTGAAATGCTCAGTAGATCCTAGAGACCCCGATGTAGGTAATGTCTTGTAAATCGCTTTGGATTGGCGATTTGGTTGTATTAGGGTTCGGATTTGATGACAGACGATGTACACAACATGGTTGCATTAGGGTTTGTACCGGTTCTTCTCTGACTTGGTTGGAGTATGGATTTGGGTGAAAAGCGACTTCAACCGAATACCGATATGAACTTGATTTGACCTTAATCCACAGATCATGGTTATTTTTAATGCTGCACTAAGGATAGCAATGGGCCCTTATGAAAATTTACTGGGCAACCTTGACCTTCCTTGTTGGAGCATGATTAGAATGCTTTAGGTTGATCTCTTTGTTTGGTTGCTGTTTCCATTTGTGCAACTGTTTTACTTTTAATTACAGTGGAATAGATGCTCACTCAATCTATTATGGATAGATCTTTACTTATGTTGCTATAACTATATGACCATCAACTTAAGATATTTTAGAAAGCACGGAGAACTAAATTAGTGCTGCGGTCCGAATAGAGATGTTATGTTGGTATAACTATGTTGAGGGCCGGATCACCTGGTGATGGTGGATTTAGGTCATTGGTGATGGGGTTTTAGCACAATTTACGTACATTAAACGAAATTGCAGTCCACATACACGCGTTTGCAACTTGGGTCAGGTCACAGAATAATTGTCTCCGTGTGCAAACCTCTCAGCAGAGTACTAGTTTTTTGTCTAGGAATGTAGATTTGTTTAGGAATCAGGATCACCTGTTCGTGTTCATGTGGTTTTATAGATGGAGGCCAGAGACTTCGGACAGTCATCTCAAAGATGCGAGAGTCGCTCGATGCAAAGGCCGAGGACCTCAAAAAGGTGGTTCGGGATAACCCGGTGCTAGTGATGCGGTTGGGCGTCGACCTAAACATGGCATCGCTACATGTCGAGGCCATAGCCGAGAGCTGCAGGAGATGTCGTTGTACGCTAGAATTTGAGATAGCTTTTCTTTGCCGGTGTCGGCGAGAAAGTCTTGATGTCGAGGCCGCTCACGAGGTCGCCATAGATCGATTGGATCTGACTAGCGAGAACTACTCCCCAATTAGCGGTTGGTGCGTGGAGTTCGATCGTTCTCGCACCTTACCTACATGTAGTGTTGGTTAGGCGTTGGTAATGTATTTTGTATTCCAATTTCAGGCCTGTCATTGTAATGTAGATGCTTTCATAATGGTAAGCATCTCGACAGGAGGTTGGATGGATGATGGTAATGTAGTAAAGCTTATGAACCTTGTCTGTTTGAACCATATGCTACTCTAGGTCATGGTAATGTGGTACACTTTGCAATGAATGTGAACCTTCCTTTGATCTGTGCTATGGTTTATATTGTTTAATGAAATGAACATGTACTCACCCGTCGGCTAATTTTAGGGGGGACGAAACAATGGACCCATTGTACGTGAATTTCCTACAGGACGACTCAATTGAGCTCCAATGGTCGTCAACACCATCAGGGCTGAACACACCTCTCCCGGAAGATTTGGATAGGACTATGGCCGAGTTGGACACGGTGGTCTCTCCCATCGGAGGGCAGGGTACGGACATGCAGCCCGTGGTTGCGAATTCGACAAAGAAAGGCCGTGGTAGGGCATCAGGTAGCGAGAAGGAAAAAATAAGCATGCAGAACAGAGAGGACAAAATGGAGTGCAGAAGAGGATAAAGTTCTTGTCTCTGCCTGGTTGAATGTCAGCCAGGACCCCATTGTTGGGAAGGACCAATCGTCGGATAGCTACTGGACACGAATTGCTGAATATTACAACGCTAACAAGACCAGAGAATGTAACGCAAGGTCCGTGAAGGCAATGGTCAACCACTGGTCGTTGATAAATGAGTGCGTGAGCAAATTTTCCGGGTTCCTCAACCAGACAGATGGTTTGAATCAGAGTGGAACAACTGAGCGAGACAGGGTAATATTCAGAAACCTCTTCATGTCTTTACTGCAGTTTACATATGAGTAGTGGTAGATTGTACTTATAGAATCTCCCATTTTCAAAAGGATTTCGTGAATTCAATTGACGTTTGTAACAGATGGCACATGCCTCAACGATGTACCAAGACATCGAGGGCAAGCCTTTCGCGTTCCATCATTGCTGGATGCTATTGGCTGATCATCCAAAGTGGTCTTCGCACATGTCCCACAAGAAGCACAAAACGGGAGGAGGTGGTCCAACGCATAACGGGTCGAACTGCACTCCTGTGGACTTGTCCTCGCAAGCTTCCTCTGAGGAGGAGGGGCCAAGGCCAATAGGCCGGGAGGCTGGAAAGGCGGCCAGGAAGCGAGCTGGTTCCTTTAGTGCGTCATCAGTTGGTTTGTACGCAGACCATTTCGACAAGATGAATGAGTCCAGGGCTACTATCGTAGAAATACAGCGTAGAAAATTAGCCTTGTCGGAAGAAGCGGAGAATGAAAGGGTTATCAACATTGACTTGAACGCGTTGAGCGGAGTGCAGCGCGAGTACTATGAGAGTCGACAGCGCGAGATTATAAAGGTTCGTCGGGAAATGGATAAACAAGTGTCCCCATAATCCATATGTCATCGCAGTTTGTGAGGGGCCCATAACTATTTTTGTAATGTTCGAACTATGTATTTATGTTTCCGAACTTGTCTTGTTGGTACTGTCGCCATGTCGGAGAACTGATATCGCTACGCTATGTTTGGGACCACGTTGCTACTTGAGATGTGATTGTTGTTTCATGTTATGTTTTAATGTAGACTGTTCTTATTCAATTACTGTGTGGTGTTATTGTCTGTTTGGCCTTATTGCTACTTAACAGAGGGCATCATACTGTAATGTACTCCAGTTCTGTGAAAGCTTCCCTAACATGGCAAAATATGACCACGCCTCAAGGGGTAACGTTTTGGTGTTTACCTCATATAGAAGAGGCTGGTTATGAGTTTATAAGGTTGTATGGGTATTATATGTTCTGTTCTGTTTCAAGATTACACTCGCTCAAGTTATTGTCAAATTTAGTTGATCTGGACCGGCACAAGCAGGTTGCCTCGGTGTTATTGTCAAATTTAGTTGATTTTGGATAGATTTTGCCATCTTTTTGTACATCATCACTATCTACATTGTGATCCTCCCGCTTTCCAGAGATGTTTAAAGATTTTGTATGGATGGATGTGAGGGATCAATCATGTGTGATTGTATATAATATCAGGCTTCTGTATTGATGGTTTTGTAAACTGTTTTCCCTTGTATGGACAGTGTGTTTGTTCTCATCACACTTAGCGGTATGAAGCAGCACTGAGAAGAGTAATACATGAAAAGTTACTGAGCACTTTCATAACAAGCGCGCACGTAAACATAGATTGCAGTGATACAAAACAATCGCAAACGGAAACATAGCTTACAGTGATACATAACAATCTCACACGGAAACATAGCTAACACTTGCATTAACCCCCGTGCCGTGCCCAAAGGTGTTCGACCAGATCTGACTGCAACCGATGGTGCTGTTGCCGATCCCTCCGCCTTTGAGTTGCTTCTATACAGTGCAAGACCGACCCGTTCGGTGCAGTGGCTATCACGACAGGAATACCCATATAGTCGAAGTTAACTTCCTGCGGTGGCCCATTCCTCTCGTCCTCCACGATCATGTTATGAAGAATGATGCATGCAGTCATTATATTCCTTAACGTACTCTGGTGCCAACATCGGCCGGGGCCCCTTACAATGGCAAACCTAGCCTGGAGCACTCCAAACGCTCTCTCAACATCCTTCCTTGCAGCGGCCTGCATCTGCGAGAAGTAGACCCTCTTGTTTCCCATCGGCGCTGCAATCGCCTTAACGAAGGTAGCCCACTCCGGGTAAATGCCGTCCGCGAGGTAGTAGCCCATGTCGTACTGATTGCCATTGACGGTGTAGTTTACCTCCGGAGCTGTACCATCATTTTCCCTAGAAAATATGTTAGAACGGTGCAAGACATTAATATCGTTCATGCTTCCTGGCATCCCGAAAAAAGCATGCCAAATCCACAGGTCGTACGAAGCAACCGCCTCGAGGACTATGGAAGGCCTGCGAGTATGCCCTGTGAAAGCCCTTGTCATGCTTTGGGCGGTTTTCGAGTCCAATGCATGCGATCGATCTTTGCCAAGCATTCTGAAACCCCTGTGCTCACCAACAACTAGGAGTCTACTAATGTCTTGTGCGTTAGGAGATCGGAGATATTCCTCCCCGAAAACCTGGACCACCGCCTTCACGAACTTCTTGAGAGCTAGAATGGCCGTACTTTCCCCAATACGGAGGTACTCGTCCACAGCGTCAGTAGGAACGCCGTAGGCTAGTTAACGGAGAGCGGCTGTTGCTTTCTGAAGAGGTGACAAACCAAGCTTCCCGGTTGCATCCCTATTTTGCTGGAACCAAACGTCGTGTCCTTCTAGAGCATTCGTTATGCGCAAAAATAAGGAGCGACTCATCCGAAACCTGCGTATGCGAAGCGACTTAGGCATAATGAAACCTTACAAGTACATCGTTCATATTTATTACAACTAATGGTTCTTTACCTCACTTTGAAAAATCGTGGCCGCATACGAGGGAGGAAGCGAAGTAATCACAGTAAAGCCGAGCCGCCCCTTCAACGTGACCTCGGTTTATGACCGCATGGCCTGGAATCGATCCCCGTCGACGGTTGTTACGTTGCGTGTTCATCTCCTCCTCCTCCTCTGCGATTGCCATGATAAGGCAGTCCTCATCATCAGTAAAGGAATATACTTGAGGAAGAATTGAACTGACTCATTGTGAGGTTGGCAATGGTTTGTGGGTGACTAACCTGATGAATACAACCCCTCAATATATAGAATGGCTGGGTTAGATGAGAGGGGAGGAGGAAAAGTTAGGTATTTCTGGGAAGGGAAGGGAATAAAGAAGAAAATATGTTGGAGTGTATTGCTGGGAAGGGAAGGGAATTTGAAAAGAGAATCCCTTTAGAGACTGGGAATGAAATGAAACCCTGGGAATCGCTCGTGGAGATGGTCTTACACCGTCGTCTTCTTACTTCCCCCTCTTCACAAATCGAGACTCGCAACCTCCATCTCTCTCTCTCTCACCTACTTGCCGTGATTTGCTTGGTCTACGCGCGAGGGGCATTCTTGTCTTTCCGGCAAGTACCTGACATGGAGCCCCCGCCTGGGCCCGCGAGGAAGCGGAAGGACAGGGACGCCGCGGCCGCCGGCGAAGGCAGCAGCAACAGGCTCCTTGCCGGGTACCTCGCGCACGAGTTCCTCACGTGCGGCACGGTGCTTGGCGAGAGGCTTGAGCCCGGGACAAACGCGGGCTCGGAGGCGGGCCGGGGCCAGGGCCGGGCCGCGCGGTACGAGGCGGTGGCCGTGCTGGTGCAGGGCGGCGGGGCCCGTCTGCCGGGGGTGGTGAACCCCGCGCAGCTCGCCGCCTGGGCGAGGAACTGAGGCCGCGGACGGCTGTGGTGGTCGCGGGGAGCACGTGGCTCCTCGCGATTGGCAGCACCCCCCCTCTTCCCCTTCCCGTGCTTGGATTTGGGTTGTAATACTAGTATCTGTAGTACTAGTAATCCCGTCCTAATCCCTGATCGTCCAGTGTCAGATTGGAGCGATAGCTGGGGCCGGGGTGATCTTAGAAGCCATTACAACTTGGGCTGAGCGAACACGTTAAGGATGAGATTCGTTAGATAGCTTGGTTCTAACGCTTCGTCATTGTATCATACCAATACTAATGCTTTTAAGTTGCTTTGTGTGCACACTCTCTGAGTAGGAAACCTAACCAGCTCTGATCTTGAGACTTGAGCACCTGCGGTTGCTAGCGGTTTGCTGCTAGCTTGGTGGCATAGCGTACGGTATACTGTTTAAATCAATCAGGAGTTTTGCAGGAGACAGTTCGATTCTCATGAGAATCAGAGTAAATTCCTGTGTTCCAACCAATCACTATTTGGGTGCGTCATTTTGATTCTGCGCCCGTGTAGTTTCGTTCTAGGAAGCAAGAAATCCTTCGCGCTTCTCGGTGTTAATTGGTTTCATGTGAGTTGGGCTAGTAGAATGCTAATTGGTTTGATGTAGCAATGCTCGGATATTCGGCAGGCAGATATCTGAAAACCTGGGACATACAACCCTTGATCATCATCAACAACCGTGTCTTGCAACCAGATAATTGTAAGGCGGAATGGGAATACATCCTAAGCTTTCTGTTCTGCATGCAAAGAACATGGTTGTGGTGTGCAAATCTGTCTTCATTTCCTGACGGGATTCATCCATCCTCCCCTCGCCGCATCGACGTCGATCCTACCCCCGCTGCATCGCGGCGGCGCGCTGCAGGCCGTGCCGCTCCATGACCCTCCTCGTCGCAAGGGCGGCTGCCTCGCCGGCCTGCATGGCTCCCGTCGCCATGATGGCCGCGAACTCCCTCTTGATCTCCTCCTGCACCCGGCTCTTCGCCTCCCTGAGGGGGTCCACAGACGCTGCCGTCGCGCTCACCTCTGCTGCCGCCGGAGCGGGTTGCACCGCGGGTGGGATGATCCTACTGCCGTTGTCCGTCGTCTTGTCAGCGCCCGTTTTATCAGCCGCGGTTGATCTTGACTGGATCTGAATGCTATTCGAGGAAGGCTGCGTCGCTGCAGGGGTCGGCCTGAATTGAGGAGGCTGAGGAACAGCCCCAGCTCGCAAGGTTGTTTCTAGCCCCTGAATCATCGGCACTGGAAAACCAAAGAGTTAAAGTTTTCAATTTAGATGGGTAGGTTACTGCAAAATTTTAAGTTCAAAACTGGGAGTAGTCAGATCTTACATATGAGTGCACCGATCGGGCTGTTCATCACTTCGTTCGGCAGCTCAAGGATGTAGCTGGGAACCGTGGAGCCAACAAGGAACTGCACGGCCTCATTGCTGAAATTGTTGCAGTTGTTGCTGAGGAGGTTGTAGGTTGCTGGAGTGTAGCGCGGGCTGATCTCCTGTAGGAAGTCCTCGTAGACCTCCTTGGGAACATGGGTGACCCCCAGATCTTCCACTCTGATCGGAGTCCCATAAGGTGTCCTTCCAGGCTGATCTTGCTGAATGCCTCCACCAAAGTAGTATTCCTTTCCATAAACTACCACTCCTGTATGCCTATGGTCAAATGGCATCCATATGACAAGTGAATTTTGCGATTCATGCGATACATGATTTAGGCACGCCAACAAAAGCGCTTCATTCTTCACATGTAACAAGTTGCATAAAGAACATAGGAAAAGCTTAAAGATGTATCTTGTGCATTTTATGACAAGGATAGTTGTTTTAGTGAGTAATGGTACAGGAGTTTTCTTACTATTGCTGCTGGTGCCACAAGAACATACTGGCGCTACTGGCAAGGGAAGCAAAACCAAAAACCTTTTAAGAAAACTCCTTGCAGATATGGAACTCCTAGAGAGTCAAGACTACAGATATGCACAGAAATTTAGAGTTTGCAGAAGTGAACTGCGATTTTTAGTTGAGTCTAAAGAAATGCACCGTGTAGTCATAAGATGCAAAGATATACTACAGAGTCCATTTACAAACTCTCTTAGGAAAGAGCAGTACATCTAAAATACTCATGGACGAGTAAGATAAACATCAACCCGAGTTTAACAGCAACAATCTTAATTGACATGGTAAATTCGATGTCCACTCTCATTACTAAAACTAGAGTAAAAGTTTCATATTTCATACAGTAATACAAGCCTGTGTTCATGCCTTAAACAAAACTGTATTGTAGATAACCTGTGCAATCATCGTCACCAAGAAAAGAAAAAAAAGAAGAAGAAAATGTCCAAGCACCAAGGTTTAGTGATGCTCACCAAATTGCCTCAATAGCCTTGCCGAGGATCGTCGTGGAGAGTTGCCGTGCCATCCCCTGGGTAAGATCGTAGATATGCAGCTTGACCGGGTAGCCATCCTGCACACAAGCAACCCGACCATCTATCACTCAGTTCCAATGCTCCATGCAAGCAAACTAGCAGCCCAATTCACCGGAAGCATAGATAGAACAATCCCTACCTCTTCCATCTTCGCCCGAGCTTGGCCTCCAAAGCAGCCAAACCTAGCAAGAACAAAGCAACTTCCTTGATCAAAACAATACACGCCTAGCAAATGGTAAAACCAAAGAAGCGAAGCAAATTTTGACGGATCAGTCCTGCAAAACCTAGGAAATAGAAGAGCTTGCAATGTTTTGTTTGTTCTAATAATTAAGCAATACTGCCAAAACTGGGCTCTCCATCTTGCTCTGAACCCCCGCAATCACCCCCAAATGCTCGACCAAAAAATTGACCTTCCAAGAAAAGATCCCTATATTGCCCAAAAGTAAACATCAAATCTGCACCCAAGAACCGGAGATTCCCTAAACCAGGGTCGATTCCAGCTGATATATACCTAGCACAAGCAAACCTACTTCGACGCTTGGCCATGACCGCCGGCGACCAAACCCAGGAGCCGGCCGGAGTTTCGGACGGACCAACAACCAGAATAACCCAAAATAAAAGAAGAAACGAGAATTCGACTAGACAATGAATCAATCGACGAACCAAGACCTGTGGAATTGGAGCTGCCCGGATTCTATACTGGGGATTATAAGCTACCTGATAGGGAGGTGCACGAAACGGAAAAGGAATCGCCTTTCTTTCTTGCGCAGAAGTATCTCTTGCGTGGAGTGGAGAGGAGAGGAGAGGAGCGACGGGAAGCGAAGCGGAATAAAATTTTTCGTTGGTCGGATGCGCACGCGGAGGCTGACGGGCGGTTGTTGGCTGTTCGTTTTGCGCAGGAACTAGCCAACCTTCTCCTTTCCCTTCTCAGCAAGCTGCAGGTCACGGTCAGAGGCAAACCCAAACCCTAGCCTTCCGGTCCAATGGCAAAGCAACCAGTCTAGAGATTCCATGGCTGCCGGTTCTTTTGGATTCTTAACAGGATGAAAAGATTGATGCTCCATCACAACAAACTAATCCCTCCAGGGATCAGATGGCAATTGTGCAAAGCGTGTTTGCGTTTGGGTGCCTGAAGAGGTCACCAGTTTCAGTGGTAAGTGACATGCAGTGGTATAGAAAAGGTTGAGCATTTAGGACAAGAAGATGGTGATAAGAGTTTGCAAATGTTCCGCGATCCATCCTGCTGTCTGAAGTACAAGATAGCAACTTCCAGCCAAGTGGTATGTACAAGCTCCCAGTAACTTGAAATTTACAAGCTGATATACAGACATGGAGGAATTCAGTATACCTCAATTTACATAAGTCATTCATCGAAGACAACCTTTTCTCTTTTGGTATGGAGCGTGTATGAAATACGGCCGGCCGGTTGCAGATAAGGCGGCTTCAGAAAAATCTAGCGATAATTTTCAACAGGCTGAGCACCCTTTAGATTCATGACAAAGATATCAAGGGAAACAGCCAGAGATGAGGGAATTCAACCTACAATTTCCGTGAGCATAGACCATAGGAATTGTTACACTCTAATACCTCTTCTCTAATATCTCTTCTTATATGAAGCAGCTCTCAGATCAGATACAGAGTTTTATGAGATAAGGCATGAACGTATACGGTCTCAAAAACGAAGAAAATAAATCTCGTAGAGATAATCAATATAACGACATTGTAGCAACCACGTCAAGAGCGAAAAGAATTGACAGAGCCGACCGCAAATTCTTTAAGTACAACCTCAAAAGAGTATAAAGGATTGTTGCTCACAACCTCTCGAGCCTTTTAAGTCCTTTAGATCTTTGTTATATACAAAAATCTAGTACTAAAATAAATGCACCTCCTACTTTGGATGAGTTGACTTGTGATTTCTTGATTGCTTTGGCTCTTCATAACCATCCTTTAGGTTTATATAGAGCAAATAAGACCTATTAGGATTAAGAATCCTAGCACATCTTTCCAAATCCTAAAAAAAACTAAATGTGAGTCACCATATTTAACAATCTCCACCTTAACTCTTATCAAGGAAGTCACTATGCTCCTCTAAGAACTAGCTCTAAATCAACTCCGTATTTTTTCTTCCCACCTTTCGGAGTACCCCCACCATAAGGATTTATGCACATCACTTTAGTGTGTGCACTAGTATTTGGACTTGGCCTCCCGAATCCTCTAACTGAGATCCCTTTCTTTGTGTAATTTGGTTAACCACAACTCACATTCCTACAACCCTCCATATCGTAGGTTTGTAACACCTTTGAGCTCCACCTGCTCGTTGGTACTGCGTGGTTGGTCCCGTCATGCCTTCTTTCTTCTAACAGCTCGTATCTTCGCCTTTGCGTTTGCTAGATTTTGCAATCGTCTTTACAGTTCCGCACATAACTACAGTAAAGATCTAATTACCTACCGTTGATGATATGGTTTCCTTCTCCTGATTAGAATTTTTTTCAGAACTTCCATTGGTTACCATTCCTTTAGGTTTACCCACAAATTGGTATCCTTTATTACTCCAGATACTTTTCATGATTACTTGCCCTTTGCAGGTAACTCACATGACTTCACCACGAAGTGATACCTCACAACCTTCGAATTCAAATGACCTCATAGATATTAAATTCTTTTTAAGCTAAGAATATATTGAACTCTCATCAATGTGCGATGTAATCCATCGTACATCTCAATGTAATTATTCCTATTTCAGTAATTGCATGCTCCTCGCAATCAACCAAGTGAATAGCTACATGCGCCAAGCGTAGAGATCAGTCGTCAAACATTTCCCTCTCCGAAACATATATAAAAGCAACAAACTAAATCTAATATCTATTATGAGAAACATTTGGTTGACTAACAATAAGTACATCTGAATCATCTTTTGCTACCGCCATTGAGCACACACCCTTCATTTGTGCCAAACTCACAGACGATCCTTTATCATATAACCTTCCTCGACACATAGATAGCATACATGTTTGTCCTTACTCTTGCCCTTCTTCTTCTTGTAACTCTTGCTTTTGTCAGCAACACCAACTACAACAAATGCTTGATCACCCGAAGATGAAGATTTGGATAGCTTTTTCAAGGATTCTACCTCCAATAGATATGTAATTGCCTCGTTGAAGTTGAGAGTGATTTTCCGACAAGAATGTTCATTATCAATTGCTCCCATGATGATAGTAAAGATGATGCTAGTATGACGACTTTATCGTTCTTCTCACTTTTCTCATCCACACTAATCAACTGTATGATAAGCTTGTTGAAGATATTAAGATGGTCAATGAAACATGTAGCTTCCTTCATGCATAACTTGTATAGTTATCGCTTCAACAACACCGGTTTGTGAGCGACTTTGCTATACACAATTCCTCTAAGTCATTCCATAATTTCTTTGATGAATTTTCCTTGATCACCATGTACTTTACTTCATCGAAGCGATATAGACAGATTGTACTAACAGCCTTTTGCTCTATTACCTTCCAGCCTTCAGTGGACATCTTTTCCAGTTTGTCCCCTTCAAGAGCAACGATTAACTTTTACTAGATAAGGACACCATTCACCACACATTGAAATTTCTTTCACCATCGAATTTCTCTATTTGATTCCACATCGTCGACATCAATCTTGATTTTGTGCCACCTAACGCTTTATCAACCTTCTCATAAATCTGATTAATCTAGTCTTGACTTTGATACCACTTGTTATACTCTGGTACCTCTTCTTATGTACAACAACTCCCGGATCAGATTAGAATTTTATGAGATAAGATATGAACGTACACGGTCTCAAGAACGAATAAGATGAATCTCATAAAGAGAATCAAAATAACGACATTAAAGCAATCATGACAAGAGAGAAGATTAGGCGGAGTTGACCGCAAACCCTTTAAGCACAACCTCAAAAAAGTAAAAATGATTGTTGCTCTTTCATAATCTCTCGAAACTTTTAGAACATTTGGATCATCACCCTATATAAGAATCTAGTGGTAACGAATAATATAGCATCTAATTCTCTTGTGTAATTTTTGCTTTGGATGAGTTGATTTACGGCTTCTTGGTTGCTTAGGTTCTCCGTAACCACCCCTAGATTTATATAGCCTTCGTAGCTTTGGTACCCCTATTAGGTTCATCTTACTCCTATTAGGTTCATCTTGCACACCTTTACAAATCTAAAAAACTATTTGTGTCGCCGTATTTAACAGGTACATTAGAACAAATATACTTCAAACTGTTTCCAGTGATCTTTGGTCTAGTGTCACCTTTGTTTCTTTTCACCTTGTTACCTATGCTGAAAATAGATGATTGTTATGAGATACTGAGGCGGTAACTGCGGCACAACAAATGTGCAAGGATTAGACCACCAGAGAGATTGAGAAAAGGCCCGTACTTGCTAGTTTTAGGAAATTCATGGGGTGAAATAACAATTTCAGATGTAATATCGAAGCAAAACATGTAATCCAAGGATGGTCTAAAGATTGATCCCACAACATGACACATCTAAACCATGCCATTCACAAGGTCAAGAGCGCACAAAAATTCTGACGAATCAAAAAGATTAACAAGATTGTGGGTATGGCTTTCCAGTAAAGCAATCTATATGTTCGTGAACAGCTAATCTGAATACAAGACTCAGTATCATTACCTTTTCTCCTCAATGGCCAAAAATTTAAATGCAACGAACAAATTAGAACGATCAAGATATCCTCACAACCATCTTGTTCTTCTTTCCGGCAGATAGCAACAGCACCTTCCCATCAACTATATCAACCTCCTCAATTAACTTATCCTCACTATCAATCCTCGCGTTATTCAAGTACAGGCCACCTTGCTTAATAAGCCGCCTAACCGCTGACTTGCTAGCAAGCAAACCTGTAGAAACGGCCAGATCAACCAGGGGAGACTTCAGCACTTGGGCATATGGTAAAGAGCATGATGGTACGTCATTGGCTATCCCCTCAATTGTTTGTGAGTCCAATTGTGCCTGATCCCCAGGCCGCAAGGCCTGGGTTGCCCTCAAGGCCTCCTCCAATCCCTCCTCCCCATGGACGAAGCGTGTCACCTCTTCCGCGAGCCTCCTTTGAACTGTGTTCGGCACATAGCCAGGCTTCTTCATGGACTCCTCCAACTCCTGAATCTCATCCAAGCTCACGAACGTCAGGATTTTCATAAACCTGATGACGTCGACATCCGGCACTGAGAAGAAATGCTGATAGAAGTTGTATGGGGAGAGCATCTTCGACGAGAGCCAAATCGCCCCATCCTCCGTCTTCCCAAACTTTGTCCCATCACCCTTCAGCAAGAGCGGGAACGTCAGGCCGTGCGCCCCCTCGACCTGGAGAATCTTCCGAATCAATTCGGTTCCCGCCGTGATGTTCCCCCACTGATCGCTCCCCCCAATCTGCACATTGACACCCATGTTCTTGAACATGTACAGGAAGTCGTAGCCCTGCAGGAGCTGGTACGTGAACTCGGTGTAGCTCATGCCGTCCTCCGACGACAGCCGCTTCTTGACGCTCTCCTTGGCTATCATCGTCCCGACACGCGCGAACCTGCCCACCTCCTTGAGGAAATCCAGCAGCGTGATGTCCTTCCACCAGTCGTAGTTATCCAGGATCACAAAAGAACCCATCTTTTCCCGCGCATTGATCAGATTTTCTGATAAATCCGCCGCCGAATTGGCCAGAGCCTGCTCGTTTTCCTCCGATTTTGCGTTTTGACCGAATTGGGAGTGCTGGGATGGTTCGGGAGCGCGGCTGAGGATCTGGGCGATGAGGGCCTTGATGGAGTCAGAGTTGGCGGCGACGGCGGCGACGTCGAGCTCGGGGCGCTCTGCGCTCTTGCCGGAGGGGTCGCCGACGCGGGCGGTGGCGCCGCCGACGAGCGCGACAGCGGTGTGGCCGCAGCGGCGGAACCAGGAGAGCGCGACGAGGCCGAGGAGATTGCCGAGGTGGAGGCTCTCGGCCGTGGGGTCGAAGCCGCAGTACGCCTTCAGCTGCTGCTGCTGCCCAGGGGCGACCGACGACGAACCGAGCGACTCCGAGGTGGTGGCTTCCACGAGCCCGCGCTCCCGGAGCACGTCCACCACGCTGCGCTGGACGGCCGTGGAGGACACGGCGGCCGCTGCGGAAGCTGCGGCGGTGGCGGAGAGGCGGCGGCGGTGGTGGTGGGAGATGAGGAGGCGGTGGTGCGGGCGGAGGAAGGCTCGGGACGATGCGGCCATGGCGGCGGAAGCCATCAGGAGCAGAGGAGGAGCCGAGGAGGTGGGCTTCTGTAGTTCTGTGCCTCGCGCTGGTGATAGCCTGATAGGCCTTGCCGGATTAGCGACGGCTAAACCACACGACGTACGAGGTCCACACGAACAACAGCCACACCGGATCACAGTACTTAGCCCTGATGGGCTCGATTTGGATTTTGATTGTGCTGGAAAGAAATGTTCTGGCCCGGTCCAACTCTACCAATATAGGCTTGGGCTTTGGGCAAAAGAGCGGGCTGGACCGCACTTCTTGGGCTGGATTTATCATGTGTCTCCGCAGCAGGATCCTATGAGAAACGGAGAGTGAAAGTGGCCTTTTTGCATGTCCTGTTCCTCAGCGCAAAAAATAAGATGGTTTCTAGTGTGTGGAAAATCCTTAATTGCAGGTGAAACCATGTAAACCGTTTTTTTCACCAAATCAACATAAACTTTTCATCGGGAAAACTATTTTGCAGTTACACTGCGTAGAGCCTAGCTCTTGGACACCCTGTACAATTAGAGTATATACATATACAGTGGTATAGATGGTAATTATCTGTAATATATCTTTATATCATATATAAATAGCACTAAAAATAACTCGTGCAATAGATCGTCTATATATTTAGTTTTCTATAATGGTTTCTCATCTAATTAATAAACTGTCTATACAATAATACATAAAATAGAAAGTTATCTATAAGATCGTCTGTTAAATAGTAGACAACAGTATTCTCTCTCATCTATATCATTTAAAATCCTACGTGGCATAGTTTTACAGACAGCTAACATATATCATTGTACATGCACTTACGAAAAGTAAGCCGATTGCCCCCATCATGTGACAATATGTGGGAACTTTCCTTTTCTGACTCGTCCCCTTCCTTCTTGTTCCCATCGAGAGGGAGGGAGAGGGAGCCATCGAGACAGTGCTTCCTCGCCACGCTACCTAGACTCATCCTCTCCCTATCTGATGCCGCAGTAGCCATTGCCCACGCACACCACTGCCAGTGGAGGAGCTCTAGTTCCGTCACCTAGAGGGGCAGGTTTTGCTCAAAACCCTAACTTTAGAAATTTCTTTGAAACGAGTCAAAATACCTGCAAATCAAGCTGAAATTCCTCAGGAATCGAGTTGAAATCTATCGAAACCATGAAACTTTAGCTAATGGTAACCCATAACCGCAAGTTGGAAGACCCTTTCATAGCGGTTGGATGCTCAAACAATAGCTCGTGCTTCGCACAGATTCAGTCCAGCAATCCAGCATCCATGTACCACACAAATTGCCCCACGATTGGCAACACCACATGTTCCCCTGAACTAATGCTGCACCATTATTTTCTTTTTTTGAAAGAGAAGGCAGGAGCTCTGCCGAATGCATTAAAGATAGGTGAGAACAAAAGAGTTTACAAATGTTTTGAAAACAAAAAGAGCTTGGACAACATGCACAAAACAACTAGCGCTGCGGACAGCACCTCCACCCTCTGGTCAAAAGCTATATGGTCTAAAAAAAGCGTGAATGGAGCAGATGGTAAAGATGGTGTCCTCTCCACCTCAGATTGCCGCAAACGCAGCCGCTCGGTTGTGCACATCTTAGGCAATTGCGCTCGCCACCTGCTCCACCGTACGATAGGCATTTTTTAAGATCCTATTGTTCCTCTCTTTCCATAGGTTCCACATGGTATATGTGACAACCCGTCGAAATCCCTTCGTCTGTGCTCGGGCACCAAATGACACACGTTCATCCACCAAGCGGAATTTCCTAGCTGCACCATAGGGGATTGTGGAGCATTGTGATCAATATGCGAAAACCGGAGCACCCTCACCTAGACTTGCCGTGCAAAGGGCACAGCAGTAGAAGGTGAGACGATGTTTCAGGTTCGAAGCCACAGAGAACGATGCGGAAGAGTGCGGCCATCCCCTGAAGGCGAGCCTGTTATCTATTAGAATCCTGTCCTGAACGAAGAGCCAAGCAAAGAACTTGCATTTTCCTTCCGTGGTGGCCTGCCAAATCATCCTGTAGCTATGATCCATGGTCGCCCCAGCGAACTGAGTCCTGTATACCGAGCTTGCATAATACTCTCCTGTTGACGTCCATTTTCAGTGGACGGTGTCCTCAACCTGCAGCTGTAGATGGACCTGGCGTAGCGTGAGCCATAGTCGAACGAACTCCCGGAGTTGCGTTTCATTTGTGATCTTGCGAAGAGGTTGCATCCAATTCCATAATTGCAATAGCTCCTTCACTGTGCCTCTCCTGCTCTGGACTAGTCTGTAACAAGACAAGGCCAAGTCCGCCGGTGATTTGCCCTGTAGCCATCTGGACTCCCAGAAGTTAGCTATTCCCCATCCCCTAAAGTTATGATGGTACTCGCAACAAACAAACTGTGGTCTGATGCGTCGCAAGGCAGTGGTGAACCTGCCCAAGGTTTTTGCCACTCCTTCCAAGCATACCAAAGCCATCGAATTCGAAGTGCCTAGCCAAATCTGTCAATGTCTTTTACCCCTAGCCCCCCAGCAACTTTGGTCGACAAACTCTTTTCCAATTGACAAGGCAATGCCCCCCGTTGCATTCCTGCTCTCCTCTCCAAAGGAAATTGCGTCGGAGCCTGTCGAGCCTCTTTGTGACCCACTTGCTGAGTGGTAGCACTGTCAGATGGTAGACTGCAAGAGACATGAGAACTGAGTTTACTAGAGTCAATCTGGCAGCCCTAGACAACATCTTCCCTTTCCAACCTGTCAAGCGGTCTCACACCCTGTCAATAAGGGGTTGGAAGTCAGATCTTTTGAGCTTTGATGGTCGGAACGGAAGACCTAGGTACCTACAAGGGAATGAATTTACATGGGTTGAAAAATCTTGCAGAATTGTTGTCAAGTTGAGCGCTTCACACCTTATGGGATAGACCTCGCTCTTTTGAAGATTGATGTGAAGACCTGTGGCCCCTCCGAAGAAAAGTAGGATCTCCTGAATTGCTTTGAGCTCTTCCTTGTGAGGGCAGGCGAAGATGGCCACATCATCTGCGTACAAGGATACACATGTTGTAGCCCACCTAGTTAGAATTGCAGAGACGATGCCTGCATCCATCGCCTTGGAGACTAACCGTTGCAGGGGATCCATGGTCAAGATGAAAAGCAAGTGGGATAATGGGTCTCCCTGCCACAAACCTTTCCTGTGCAGCTGTGCTGGATCGAGGGACCCGGGGCGCCGTTGAGGAGAACTCTGGAAGAGGTGGATGCCAGTATCATGGAAATCCACTCTCTCCAATACGGCCCGAAACCGATGTGGAATAATAGGTCGAGAAGGAACTCCCAACTAACGAAGTCGAACGTCTTGGCTATGTCCAATTTGAGGAAAAGTGAAGGGATTCTTTTCCTGTGCAGATTGGTGATCAAATTTTTTGCGTAGAGGAAATTGTCCTGAATGGATCTTTTCTTGATGAATGCACTCTAGTTGTGGGGGACCAAGTCATGTAAATGAGGCGCCAGCCTGTTTGTCAGCAACTTGGAGAAAATCTTCCCTGTGCTATGAATGAGACTGATAGGTATGAAATAAGCTACCTGTGTTGCATCCTGCTTCTTCGGTAGCAGCACAATGTGTGCCGAATTCAGAAGCTACAGGTGTAAGATCGAGGATGCGCCTAGAGAGGGGTGAATAGGCGTTTTTCAATTTTTCTATCACTAAATTCAAGTTTAATGATTTCTAAGCCCAAAAGACAATTCCGACACTTTTGATGCCTAACAATTCTAGTGATCACCAAATAGTATTTCTACTCAAGTATCAATAATTAAACAAGTATTGCACAAGGATGATCGATTTACTAGAATTGCACAAAAGTAAAACAATGCAAACCACAAATGATGAACACGAATTTTATCCCGTGGTCTCGGAGACTTGCCGGTCTCCCCTACTCCACGTTGAGGTGACTTGAACTTCTTCAAGCCGTCTCCTCTCACTTGAGCCTTCCCCGATCACTAGAGGTAGCTCTTCCCTGCTCCGGGTAGGCGAGCTCCTTGTCTTCACAACGAATGGGCCTTCTCATAACCTTCTTCGAGAAGATCACCAATCCCGATCGCCTCCAAGCCGTCTAGGAGGCGGCAACCTCCAAGAGTAACAAACTTGATGAAGGCTTGAAGCTCTAGAGTGCAATCAATATGGCACACTAATGCAATGCACTCAATTTCCTCTCCTAGAACTCAAGAATCAAGAATTGAATGCACAAGAGTGTGGAGAGTGTTGCTAGGGCTCAAGAGTATTCAATGGAGTCACCAACCAGCCCCTAGCACAGGTGAGGGGGTATTTATAACCCCCAACCACTCAAACTAGCCGTTATTTACTTTTTACTGCTGAATTTAGCCATGGTGGTACTACCGCCCTCTAGGGGCTTAGTAGTATCAAGACTCAAGGCCCCAACGGCTATCTGGCGCATTAATGCACCGACACGTGGCCGTTATAGTCTTGAAAACTACATGGTAGGTATTCTCGCCTTGGGGTGCGGTAATCTGACTTTGCCGACCGAAGGAACAATAAGATCTGCAATTTTGCTACAAGCAGTTTAGTTGTGGTAGTACTGACTTTGCGGTACTACCACCCGAGCATGCCGGTAGTGCCGGCCGAGCGAGACTCAAAAGAAACACTTTACGTTAAAAGCTACCATGATGAGAACCGTCGGTAATCTTGACTTTCTTGATACTACCGCCCTTCACTGCTTGATAGTGCCTACGAGCAACCGGAAGAATTTCACTCTGCTAAAACCTCACGCCATTATATGCGGTAGTACCAAGCATTTTGTACTACCGCTCTACTATCTTGATAGTCTTGGCCTCATTAAATTTTTCGTAAATGTTTTTCTCTTGAATGCATGAATAAATAGATGAACTATTGAGCCATATTTTATGACTTATAAAGTTCAATACCCAAATCAAGTCCCTCTTAATAGTACGGCGACTATCCTAACAATCCGATCTTCACTTCTAACTCCAAGATCGGTAAAATATCTAGAAAAATATCTCTAAAGTTTTATACCTTCGTTTCTTTTGCCTTCTTGATGCATACTCCACTTTATGCACTTAAAAACCATCCAACATCTTTCGAAGAGTACGTCTTTCCTGTTTTTCACTTGCTTAAGAAAATAACGTTAGTCTTTTAGCCTCGATTGTCATTAATTACCAAAACCCTAAACATATGGGAGCCTAGATCCTTTCAACAGGTGGCGGCCGCTTAGAACATGTAGCTGGCGAAACACCTCCATGAGGTCTACCTTGATGATGTCCCAGCACTACCTGTAGAAAGGACCGGTGAACCCGTCGGGACCCGGTGCCTTTTCGGTGGGCATGGAAAACAGCGCATCCCTAACCTCCTCGATGCTGAACGGCTCTTCTAGAGTACGCAAGTCATGGTGAGGAAGGTCGAGAGAATCCCATCTGAAGCCGTGAGACAGATTTTTCTTGGTCCCTAGCTGTTGGCTAAAGTGATCGTAGAGTTTGTTCTGTTTATCAAAGAAGCTATGGACCGAGCCCCTGTCAGTTGAGATAGTCTGTATATGATTTTTCCTGTTACGGGCGTTCACCTTGATGTGAAAAATTTTTGTGTTGGCATCTCCTTCCCTAATGAAAGTCATCCTTGAGCGTTGCCTTAGACGACTTCGTTTGATTGCCGCCAGCCCAAGCAGTCTGTAGCGGACTCTGGCTCGAAAGTCCCATTCGGGCGTGGGGAGAAGATGAGATTCCTCCGCTGTGTCGAGCTGGAAGATAATCTCGGCAGCCATGTGGAACTGAAGGGTGAGGTCCCCCAGCGGAGGCGGCTCCATGCTCTGAGCGCCCTAGCAGTTCTGGCTAACTTAATATGCCACCTACGCAAGGCGTCTGACGACTGGATCGCTCTGTCCCACGCCCTTTGGATGACCTGAATAAAAGTTGGTATTTTGGTCTAGAAGCTCTCAAACCTGAAACCTCAGAACCTGGTCAGTGAGATCTGTCCATGAAGCAAGAGCGGGCAGTGATCGGATACTAGGCTGGACATAGCCTGCAGGTGACAGTTCAGGAAAATGTTGTCCCACTCGCTTGAGGCAAAGAAGCGGTCGATCCTTGTTTGCGTTGGGTTTTCCCTTCCATCTGCCCAAGTGAACCTCCTGCCATTTAACCTAATCTCCCTGAGCTCAGTGTCATCTAGCATCCTTTGAAAAGCCCTCATTACCCTCCTGTTGAGGTTGGTATTATTTTTGTCTGAGGCTCGATAAATCATATTGAAATCAGCCATTATGAGCCACCCCTGGCGCATGCGATCCTGAAGGTTCTGGACCTCCTGTAAGGAATGGAGTTTGTCACTTACGTGGTGAGGCCCATATACCCCGGTGCAAAACCAAGTGATGCCATCATCCTTCATGAGTACTGTGGCAGATACCGAGTTGGGCCCCAAGTGGATATCAGACATCCCAAAATGCATAGAAGAGAAAGCTAGAAGAATTCCTCCTCTAGTCTGTTGGGCTGAAAGGAAGCAATAATTGTCAGAAAAGGAATCACCAAGCATGGACCTTAGGAGTGTGCTATCTATGTCCTGCAGCTTTGTTTCCTGAAGGCACATGATGGTAGCCCTGGTTTGCGTGACAAGCTCCTGATGACCGCTCGTTTGGCAGGGCTGTTGAGCCCCCGGACATTCCAACTAAAAATTCATGCGTCGTGCTGAGCCATGGTGGGCCGATCTGGAGCACCTACGCCTGCATTCTATCCTGAATGTTGGCGGAGATTATGTTGTCCTCCAGCCCTGACACCGTAGGTACTGTCATAACAGGCGACATTCGTTGGTAGAACAGTCGCTGCAACTTGGCATCCCTGGACTCAGCAACACGGTCTGCAACAGACCGAAGAGCCTTCTTCGGCCAGAAGATTTGCATCACAGAGCCTGAACTCCAGCCGGAAGGATCCTTGTTCGGCCAGAAGGTGTGCATGGATGGGCCGAACCAAAACAGCGAAGAGAAAGCAGCAATACCGGACAACATGACATTAGGACCAACTGCCGACCTATTAACAACAAGCAAAAAGCAGTGGCATCTGGGAAGGCATACATGTTGATAAGATGAGATTGTTACAGCAGACGACAATAGGAGGACCACTGAAGCAAAAGAAAGAGGCACAACAGAGTACAACAAGTACCAAAAGACTGCAGGAATGCGAAATCATTTTCAGGAATGCAAAATCTAGAAGACCAGTGGTTTAGTGAATTTGCAATGATTTGGTGCCCAGTCATTACAACTTTCAAAGAACGCATGATCATTTATGATGTCTTATCTCACATAGTTTTAATGTTTACGTGAAAATCCGCATACCAAGGATTAGGGAAAATTACGTTGAAACTACCACTGACTATTAGTTCTAAGCAATGTTTGTGATAATCGAGGTGACATCATCTTCACAAATTGTTTGGACATCTTCACCATCCGTGAAAAACAGACTTTTTTCATAATCGTTGTGATAAGTCAACTCATCACGAACAGCTGTGTTCTCGGAGCCATCTGTGTTGGCCAGATCTTCGTCTCCTTGTCGGATTCATCTCTTATGAAGAATCTAGATGGTTATCGTGAAAGATTTGCATGTGGAGATATAACATTTAATCGCATCCATCCAGCACTATCTTTTGAAGAGTCTAAAAACCATGCACTCTCTATATCAAGCTACAACCATCTGTTGCTATGTTTCAGAAGAGGAGGCAGGGTGTGTGAGTACTTTTGTAAATTGTGAAATGTGCTGTCATCTATTGTTAACTCAGTACAATTGTTAATTTTCAAATGTGTTTTGTTAATTATCTCTTTTTTTATTCACATGTGTTTTGTTAACTGTATTGTGTTATTGTATATGTTTTTCAATCATGAAGTGGTGTTATCTTGTGTTATATATGTACAGCTAGCCAAAAAACAATGTTCTAAATAGCTATATAGAGCTAAGCTATAGCTTTGTTGGACCTTAAATGCGAAGTTATGGGCCAATATTCCACTATACTAGCTACATACACTATAGTTAGCAATAGCTCCGCTATATGCTGTGACTTGTAGCTTGTAATAGCTCCGCTATCTTACTATGTACCAATAGGCCAAAACATTAGGTCTATTTTGAAATCC
The DNA here is from genome assembly GCA_036346375.1 of Guadua angustifolia. Taxonomy (NCBI): domain Eukaryota; kingdom Viridiplantae; phylum Streptophyta; class Magnoliopsida; order Poales; family Poaceae; genus Guadua; species Guadua angustifolia. The sequence continues at coordinate 13,537,827 of CM070518.1, read as the reverse complement.
AATATTACTAGAAGGCTCAAATGCATCTTTAATAAATCTGAACTATGAGAAAACCTAGTAAAATATCTCATCTAGCTCTTTTTCAATAATCTAACATTCATATTTTTTAGCGATTAAGTACTTGTTGATAACAACATTATGATATATTTATCAGGTATAGTCTTTAACATGTATTAGCATGTATTGATTATGGACTTAACTCATATCCTTATTATAAAAATATTAATAACTTCTAAAATACATGGTTTAATGATTTATTTAGAGGTGACATATTATACACATATTTTAATTTTTAATACTAAAAACGCGACGAAGGATAGCTTATGTAATAGCTGTTGTAGTTTTTTTGGGACCTTACCGCAAAGCCACAAAAATCATGATTTAAAACCTTATGTAAAATAGAAAATTTATGTTAAAAAAAATTTGCATATCACATACAATTATTACCTAAATAATCGCTTGTGATATGTACTATTACAGACGGTTCTCTTATCACAAATGTCAGTGATAATCAAATAGCACAAATGGTTGCCATCTTCTAACCATTTGTAATTACTATTTTTATTTAACTTCCCACCTGGTTAATTTAGATACACCGGCTTAGTTTCTCTCCATGCAAATCTAGGGTTTCCTTTCTACGTCATCGCCCTCATCACTGTGCCGTTGCTTTTGCCATCCTCTCCACACTGCACCATCACCATCCTTCACCGCCTCTCAGGTACTGCCATAGCCTAAAACTTCAGTGCTTCAATTAAAATTGAAGATATGGTACAAGTACGATTCTAGCAGTGAAAATTTGGAGGTTGTGAGAATAAGGACTAGGAGTAGTCTAGTGCCACAAACATCTTGCATGCATTTAGTATTGAACAAGTAAAGAAATTCTCTACTTCTTCTCTTTCCTTTGAGGTTGTTTCTAAGGTTCGATGAGAGCTCACCGTATTCTTCCTAGCTGATGTAACTCGAGTCAGAGGTGAGTTCAGTGCCTCGCATAGTTTGTAAGTTATATAGCGGATTGTGTATATTATTTAATTGTAAATTATGTAAAGTGCATATAGATGTATTTGAATTGTGAAATTTAAGTCAGTTATTCTGTTTGAATGTGTGTTATGTATATATTCTCAGCTATGAATTATGCATGTGTATGATGTCTATTTGAATAATGTGTTATGTGTATCTTATATTTGTTTCGATGTATGTTGTTTATTTGTATAGAGGGCATGGCTAGTCTGATTACTGCGATTAACCATAAAACTAAAATTATGTATAAAAAATACATATCACAGCCATCCGTTATTTATCCGTATTGCAGATAGCTCATCATTAAAACCGTCTGTTATTTGAACTGTTCACTAATCTAGCCCCCTCCTTCACTTTTTTTTTTTGCAAAAATGACTCCCTCCTAAATTTTTTTGCAAAACTAGCCCCCTTCCTCATTGTGGAAGGACCAGGTGGTGACACCAAGTACCTTCCGCACCAGGGAACCATGGGAGCCCAAGAAGTCACCTAGGGGGCCGCAGGAAGCAAGTGTGCACCGAGCGCGTGCTACTGCAGAGTGATACAGTACTATTTGTTCGTCTGGATCAGTTCTCAACTTTTTAAATCAATAGTGATAGATGATTTGGCATGGATGAGAAATATAATGGAAAACATCACTATCGGTCTTACCATCACTATCAGTTCTGAGGTAAGAACTGATAGTGATATTATTAGTATCACTATCAGTTCTGATGTTAGAACCGAGAGTAATATTTCTAATTGGTTAGTGATGATATGGTCATCACGATCGGTTTTGAGGTTAGAACCAATTGTGATAGTAAATGCCCTGTCGGCTTCTCTTCCCACGCTTGACTTCTTGACTTCTCCTCCTAATCCATTCAAATACTAAAGGCGCAGACATCCACCTCGCGCTTGACCTCTCAGATTCCCCTCCATCCTATAAAAAAAGGAGATTTCTCCTCTCTGCCCTCGTGCCCTCCGCCTCCATGGTACCTACGTTGCCCCTCCGCCTCCATGGTGCTTGCGTCACCCCTCCACCTCCCTCACGTCACCCCTCAACCTCCTCGACTCTCGTGACGCACCCGATCCTGGGGAGAAGTGTATTGTTGTCGGTCAGTCATCCCATCGTCCCCACGGCCATGTGTTGCCCGCCTCCCCTCGCGCTCGGGCGCCGTCGTCCTTATCGAGCCCATTTGCCGTCATCATGCCTTGTATTGTTGGTGCTTTGCGAGTATATATATATATATATATAGGAAGCCTTTTCCGTACTCCTAGGAGTACATACTCCCACCTCTAATATACCACTTAAATGAACGCTTTATACTCCTTTATCACTTTTGGTATACTCCAATAATAATTCTAAGATACTCCAATGCAACATGGTTGAAAAAATTTCATGAGAACCCTTTATTTTTTTACTACAAACCCTTTTCCATATGTAAAAGGAATATATAAGAAATATTGCTATAAAGGGTGGACTTTAATGAAGTTTTTCATAGAACTCACTTTAGAATATCTTATAATTAGTATTAGAGTATACTCAAAAGGATAAAAAGGTATAACAACATCATTTAAATGGTATATTGAAGGTGGGAGTACGTACACCCAGGAGTATGGAATCATTTTCGTGTATATATATATATAGGAAGCCTTTTCTGTACTCTTGGGAGTACATACTCCCACCTCTAATATACCGCTTAAATGAATGCTTTATACTTCTTTATCACTTTCGGTATACTCTAATAATAATTCTAAGATACTCCAATGTGACATGATTGAAAAAATTTCATCAGAGCCCTTTATTTTTTTTGCCATATACCCTTTTCCATATGTAAAAGGAATATATAAACAAATTATGCTACAAAGGGTGGACTTTGATGAAATTTTTTGTGAAACTCACTTTGGAGTATCTTATATCAGTATTAAAGTATACTCAAAAAAATAAAGAGGTATAACAACATCATTTAAATGGTATACTGGAGGTGGGAGTACATACACCCAGGAGTATGGAATCATTTTCCTATATATATATATATATATGAAGCCAAAATGGAGCACCATGGAGCCTGGGCACTATAATTTCAAATGCGTGAATTCAAGCCAAATCAGGGTATATTTTTCAAAACTTTCAGTTTTAAGATATATATCCATCTATAATAATTCAAATAAAACACATACCTTAGAAAAAATATACTTAAATTCAAAGATTCAAACGAATTTAGATCACATGCTTTGCTGATTTATATATAAAATCAGCACATACCTACAATCAAACTATTTCCAAAAAAGGAAACTCTAGTTTGAATTTCAGTCCAAACTTGTTTGAACTAGTTAGTAAACTGGTTAAACTCAATATCCTAAAAGTTTCAAAAAAATTGCATAGAAATACATAGGAAAAGTATCCATTTTAGATCATGGTGCCCAAGCACCATGATGTCCCAGGTAATTATACTACACACACATATAGGAAGGCGAAATGGGGCACCATGATTTCAAATGCGCGAATTCAAGCCATATTCAAGTATATTTTTCAAAAATTTCAGTTATAGGGTATATACCTGTCGACGATTCGGGAACCGATCCCCCGCCGAGCTTACTTGTTGAATGAGAGATCAACCTAGGGCCCCTTTTCCGCGGAGGGTATAGCGTCCGAGGTCCTGCCGAGCTATGGCCGAGATGGCCGGGACAACACAACAAACAGGGGGTGTCTTTTTTGGCCTGGTTCGGGCCTCTCACGGGGGAGATAACAACCCTACGTTTAGTGATTGCACTAGCTTCCAAAGAGGGATTACAGGGTGCTCACTCGGGGGCTCCGGGCCTCCCTTATCTCTCTCTCTCTCTCTCTCTCTCTCTTACAAGTGAGTGTTCTTCCTCTCAGTTCTCCAAAGGGGGTCAGGAACCAGAGAGTCCAACCCTAAACTCTACGTGCGATGGGGTATTTATAGACGATTACAACATCGCAACATTTATTACGGAGCGACGTGCCATTATTTCCGGACATGGGTAAAACTGTTTTCTTGCTTTTCGCCATACCACGACGTGGGCACAGTGGGCTCAGATCGTGGCCGTGCGGTCCTTCAGGCCGCCGAGTGATTAATGCCACGTCGCCTTCGTGGACCACGCCCGGCTTTTTAGTTATTTCTGAGGTCCCTGCTTCTGACCTAGTCGCCGGTCGCGTACCCCCGAGCAAGCATGCTTGGGGCCGGGCTTGATTGAGGAAGGGGTAGCTCCGAAGGTCAGCCTACCCGAGAGCCTTCCTTAGGGACACCGTCCAAGGGTGAGCATGGTCGGCAGCTGACCGGGGTACGATGGTCGTCATAGGAAATATCCAATCCCCGACAGCTAGCCCCTGAGGCTTAAAGGGGGGGCTCGACGAGGTCTCGGCCTTAAGCCTCCAGACTCAAATAAGGGATTGGAGCCCTGCGACGAAGAACTACCGTGATGCCCGAGCATCCCTTGCTAGGGGGTAAGAACTTTGCAGCGAAGAGCTACTGCGACATCCGAGCAACCTTTGCTCAGGAATGAGAATCTTGCAGCGAAGAGCTACTACAGCATCCGAGCAATCCTGCTCGGGTACGAGGAACCTTGCGGTGAAAGGCTACCACGTCATCCGAGCAACCTTTGCTCGGGAATGAGAATCTTGCAGCGAAGAGTTACTGCGGCATCCGAGCAACCCTGCTCGGGAACGAACGTGTTCCGGCGAGACCGAGCGTGTTTGTTCAAGATCCGGTCGAAATAGCGGTTGGGAACGGAGGCGAAAGGTCACGACGGTTCCTTCTCCGCGAAGCCTTGTGGGTATGCAGTTCGGCGGTTTTGAGCTGCGCCATTACAGACAGTTTTGAAAACGCCTTGCCGTCGTGCGCCCCTTCGCGAATCCAAGCGAGGCGCTGCCCATTCGGCTTCTCCACCTATAAATACTAGGCGGGAACACTTCCAGAGGTTTTTCTTCCTCCGCGACTCGCAATCAAACTTCAAAAGCTTCCCAGCCTTCAAACTTTCTCTTGCTCCGGCGCCCTTCCCCCCCCCCAACTCTCTCCATGGCGAAGTTCGGCGCAAGCAAGATCACTGTTGAGAGGCTTCGGGTACTCGAAGACTTTGGATACCTCGACGCGGGCACCTGGCGGATCCCTGACTATGAAGGAGCTCTGGCGCCGCACGACGACGAGGTCGTCACGTGCGAGCTCTACACCATCAACGGGCTTCGAATGCCCGAGAGTGAGTTCCTGGAATTCGTACTCGTGCAATGCGAGTGCGAGATCACCAACTTGAACCCTAATTCCATCCTTGTCTTGCCCATCTTCTCCCACCTTTGCGAGGGCTTCGTGGGCATCCTACCGACGGCGAGCCTCTTCTTCCATTTCTACTCCTTGTTCTTCACTAGCGCGGCTTCTCCCACCGGTGCCTTGTACTTCCGTTTGCGAGCCAGCTACCTGTACGAGTACCCGTTCTTCTCCCTTAAAGACTCGGTGGCGGGATGGGCCAATTCTTGGTTGTATCTGCGGAAGGCATAGGGGAGCTCTCTGCGCTACACCGGAGCAGCGGCGGCTGGCATCGATACCTCGCACCCGCCAATCACAGCCAAGGAGGAGCGGTCCCTGATGATGATCAGCGAGCTTACAAACCTGGGGCTCACTGGTGGGACATCGTCTACAACTTCCTCAAGAACAGGGTGTCCCCTCTAAGGAGGAGGGAGCACCCTTTCTTCGAGATCTCCGGGTGGGACGACATCACCCGAGAGGATGACTCTGGTAAGCCTCATGGTCTTGAGCAATTTTTGCTTCGCATGCACCATTTAAGCCCGTGCTGATTTCATTTTCTGATCGACGACAGCCCAGGGCTTCGACTGGGTGGAGAAAAGGGTTGGCGAGATATTCGGCACCCCCAAGGGCAAGGAGCTCGAGCGCGAGCGGCAAGTCCCGAAGAACATGCTCGAGCGGGGCGAAGTGGTAAGCCATTTTATGATTCATGCTCGGGAGGCGTCGAGCTTCTTCGACGCCTTTTGCTTTCAGCGAGAGCGATCGCTCTAGGGGTGGCAGTATCGGTAATTCGAAATTCAAAACCGTTTTGAAATTTTTCAACCGGACGATGTCGGTATCGGTAATTTCGAATCGAATCGGTAATTTTGTCGAAACGATAACGGTAACGGTTTTGATCGGTTCGACCGTTTCCTTCGATATCCGGAAAAATCGGTAAATTCCGTCGGTAATTACCGGAATTATTCCAGCCCACAAATCACACTCCTTCGGTCACTAAACGCCCATAACTTTTTACTCCGAACTCCGATTTAGGTGATTTTGGACTCTATGAAAGCTTATCACGAGGGCTACAATCTCCATCCATTTTCATGATTTAACCAATCATAGATATTTTTAAATATCATAAAAACAAAACTCTAATGTAGTCATTCAAGTCTAAAATTTGATGTGTGTTCATCGTAAATTTGTGAATATTTATTAATTACTAATTTCTATGTGGATGTACTATTTGTGTGAATTTTTGAAGTCAATTGGTGGTACATGTCCTTACGACGTTCTCGGTCTCTTTTTCGGATTCGATCGTTCGATATATATTTTGTATTGAATTTTCGTTTCGATATTTTCGAATTACCGATGCCGTTTTTGTTTCCGTAGTTATCGATTCCGATATCGTTTCCGAGAAAAAATATGAAAACAAAAATGGTTTTAGTGTTTTCCGACCGTTTCCGACCGTTTTCACCCCTAGTCGCTCTAGAGGCAGCAGTGTCCGAGCTTAGGCCCTTGGCGGGCGGCAAGGGAGTGCTCGTCCCAGCCGCCAAGGGTAAGAAGGCAAGGGGCAAGAGGCAAGTCCCGCCACCGGCCCCTACCCGGCTGACAAAGAGGCGAGCGAGCTCGGCCAAGAATCCAGCGCTGCAGCATTTGGAATTCACCGATCGGAAGGAGGTAAGCCGCCTAAATGCCTGGATGGAGAATTATGGCTGGGAGGACCTGGAAATGCTCGAGGAGGAGGCGAGACTGATCGAGAAAATGGTGCAGGCCGAGCAGAAGGTGTTGAGGGGGGAGCTTGCCGAGATAAAAGCCAAACTCAAGCAAGTCACCGAGGCTCGGCGAGCTGCGGAGCCCGAGGGTGCGAACGTTGATGGGGAGGAGGATGAGGATGAGGAAGAGGACGCTCTGCCCCTTATAACGAGGCGCGAGCGCCGGAAGGGGGCACTGGAGGCGTCCGACGCAAAGAAGGTCGATGCTCCCCCAATGAGGAGCAGCCCCACCGTGGATGAGAAGGCTGAGCTTGAGGCGGCAGCGGCGGTGGAGCCCGCCGGGAATGACGGTGAGGGGCTTGCCGAAGGTAGCCCCCCAAGCCCTTGTCTTTTCTCTTCTTCTTGCCTTTCGTTTTGCTTGTTTACCATCCGAGCTAATCCCACCCTGTTGACGTGAGCATGATAGCTCCTACGGCCTTTCCAGACTGTGGCAAAATATTGACGAGCTCCTTGGTCATGTCGTAGAGAGGGAGCTCGCCCTGCTTGCCGACCGCGTGATGGGCGAGGCCGTTGAAGCGGTGGACAAGCTCGTCGACGACGATCAAGGCACCAAGGGCCCTCCTGCCCTAGAGGGACCACCTCCTCAGGGCGAGCTTCCTACCCTCCCGAGCACGGAGGGTGCACAGGGAGGGGAGGAGGTCGATCTCGCGGTGGCGGGTGGAAAGACCACTCAAGAAGGCTCGAGATCCCCGAGCGCGTCACCTGCCCGGGACAAGGGCGCGAAGCCCCCGAGTGGACAGCATGCTTGGGACGAGACCGCGCCCACCCCGAGCGGACCGCATGCTTGGGCGGACGCCCCGCCGTCCCCGAGCGAACAACATGCCCGGGTGGACGGCAGCAAGACCCTGAGCGTGCTCGCTGCTCAGGAGAGAGCCACGACATCCCTGGGCGGATCACATGCCCGGGGGGATGACGCGTCGTCTTTGGGCGAACCGCCTTCTTGGAAGGACCCTGTGGAAGTCCCAAGCCCCCTACCAAAGCTTGATGATCTTGAGGCGGACATTGCTAAGAATTTCCGGGACAATCTCTGCGCGCGCCTCGCTCGGGTGAGAAAGCTTCTTTCCTTGTTGTCATGGTTTCATTTCTTTGAGTGGGGGTGGCGTCTGAGATCTTTCCGCCTGCAGGTTCTTCAAAGGACCATGGAGGACTTTGACGCAGCGACGATCGCCCCCGAGGTCGTGGCCCAATTGCATGCTGAGCAAGAGGCCCGGATAACCAAGCTTGAGCAGCGGGTGGACGACCTCAAGGCCAGGGACAAGCTGCTCGTGCATAGATGTCGCTAAGCCGAGAAGGGTATCGCCGAGGGCAGGGAGAGAATTCTTGGGCTGGAGCAAGAGCTCGAGCAAGAAAAGCAACACTCCCGCGAGGTTGAGAAGGACATCGCCGAAGGCAGGGAGAGGATCCTCGGACTCGAGCAAGAGCTTGAGCAAGGAAAGCAACACTCCCACGTCCTTGAATCAAAGGTGGTGGAACTTGGCCGGGCTGCGCGAGCGGTCGCCGATCTTGCTGATCAAGACAAGGAGGAGGTCGAGCAACTTCGCCAGGATGCCCGTGAAGGTCGGGAAGCCCAGCGAAAGGTGATCGACCTTGAAGCCAAGATCGACGACCTGAGGCAGAAGCTCTCTATAGCACTTAGAGGAGCGAAGCCCGGCGCGTAGAAGACTTTTTTTATGACCTTGGATGATTTTTGATGATGCCAATGGAATATGTGCTTTTCTCTCGCCCAAAGGCTTTGTCTACTGTAATGCTTCTTTTGGGTCCTTCTAGTTATTCCCTGCAAGTGACGAGCATGAGGTAGATAGCGAGAGATAGGCAGGTAGAAGTGTAGGTTAGGATGAAGCACGGGCAACACGAGCCCGAAATAAGTGAAGAAAGACTTGACATGGGTAACGAATGCTCAAGAAAGAGACAAAGTTATAACGTCGAGCTAGAACAAGGCACTTGGCGACGATTTTGGAAAAAACGTTAGTATGGTGGCTCGTGGCCGTACGGTCCTTCAGGCCGCCGAGTGATTAATGCCACTTGCCTTCGTGGACCACGCCCGGTTTTTTAGTTATTCCCGAGGTCCCTGCTTCTGACCTGGTCGCCAGTCGCGTACCCCCGAGCAAGCATGCTCGGGGGCGGGCTTGATTGAGGAAGGGGTAGCTCCGAAGGTCAGCCTACCCGAGGACCTTCCTTAGGGACACCGTCCAAAGGTGAGCATGGTCGGCAGCTGACCGGGGTACGACGGTCGTCATAGGAAATATCCTATCCCCGATAATACCCATCTTAAATGATTCAAATGAAACACATACCTTTGAAGAAATATATCCGAATTCAAAGATTGTAAATGAGTTTGGATCATATGATTTACTGATTTGTATATAAAATCAGCACATACCTACAACCAAACTGTCATAAAAAGAGAAACTCTAGTTTGAATTTCAGTTCAAACTTGTTTGAACTAGTTAGTAAACTGGTTAAACTAAGCATCCTAAAAATTTCAAAAAATTTCACATGAAAATACATAGAGAAAATATTCTTTTTAGATTCCAAGCACTATAGTGCCCTAAGTGTGTGTGTGTGTGTGTGTGTATAAGCACGATAGCATGGTCGGTCAAGTCCGCCCAAAGACGAACTAAGTTTGTCTTGAAATGCACGATTTCGTAGCATGGGCCATGTCAAGCCTAAGAACCAAGCACTGTGGATGACACTAAAAACGATACTATAGCAATTTGTACACTGCTCGATGACCCAGGGCATAAGGAAGAAGCCCAACATGAAGGTGAACGACTCACAGAGCAGGAGCGTCTTGGGCGTCACCACTACCACCACTGACATATAAGAGAGACTAGTAAGAGGGGAGAGAGATTGAGAGACAGTGCAAGAAGCTACTCTCTCGCCTATCCCTCTCAATCTCTCTTAGCTTTCTCTCACCTGTCTCTCTCAATCTCCCTCTCTCGCCTGTTCCTCTCAATCTCTCTCGCTTGTCTCGCTCACTCTTTTTCTCACCTATTGCCCTCTCTCATCCGTGTTCAACACATCCCTCTCGCTCTATGTAACTGTTCAAGAATAAATAAATTTTAATTTTTTTCTCATAATATTTGCATCCACTGCCTCAACTCCATACGTCTTCGGCTCCTTTCCTCTCATTGCAATAGTACAAATGGATCAGGTCTAGGCCAGCACGACACGAATCGTAAATGGACCGTGCTTGGGCTCACCGAAGGCGAGCCAAGCGTGCACAGCACGTCACCGCAGGTCGTCGTGGCCCGGTACAATCCAAGCACGAAGCATGATGGGCCCGTGATGGACAGGCCCGGCATGGCACGACGCCCACCTCTACTGCTTAGTAACTTGTTAATACATAGTTGGTCGCATCACGTAAGGTCGATGCGTGCACGTTAGATTTGCTTGCCTTTAAGAGATATACTAGTCAGGGTCACGCGCTACGCTGCGTCGTGTGAAATTTCATCGCGCGACGCTATGCCGTGTGCAATTTGGGAAATTCGATCGTGCGACACTGCATTGCGTGAAATTTGGTCCAACGGATATTTTCAAAAAAATTACGAAATTTTGGTTATCTGTTTTTTTAGAAAAAAAATGGACTGCTATGAGCCGTTGGCGAATTTGTGAATTGGTACGAGCCATTGGCGAATCTACGACTTTTTTAGGAGAAAACCGTAGAAGGACCTAAACGTAATTTTTTTAGTAATTTCGGTTTCCTTGTTTCTTTTTTAAAAAAATGGGTCGTTAGGACTTGTTAGCGGATCCGTGGACTGCTATAAACCGTCGTTGAATCTGTGTTTTTTTTAGTAAACCGCGGATGGGCCTAAACGTATGTTCGTTTTTCTTCAGGTTCAATATGCTAAAAACCGATTTCTTAAGACCCAAACGTAATTTTGTTTTTTTGAATTCATTTTGCTTGTTTTTTTGCATTCATTTTGCTAAAAACCACCTGAAGAACCTGAACGTAAACCGTGAAAGGAGCTAAACATAATTCGGATTTTCCCTAGGTCCTTTCTAAAGAAAACGGTAGAAGGACATATCCGTAGTTTTAAATTTTCTGGAGGGACTCAACGAGGAATCGCTGATGTGGCACCGACGAGAGGACGCCAATCACTCCCGCTGTAATATAAGTAATATAACACATCTTACATTACAGGATTGCCGAGAGGAGGCGGCCATTGTCCCTCTCGCATTTTTTTCAAAAGCCCCTGTGTTTGCTTAAATTACGAGTAGGTCCCTGCAAATTACGAATAGGTCCTTCGCGATTTTTTGTGAGGGGAAGATTTTTTTTACTTTATCACGTATGGGTCCCTCATCTGCTCTTTTACGGAAAAAGCTCTCGTTAAATTCAAATCGCGAACATGCCCTTTTCTAATTTTTCAAGATAGCGGACAGGTCCAAAAACGTAACGAATAGGTCCTCGCTCCTTACATCTAGATCCTTTCTTCGTTTTTCTCGGAAAAAAATGTTTTTGTCACCAGAGATATGTGTGCAGCTCTAAGAAGGTTGCTATCACGTCTAGGTCCTTTCTCCGTTTTTCCCGGAAAAAATGCTTTCGTCACCAGAAATATGTATTCATCTCTAGAAAGGTTGTCGTCTCTAATAATTTTTCACCCTTTTCCCTCTAGACTATTTTCCCACTTCGGTTTTCCACCTCGGTCTCCAATATTTTCCGAATAATTCGTCGAATATGTATTCATCTCTAGAAAGGTTGTCGTCTCTAATAATTTTTCACTCTTTTCCCTCTAGACTATTTCACACTTCGGTTTTCCACCTCGGTGTTGTCGTCTCTAATAATTTTTCACCCTTTTCCCTCTAAACTATTTTCCCACTTCGGTGTTCCACCTCGGTCTCCAATATTTTCGAATAATTCGTCGAATATGTATTCATCTCTAGAAAGGTTGTCGTCTCTAATAATTTTTCACCCTTTTCCCTCTAGACTATTTTCCCACTTCGGTTTTCCACCTCTCTCGGTGTTTCGTATGACCGGTAGGTAAATTTGTAAGTATAGGGGATAGCGCGCCCCCTCTCCTCGAATGGTTAGGCTAACGACGCCTCGGATGAACACTGGACCGGGTTGAGGAGTCTCAGATTTATACTGGTTCGGGCCGAACATCCCTACTTCCAGTTTGTGGCGGAGGATCTCATTGATCTGGGGTATGGCGGATTACATACGAGGACTAAGGACAGGCCCTTAGCGCTCATCCGAACGGCCAAGCTCAGGAGCCTCGCCCGGTCGTTCGGGTCGGGAGAGCAAGCGAGACGGGATATGGAAGAATGAGGGGTTCGCCCCGCTGCCGGGGACCCTGCCTCTCCTTATATATCCGGAGGGGGCAGGTTACACGAAAATTTGGAGAAAAGAGGTAGGGAGTAGGCCACGCCCAAGGAGTCCGGTCTTCGGTCCTTGATGATTGACGGGTTCCTGTTCGCCCATGCCGGGTTGGTAGACACAACGGACGGTGTTTCTTTGGGAAGGTGCGCACCTGCCCTCTGATCACCTGCCAGATGCCGACGTCGCCTGTGGTGTGTTACACACGCTCCTTTACCCCTGACATGGTGAAGGGACGGGCATTTGACCCAACGGCTCCTACGCCGTCTGGAGAAGAAGCCACCTGTCTCAGCATGGACGTCGGGTCCACGGGTCAGGCGACCGGCTCGGAGTCGACCACAGACGTGGCAGAAGTTGTCGAGGCGAGGCTTACTGGGGTCCCGACCAGGGAGCCTGGTCGGAGTCTTTGGGGTTGCCCAATCGGAGACTCGGTCGGAGCTCTTGGGAAACCAGACCTAGGCTGGACGATCCGGTGTATCTCCTTGGGCCTAGTTGACCGCGAGAAATACAATTTCAAAATAGACGTATACTTTGCTGTGGGGTATCCCCGGTATGAGTATTCGTCAGTAGCCCGGGGCCATCCTGAAATGCAGGCGTTCCTGGATGGGCCCTCTGTCCTCGGCTTACAAGGTCTCCTCGGCAGTACGATGCGGTTCGGCAAGGCCGCGAATGTTCTTGGGGACGGCCACTTTGTTCGATGAGCCGGCCGACCGTCGGCCGGTTTCGATGGGGTCTTGCGCTAAGCGCACCCGGGGGTGTAACCCGAGCCCCGAGCTGCTCGGAGAGCTGGTCGGGGGGTCTGCACTCGATTGGCGAAGGGTCGGGAGAGGGCGGACTTGATCGAATCTGAGCCCCTGAATAGATCAAGCTGATACTTCAGGAAGCGGTGTCCGCCTTGACTTGGTTGGTTGTTCGACCGGTAAGGTGGCGACCGATGCAGTGTAGCCCCGAGTCCCGGGGAGGTCGAAGAGCTGACCGGGGGGTTACCCGGGCGGATGAGTCCGAGCGACTTGGTCGGAAGGCTCTGGCTCGACGCTGAGCCAGTCGGTATGGATGCCTGGTCACCTTGCGTAGGGTTCCAGTTCTCGAATGCTTGTTTAACGTCGTAGCTAGACGCGGCCGTGGTCGGCAGGGAGGTCCGGATGCCTTCGCGAGAGGTTCCGGTTCCCGAGTGCTTATTTAACGTCGAAGCTGGATGCGGCCGTGGTTGGCAGGGAGGTCCGGATGCCTTCGCGAGAGGTTCCGGTTCCCGAGTGCTTATTTAACGTCGGAGCTGGACGCGGCCGTGGTCGGTAGGGAGGTTCGGATGCCTTCGCGAGAGGTTCCGGTTCCCGAGTGCTGTTTTTACGCCGTAGCTGGGCGTGTTAGTGCTATTTTTACGCCGTAGCTGGGCGTGTTAGTGCTATTTTTACGCCGTAGCTGGGCATGTTAGACGTGCTGGTTTAACGCCGCAGCTAGGCGAGGGGCATCCGTCTCGAGTCCTCGTCGGGTGAGGTAATCTGCGAGAGGAGAGGTTGTCGATCCCACGATATCGCCCGTCGCAGTGTGGGACTGGAGGGTGAGCAGACGCGTGTTTGCCTCGTCGGCCGAACACCGTGCTCGTGGAGCCGCAAGCGGGTTATCCGAGTGGGCCTGGAGGTCAGCGACCTCCGGCGGACGATCCCGTCGGGTGTCCGACCACTGGGCGACCATAAAAACCTTTCTTTACTCAATCCGTCGGACCCGAGCCGTTCAGTAACTTCGAGGTGCGGTAGTTCTTGCCCTTTCGGGCTCATGGAGAGTTTGAAGTATGGTCTCGGGCCTTGAGCTAAAGGCGATTGGGTCGTCGCCAACCCAACTAGAGACCCACCGAGGGTTCGCCTAAAACTTGCCCTCGCTCGTTTACTGCCGGGGTCGGCGGGGGACCCATCCGGTGGATCCCGCCTTTGGGACCCACGGCGAGTCTTATTCATCGAGCACTCAAGCCTTCTCACCACCTCGGGCTGCGAAGGCCTGGTGGGCTTTTCCTCCTACCTCGGGTCGGTTTGAGCCGACCCGAAGGCGGAGATTAAGGGGTCGTGGGGCATTTCGCCCGGAGCGGCACCCCAACGTCTCTGCAAGCATTTAACGCGTCGCGAGGAATTAAATCTGGCGAGATGATTAGAAGCGTCGACTCACCGTGGCGCATCGTGGTATTTGTGGACGCGATAGGTGGCGCTTCATCTGAGGCCGTCTTGATTGGCGCTTCATGTGATCGGCCTGAGTTGGTGATGCTGTTTTGGCGGGTGCTGTTTGGCGTCCATAAGACTGGCGTGAGAGAGGCATTAGGGCACCCTCCCGCTTTCGCTTTCGCCGCCCCCTTGGCTTTGCTTTCCTTGTTCCTCGAGTTCTCCTGAGGCGAGAAAAAGAAATAAGGAAGTTGGGAGAGAGCTACTCACATTCTTCTCCTCCGACCTCCGATTGTTCGCAGATCGAGGATGTCGTGGTCGGAGTGCTCCGCTCTGCCTTGAGCCAAGGCTTTCATTTGGAGAAGAAAGGTTCCTTCTCCATGGGATGCCTCACAATGGAGGGTCCCACGGGGCCATGGAACCAGCGCCGGAGGAGGGGGAGATCGTGGTCCCCGCTTGGTTTTACGAGCGCGGGTTCGGGCTCCCGCTCCATCCCTTTGTTCGCGGGATGCTGCACTTTTACGGGATCGAGGTACATCATCTTAACCCCAACGGCGTGCTCCACATAGCGATCTTCATAACGCTATGTGAGGCATTCCTGGGGATCGAGCCCCACTGGCTGCTGTGGAAGCACTTCTTCTACGCCCGATCGTGGAGGGATAAGTCGGTGGCTGCCACGGCGTCCATGGGGGGCGTGGCCATCCAACTACGCTCTGGTCGAGGGACAGAGTACATCCCCCTGAAGCTGCCGACATCTAACCGGTGATGGCATTCCGAGTGGTTCTACGCCGGAACCTTGAAGCAAATGCTGACCTTCACCGGCCGTCTCCCCGAGTCGAAGGAAGATTGGGGCTGGGACCTTGACAAGAGGGAGAAAAAGAAGGTGGAGCCGATCCTGAAGCGGATCAAACTTCAGCGGGAGCGGGGCCTGACCGGTAGCGCCGTTGTACGTGCGTTCATGAAGATGCGTGTACAACCCTTTATGGACAGGCCCCGCCCCATGTTCCTGTACGGCGGGGTGTCCGACCCCATGAGGATGGCTGCGGCGGAACTCGCCGCGTCGGAGCTTGAAGCCAGAGTGGCCAATGTGCTGGTCGGGGGCACTATCACGGCGGCGGGTGGCGCCCCCGAACCTTTTTCGATGGGGAACCCTCCGAACCTGGTAGGCCGAGCATTTCCTTTTCTCCCCTCCGTGTCCTCAGCTTCTCGACATCTGAATTAATTAGTGATTTTACACCACTCAGGGACTGGGCAAGATGGTGTCCCGACCACTACTGCCGGAAGAAAAGCAGCAGAAGGCCCAAGCCCGTGAGGCGGCCGCCCTAAGGGATTCTGCTTGCAAGAAGCGGAGAGAGGAGAGGACGGACGAAAAGAGGAGGGAGCGCATGACCAGAGTTGCGCGCGGCGAGGATGTCTCTGTGACCACCGCTGTCAGTGCCGCCAACCCGGAGTCGTCGTCGAGCTATGGCGGTGGGGACAGCTTCGACGATCCGTATGAGGCCTTCCTCGGGCCGCCGACTAGCGGCGAGCCCTGCGAGGGCACCGGTACGAGCACTCCTATCGCCGTGCCCCAGGCGGAGATCCCCCAAGAGGGGCGTCCGGAAGCGAAAGGCGACACGCCCCACCAAAGAGGCCAAGAAGAGATGTTGCTCCGTTCCATCGCTCGGCGGTGGAAAGCACCGGACAGGTGGTGGTCGGCGTAAACGGCTCAGTCCGCTTCTACAATGGTCGGTCGCGAGCGGCGGCCATTGCCTTGTTGGTAGAATGGGGGGGCCACGAGGCCCTCAAGGAGTCGGAGCGCGCGGAGACTCCGGTACCCCCCGACCGGTCGGGGACCAGAGGGGACGTGAGTGAGCTCTTGCCTTCGCCGCCAGGGCCCTCGCCGACTGACGCAATCCTGGTGCCTGCCGCGGCCCTAGCGTCGCCGCCTAGAGATCCATCGGAGGGGATGGCCCTGGCGCTGGAAGCTGCCGACGTTGAAGCGCAAACCGGGGCGACGAATATCCCTCCACAAGCCGAGACATGCCAGCCTGTGCCTACCTGGGCGAGCGACGACCCGTCCGGCGGGCCTCAGCTCGTGGTGGACGCCGAGGCGGAGGTCGAATTGTGGGGGACCTTCGAAGAGGGCGCGCAGCAGGTGGAGTCTCATCTGAGCCGAATTCGTCAGGGGTTGGCGGCTGCCCTTGGCTCGACAGATGAGGCGTTGAAGGTCATCGCTGAGGTTACCCGGCCGACTCGCCAGGTAATCTCTTCTGAATTCTTGACTCCAGCTTTTGATTCGCCTTAGCGACCGTCAGGCTAAATGAAGTACTCGGACTTCTGCAGCAACCGAAAACTCAGTCGGAACAAAGGGTGACTGCCACCGGAGAGGGCGACCACCTGAACCCCGAGTTGCGCGAGGCTCAAGAAGCCTTGGCGCATGAGCGGGCGAAGGCGGAGGAGGTCTGGAGGGAGCTGCTCGAGAGGCACCGGATTTCCGAGTCCCAGGAGATGAGGATATCCGAACTCAAGGCACTTCTGGCGGCGGCCCTCAGCGCCAGGGACGTCGCGGCTGCTGCAGAAGTGCGGCTTCAGGGCAAGCGCGATCAGGCTCGGGCGGAGTCAGATTCCGCCAGGAGGGACGCCTCGCTCGAGCGGAAGACGCGGACCGAGGCCACGCTGGAGCTTCAGCGCCAGAAGGCCCTTGCGGCTGGTGAGCAGAGTAACCCTAATTCAGTCTCCCGTGATTGCAAACCACCCGCCCTCTTTTTGACATCGCTTCGATCTGCAGCGTTGCAGGAGGAGCTCAGCGATGCCGCGAGGGCGCGGAAGACGGCGACGGAGGAGCGTGATGCAGCGATGGCAGCACGAGCGGAAGCCGTCTCCGTGAAGGAGTCGGCGGAGAGGGATCTGTCCGAGCGGGCCGCTGAGCTGACGACCCTTCACGAAGTCGGTCGGGAAATCCGCGACCGAGTGCTCGGAACCTCTGAGCCGGGTTCGAGTTCAGCAGCGCGCCGCCCGAAAGTGCGAGCATGTCGAACGTTCGGTAAGTGAGGGGATAGAGCTCGGAGCCTGCTCGGTGCTGGTTTTTGCTCTCTCCCATTATCGCGGCATCGACCCTGCCGTCGTCAGCAACGGAGTTGCGGCGAACCGGTCCGACGACGAGGTCGAAGGGTTCAGGGTCAGCTGCTCCTTCGCCGAGGAGATCGCCGGTCGGATTCGCCAGGAGCATCCTCCACCGAAACAAGAAAAGCGATCATTTTGGTTTTTGCGAGAGTTTTGTCCTGTAATGAACTGAAATTCTTAGACGGTCGGAGTAGTCCGTAGGCCCTCCCCTTTTTCGTGCCTCCCGGAGATGATAAACATTTCGATGGCCATAGCTTCGGAAACCGCGGGGGTTCATGCGAGCGTAGGTCGTCATGTTAACACCTTTGCGGGAGACTCGAAATAGGAGCTGGGACCTAAGAAACAAAACATTTGCTTATACTTGCGGCGGGACAGGAGTGTTCCCGACCAGCTATGGGTCGCACCTCGTGGGAACTTCCTTCTTCCGCAAGGCACTACTTCGCAACCGTAGCCGCAGGGGCGTAGGCCGTAGTGCTTCGGGTCGAGAGGGCTACCACTAAGGAGGACCCATAGCCGACCACCGAGTCATCTGACCGTATGAGTGTGGGCACCTAGGCGCAAATCGCTCATCTACACTTGCGCGGGAAAGGAGTGTTTCCGACCAACTATGAGTTGCACCTCATGGGAGCTTCCTTCTTCATGAGCCTTTGCAAGCAGTAGCCAGCGGGCGAGACCGTAGTGCCTCGGGTCGAGAGGATTACCGCTAAGGAGAACCCACGGTCGACGGGTCATCGACCGAAAAAAGTCTTGTGGTCGAAGCCCCGGCGGGCGTGTGAGCCCAAGCTTGTGGTCGCTCCACAACGCTTGGACTCGAGGTGAAAAAACGAATGTGGAAGCACTCTTAAGAAAAAGGTTGCCTTATCTTTTATTTTAGATGTAGGAGGTGCTACGGCGGTCGGGTCCTTTATTCAGCCTTCCGTAGGTGCGGCTTCTTCTACCAGGCCCCCGAGCCACTCGGGGCCGTCATGGCCCGTCCAGACGTCGCCCCGCGTCAACCGTCGACGCAGTCAGCCTGAGCCGGAACGAGAATCGAAGAGTCGCGCCGCGCTTCCCTGGCCAGCACAGCGTCCTTTCGTCCCAACCATCCCATCGCATCTTAATGCGAAGAGAGGGGCATAGACAAGGCACGTCCCGTCGCGCGGGACGTGTAGTTAATGCGCATGCGGCGCTTCGCTCGGGACGACGCCCGCTTCGTCCGCTCCGCCCTGCGCGTACAAGTAGGGTGCAGAGGAGTAAACCTGCGCGGCTATTCTCTTCATCCTCCTACTTCTCCTTTTGTCCCCACGCGACGCAGGAGAAGGAGAGTTAGAAAGCTTCGAGCGGCGATGGCGAGCGGGGGTGACGATCGGCGGTCTGGAAAATGGGAGGCAGCGGCGGACCCCCTGGGGTCGGACCCCAAAAGATCCCGCTCCTTCGCCCGGTCGCCATCGCGTGCGAGAAGAGGGGGGCTCGCGCTGCCCATATCGACCTTCCGCATTAGGGACCCCATTGCGGAGTGAGCCTTTTTACTTGTTGCCGAGGTGATTTCATCTCCGATCTTGTTGACACCGAGCTTTTTCTTTCTTTGCTCCAGAGCTCGTGGCTCAGGGTCGGGCCGGCCGCCATTTGTCGGCAACCGCCTCGTCGAGGAGGCGGCGCCGCCGGCCACTTCCGTCGCGCCGGTCGGCGTGGGCGGTTCTTCGGCGCCCGAGCGCGTCTGTGGTGCAGCGGTTGGAAGCCTCCTGCAGATCCGAGCCGCGGGCCGCAGAAGCGGCGAAATGTCGCGGCGGCGAGGCTGGATTCGAGCTTTGGAGAAGCTCACCGAGGCACGCGAGAGGCGCGACATCGCGGTTCGAGCCGGTGCCGCGGAGAAGGAACTTCGTCGGGGTGCACGGAGAGCGGTGTACCCGCGCGATGATCTTATGAACGTGCTTGGTCCGGCCCTCGAGAGCATGGCGAAGCTTGAGCCCCAGGAGTGGATCTGCCGGAGCGCCGGGCGCAACGAGATGCATTACTCTCGGCACATCGCGTGGGCTAACGTCTGGCCGACCTACCCCCCTTCTTCTGTGGCCTTCGGCTCGCGAAGGCGGAGGTCGCCCGCGTCCGTGGCGGAGTATGTTACGCTGTTAGTGCGACCACAGCGCCACCTTCGACCCGACCGCGACCATTGGCGGGTCGAAGGAGACGCGGACCGGCGGGGCTAGAGTCTGGCCGGCGGTGAGATGGTGGCGAGGTAGTCACGATCGAGGCGACGGCAATGACATCTCGAGGATGACGACGACCGCGGATGAGCTTCCGGCGCTGCATCTTGCTTTTTGCTTGAGAAGTAATGCATGTAAATATTCCATGCTATGAACTTTTGGGGTTTTGTTGGATGCTGCGTTTTTCTTCGTTCTTTGGGGACTTAGAAGCCCAAAAAATGTGTCCCGAGTCGACCACGGGTGATCTCGTGGGCACTTCCTTCTTCCACAGTACTATTATGGCAACCAGAGCCATAGCGCGAGGCCGCAAAGACTTGGGTCGAGAGGGTTACCGTTTGCAAGGGATCAATGGCGGTTGGGGCCCACTCAAATGGGTATCGAGGGCGCAGCCACCGAGCGATTAAGCGAGCGACGGCGCATGGGGCACACGCCGACGCATCACGAAGGTTGGCGGCGCTGCTCCGGGTCGTCCTGGAGTTCGCCAAACCCGACCTTTTGGGGGCCTCCAGCTGCTCGCGTCGCCGCCAAAGCTTCGTGCGGCAAGCTTGAGGAGCGACGGAGACAAGGACAAAGGCCCCCTCCCGGGGGGGTCGAGGAAGGCGAATCGAGCTCTGCTCCTGGCGTGGACACGTCGTCGAGCTCGCGCCGTCGTTGATGAAGAAGACCATCGAGGAGGGAAATAGGAATCTAGAGATCACGGAGGTGACGCGCAAGGACCCCTACCTGGCGCGCCAACTGTCGGTGTTTCGTATGACCGGCAGGTAAATTTATAAGTATAGGGGATAGCGCGCCCCCTCTCCTCGAATGGTTAGGCTAACGACGCCTCGGATGAACACTGGACCGGGTTGAGGAGTCTCAGATTTATACTGGTTCGGGCCGAACGTCCCTACTTCCAGTTTGTGGCGGAGGATCTCGTTGATCTGGGGTATGGCGGATTACATGCGAGGACTAAGGACAGGCTCTTAGCGCTCATCCGAACGCCCAAGCTCAGGAGCCTCGCCCGGTCGTTCGGGTCGAGAGAGCAAGCGAGACGGGATATGGAAGAATGAGGGGTTCGCCCCGCTGCCGGGGACCCTGCCTCTCCTTATATATCCGGAGGGGGCAGGTTACACGAAAATTTGGAGAAAAGAGGTAGAGAGTAGGCCACGCCCAAGGAGTCCGGTCTTCGGTCCTTGACGATTGACGGGTTCCTGTTCGCCCATGCCGGGTTGGTAGACACAACGGACGGTGTTTCTTTGGGAAGGTGTGCACCTGCCCTCTGATCACCTGCCAGATGCTGACGTTGCCTGTGGTGTGTTACACACGCTCCTTTACCCCTGACATGGTGAAGGGACGGGCATTTGACCCAACGGCTCCTACGCCGTTTGGAGAAGAAGCCACCTGTCTCAGCATGGACGTCGGGTCCACGGGTCAGGCGACCGGCTCGGAGTCGACCACAGACGTGGCAGAAGTTGTCGAGGCGAGGCTTACTGGGGTCCCGACCAGGGACCCTGGTCGGAGTCTTTGGGGTTGCCCAATCGGAGACTCGGTCGGAGCTCTTGGGAAACCAGACCTAGGCTGGACAATCCGGTGTATCTCCTTGGGCCTAGTTGACCGCGAGAAATACAATTTCAAAATAGACGTATACTTTGCTGTGGGGTATCCCCGGTATGAGTATTCGTCAACCTCGGTCTCCAATATTTTCCAAATAATTCGTCGAAAGAGATATTTCTACGACTCTAACTCTCTATTTTTTCCCACGTAACTCGGTTTCTGGTGTTTTCCGGAGTGAGAGATATATTGAAAATCGCGTTCACGTCCTTTCGTCGATTTTTTCCCCACGTCCGCACAACACGGCGTGCAATAGCACGCTACCATGTCTAGTAATAATAATAATACATGCATATGTCTATCGCTGTTCATTCCTTTTTGACCGGACCAAGCCCACACTCGGCGTCATGGGTCGAGCACTGGGTGAATGACTGCCGCTGAGGCGCTGAGTGCTGATCGATCGGTTCGTTTTTAGGGTTTCTTTTTGGAAGCCAACTGATGCACCTACCGAGGTGCAAAGTGGCAGCGTCACACAATGATCGAGCCCTTCGTGAGGAGTGGTACTAGAATCTGTTCTGGCAAATCGTTCTACTATGCTAGTGGTCACAACTCACAAGAGCCTAGTTCCAAAAGAACAATACTAGGACAGAACATCGGTTGTTTGCCTTTTTAATTTGTGCTCTTTTAATAAACTAAATTTAATATGTACCATTTATTCTTTTCAATTTAATAAATCAGATTGTAATATTTATTTATATTTCTTTAATAATAAAGTAGTAGAAACACTCTTAATAAATTAATAACTAGATCTAACTTTTATTACCTAGGTTTAATACACCATAACATTTCTTTTTAATTTCTAGTATCACGTTTGATCAAGGTTGTGTGGTTTGTTAGTATCACTTCTGATTTTCGTCGGGAAAAAAATACTAGTATAAATGCATAAGCAAACAACATTTCTTCTAGTTGTAAAACTTTATGGGAATCATATTTTAATGGAGTGGGGAAAGGTGCTGGCTATCCATCAGGATTCAAATCCTTGTATCATACTTACACATACGTGAATACTTTTCCGTAAAAACTTTATGAGGTTATAGATTTATCGTCGGTCTAGATATTTCTAGTGTATGTATGCTAAGAGACGCACTTGTACGTGTGCGGATAGTATGCATGCGTGGTTTCATAGAGGTGTGTGCGCGTGGTGCCTCTTCTATATCTATAGTGAAAACGATTTTCTATGGATTTAGCTTTTCTTCGTCTCTGTTGGAACCTGGAACGACAAGGGCCGAAGGTCCATGGGTACGGCTCAAGCAATTTTAGGGACAAAACGGCAAAGCGCAATGATTTGGAAAGCTTTTGGTCATTTCAGTCATTTTTAGTTTTTTTACGCACGTCGAGATCAAATCAAACGTTTGTGTTTCCACTTTCCACTTGGAGGAATCGATCGAACACGATGCGTGCATGCGTGCATGCACGCCCAAACAAAGCGATACGTACATCGTCAGTAGTACACGATGCGTGCTGTGAATGTGATGTCTTCCAGCCACCGTCAATTCTGTACGTACGAGTAGTTGCAGCTTTAGTTTGTACTCCCTTTTGTTGCTAGATAGACGAAAGTCCAGAATTTTGTACTTCAATTAATCGAGGCATACGGAGAAACGATCGAATCATCCCCTTTATTAGTCCACTTATTACTCTAAGTTAGAGTGTTAGTCTATTTTACACTGATAAATAATATTAAGAATAATGAATGGTGTAGATACGCAAAGGAAAAAAAGTTAGAAGTTGTTTTGAAATTATGGACTAACATGCATTTAAAAATAAAATTTAAAAGCTAAAATAACATAAGAGTATAAATGTAGGTTGGCATAGACAATTGATGCCATGTAGATGGTCGTAGTTCCCTTTGCCCGCACTTGGAGCGTGTAATGCATGAAATGGTATGACCTCTTTCATTTCAGCTTCTGCTTAAAAAAAACAGATTATCTGCCAAATAGGAGGATTCTGGATAGGTTCTCCCACAATCAGAAGTTGTTCTCTATATAGAAACAGAATCCAGCTAAAACCTAATTCTCGGTGGTCTGGTCCAGAACTTAGAAGTCGTAGTTGGTTTGAATCAATTCTCTCATAATCAGAAGTAGCTTCTTTTATAATCCAGAATCTATAATCTAGAAGCTAAAATGAAAGAGGGCTATGTATCATAGAAATTGATGCTCTGTTCCCCAACCTTTGCAAATCGGTTATTACCTTAATTAAGGGCTTATTTGGCTAGCAAGGGATTGGACGCCTTCCCTTCGGATTAGAAAGAATTTTAGTTCAAATTCTGCTGTTCATCCGAAAGGGTAGGGCCTTAATCCCTGTATCTAAGCAAACCCTAAAGTATGATTAAGGTTCTATCCGATGATTTCTAGTGCCGCCTTCTCCAACCCTTCCCTTCATATATAACTTCTCTTATAGCGAAGAGAATCTCCAGCCTCTCAGCCACTCCACGTTCGCCTAGCCGCCATCTCGACCAATTGCGGAGTTCCTCCTCCCCTCGCCATTTGTCTCGCGCTGGTGCCGATCCGCCTCTTCGCATGTCCCTTCGATGGCTCTTATACGTATCATTCGTCCTCGAATAACTGCTTTTAATAAGCCATCACAAAAGGTCCAGTTCCACTGGTAGCGTAGCATAGTCCATCGTGCTAGAGCTTTTTTAATTAAATAGTCTTTTAA
The DNA here is from genome assembly GCA_036346375.1 of Guadua angustifolia. Classification (NCBI taxonomy): domain Eukaryota; kingdom Viridiplantae; phylum Streptophyta; class Magnoliopsida; order Poales; family Poaceae; genus Guadua; species Guadua angustifolia. The sequence continues at coordinate 13,513,824 of CM070518.1, read as the reverse complement.
AAAAATAATTTATAACTAACTTCTCATCAATTTTATTTTCAATTCTAATCTTTTTCTTCGCGGCTATGGCTCGTGGTGTGGTAAGATAATATTGCCACGAAAGTGACCTGAAGCATTAAGCTTACCCCGTGGCGTGCCAGTGATGTCTTGGTATGTCATAGGTGGTACATGGTCAAAAGAGTCAGATTTGAAAATAAATTTGGCGAGAGGTTAAATATAAGATTAAATTAAAAAGGGTTAAATAATTAAAAAATCACAATGCTGTCTTTTTTCTTGGTATTTTTCAGGGATATATCTCTATTTTTTAATGTTATATGTAAGATAACGAGTGATATTTTCTAAAATACTAACCTTAGAATAGTATAGTATAAATTATTCCTAATTTTTTTTAATGACATAGCTGCGAACAAGCAGAAGAATTACAGCCCTGGTCCTCCTCTTCAGTCTTCACACCAGCCACAACCGGTGCAGGGGCAGCACCATAGAAGATCCCGAACTAGCCCGGCGGCGATTGCCTGCGCACCGTGCCGCTGCCGCCTCCTTGTCCTGGGCTAGTAAACGCCAAGAGGCCAGGCAGCACCTGCAGCGTCGGCGGGAGGAGGACGACGGCTCGTCCCGGCCGTGGGGGCCGCGGCGCTCCTGTTCTCCTGCGGCTTGATTGGCCAATTCGGAGCTAAATGCTTGCCAAACACACGTACACACGGCGCTGCCCTGCACCACGGCTGGCCCAGCGCGCGGACTCCGAGGCGAGCCATCATCGCCTCGTCACGAATCGCGCCGCGCCGTGCCGTCGACCGTGAATCTGAATCCCCCCGTCATCACAAGGGAACGAGGTGGAAGATTTGGTTTTTTTTAAAGATAATTCATACTATGATGCTCTCAAAGTTATTACTTTAGAAAATTCTATTTATTAGACCCATATATTATTGAGATAATGAATGATATTTTTTAAAGTGCCAGCAAATGGAATAGTATAATATGAATTATCCCCTTTTTTAAGCCTCTCACAGTTTTTTTATTTCAAATCAGCCCTTTTTTAAATACAATTACAAAAAATAATAATTCTCTTAAAAAAATGTCAGAACATTAGAAAAGTGATGATTTCAAAAGTGGAAGCACGTGTATTCGCCTGTTCATAGAGTTTGAAATTTCACAAGATTCGTATTGCTTTTCGTGAACTCCATGTGAATCTCCTATATGTTTCATGAGGTTTTTTATGGAGCAAAGAATTCATCTAAATTTCATCTTTGATACGAGTTCATGGGTATGTGTGAGGATGTTTTCATGGAAATGCACGGGCAGAGTTAACAAAACCGATGAAAATGGGTAGATTTTCACGAAAATTGGCCGTTTCGAGCCAGTTCGATAATGAAAACCGCTCCACAAATCGTGGAGTTCAAATACAAATTTAAAAAATTTAGAAATAAATCTTAAAATTTTTTAAAGATTTTTGCGTGAGGTCCTGAGGCAATTATAATAATGCTATAAAATTTTCAGATGATTTTTAGATCTGTGGATTTCTAAAAAATTCTGATAGTGATATTGTCAGAATTTATGCTTTTTATGATTTTGATTTTCTAGGGGCACAAAATGAAGTCTAATATTTCTTGAACTTTTTGTATGATGTTATAATGTAATTATAACGATGTTATAAAATTTTTAGATGATGATCATATATGTGTATTTTTAAAAATTAGGAAAGTGCAACTATCCATGTATATACATGTATATTTTTTATTTTTGATTTTATATGGGCACTACATAAAATGTAATATTTCTAAAAATTTAGTACATGATTCTTTAGCAATATTTATGGTTATATTAAAATTTGAGAATATAATAAATTGTTTAAATATTTATAAAAATCTGACAGCGTCTTTGTTCCTTTTCATTAATTGCTATTTTGGATTTATTTTAGAAGCAATAAATGTTTTCCAAAATTTCTTAAATTTCTCTGAGGTATTTCATATATTAATTAGGATTTTTTAAATTTTCCTTCGATGTGCTGAAAATCAAAAACCATTTGAAAATCGACAAAAACCGCTCAAAAATCGAATATCGAAAACCGAAGTAAACCGCTCGATTTTTGTTTTATGCCGGCCATTGTTTGACCATTGAATTCAAAAATTTAGAATTCTAACTTCTTTGGTTTGTACTAATTTTCGCTCGATTTTTACCGATTTTTGAAATTTTGGTTTTGTTACTCCTCCATTTCAATTTAGAAAAAAATACATTTAATCTGTCAGATTTTACCAGAAGCTCAGATATGGGTGAAAAGGTACCCGTGTACCGAGGAGGATAATTGAGACTTTTGTTTAGCTTCCCGAACGCCTCGAGCTTAGTAATGCACTAAGGCCATTCTCAGTGCAAGTTTCATGGAAGTTTCATTCTCATTAAATGATATGCTACATAGGCAAAAGTGGTGACATGATAACAAATTTATGAGGAGAGAGGAGAGTTGAGTTTCATAGAGATGAAACCTGGTGTACACGGTTACCAAGTGCTTTGAAACTGGGATGAAACCCTACTGAGAGCGATTTGTTTCATCTCCACACCTTTCCTGGATCCCGTGTGGCCATATTGTAGTGTGCTAGATATAATTGCAAATGGCTACGCAATTTATATAGCACATTTGATCACAACATCATGCAACAATTAAATATTATGTCGTGCCTATGAAACTGCAAAATGAAACTATGTATTGAGAGAGGTTGTTTCATTCATCAACTCAAACATCTAAATATAACATGGCACTGTCGGAAACCGTGTAACGAAACTCTCCACTGAGAATGGCCTAATATGCCCCCTTCTCATGCGCTCTTCTACGAATTACGATGCCTTCCTTTAATTGGACTTATAGTCATTTTTTCGTAAATTTAGTATAGTCTAAACTTAATTGCAAAAATAATCTTCTTTTATATTATAGATATGCCGGTAACTAACACATGTTAAATATCGTGTCTGTGCACCAGGACAGGTGGGCCCACCTTGGCAAGCTTGATGCTGTGCTAGGTCTTAAGCACCATTGGGGCGGCAAAGCAGTTTGGTGGTTCCATGCCATGGCCGTTGCCCTGATGTGGTATTAGTCTTTTGTCGTGGTACACGAATATGATACCTGATATATATATATCAGTTGCCACGGTTTTGGCGGTAGGAAATAGGCTATTTTTATAAATTTAATTTGCATAGGCTAAATTTAGGGAAAAAATTCTATTGAAAGGCTCACGCTTGCTCTTCTCCAGCCTGGCGCGTGGGCCCGACCGTAACAGCGGCTCCACCAGGCAACGAGTCGGACTTCACGTAGCGACCTCCCTACCCTGGGAACTGACAAATCGGGACCCAGCAACAGATGGGTCCCACACGTCGGTAGCCATTGTAGAACTGGGCTGAGAGCGCATGTGAGAAACGGCGGTTTGACTAACTGTGGCGCCCCGCACGTGCAGAGCAGCCGGCGGCTGGTTGGCGCGAAACTTTGGCGGGAGATTTCAGGTTCTTGTGGTTCAAGCCACCGGGAGGGAGCGAATATCCGAGGCGAGATGCCATTTATTTGGCGGGAGGGATTCTCTCCTTTCCTCGGACGGCTTTTTCTTATTTTCTGTACCACTTAATAAGTTTCATCCTTCTTCTTTTTTCCTATAATAAAATAAACAAATGTCACCCTTGATTTATGTTTTATCCTATTCGCGAACTTAAGAAGTGAAAATAAAAAATGCTTACATGTTTTATTGCATAGATGAAATTATTCGCTGGAACTCCATGTACGTCAAGGTGATTTTGGAGTTTTCCCGAACATTAAATTAGTGTTTTTATAAATATTTTCTAGTTAAACATCTAACTAATATTTAGATTGTAGATTGAAATCATGATGAACACTAAACCATAAGTGGTTCCGAAGAAACCCACTTAACTCAAAACCTCACCCACGTTTGATTCAAGCCATCATGCGGCATCCAACGAGCAGCACAAGTTCATGTTCGTGCCACTTGTACAATGAATCCGATTCCAGGTTTCCAACTGTCAATTTTTTTTTCTGTTTTCCATTAGATTCCACACACAAAGTCAGCACAAACACAAGAATTACCCGCTGTTTTTCACGGGAAAAAGTGAAAAACAAAGAACCGAATCTTTTTAAAACCATATTTTCGTTGAAAAAGTTCTGAACTTTTTTTTTTTGACCTCAAGATGGAAAATTCACTCAATGCAGGGAAAGAAGTGATGAGGCGAGTGACTTCCTTGCACACTAGGGTCTGGCTTAGTTAAAACGGAATGAGTTGTACTCGGACGTTCGAAATTTTCAAACGCACTGTAATATTTTTTTTCTTCACGTGCAACATTTTGTTACAGCACGAGCAATATTTTCCTTCGACAAATAGTAAAATTCGCTACAGTAAACAGATGTTGCAAACGTTAAAAAAAATGTTTCACGCATTGACAGAAAATGTTGCAAACGTAGAAAAAAATGTTACAAGAGGCGTCCGATGGGATGAACAAAAATCGAAAATCCGAGCGCTAGTTTCTCCCCAGTTAAAACCATGAAAAGCTCTCGTGCGATCGAGCCTCAGCGCATCTTCAAGTTTCAGCACGAACGGAACAAACAAAACAATCACGAAGGGAGGAAGAAAGGAGATGCTAATGCTACTGTTGCTTTAGCGATCAGAAGGCAGTGGTAGGGCCTCCTGCGTCCAGGAAATTCCGTGAGGTGGATCATATGAAAATCAATGGAGCGCAGCCACGCAGATGCAGGCTTGCCAGCGGCGGCCATACCGCCATGCTTTGCTTCTCTCTCTGCTGCATGCTCAGGTAAGGGGGAAATCGATTATATGCTTCATTTTATTGGTACAATTGATAAAATGTCTCGTTTGTCTCACTGACATGTGATCTCAGATATTATGGGACATTTTATCAATAGCACATATAAGTGAGGGCATTTTATCAATTCTAGCTGCAAAATTAGACTGCAGCATGAAGAGGAATTGTATAGTGGTGATAGTAGCCTCCACGTATTTCGAACAATTTGTTGCCTTTTTCATGGCCTCTATTGGTAATAATTTGGAACAGTTTCGTTGCCTTCTTATCGATCTGATTAATGCAATCAATTTTGATGTTTTTTTGGTGGCCGTGACAAGTTTCTGGCACTGGAACGTTTAGACGAAAGAGCAATGTGGACCGTACAAAGTAGCAGCATTATGCTGCGATCAGGTCAGGATGACATCAATACTTGGGATGGATCAGTCCACGCCATCGATATGGAAAGGGAAATTGGTAGGTAAAATGGGTAGGCACGATGTTTTAGGGCAGTCTCAATGCTCCATATCAGTTAATTTTCATAGTATTAATGAGGCTGTCATATAAGTAAATTGGTGACATGGCAATAAAGTTATTAAGGTGAGAGAGGGAAATGGTTTCTCAGAAACTAACTCCGATCGAAACTAAACAATTTGCATTGGGAGCAGAATTGTGGTTTCCATCGCCTTCATCTTAATCCGATGCATGTATGAAATCATTAAATTTTTCTCTACATAGAAACTACTATGGAAACTATGCATTGGAGAGACTAGGTCTAAATGAATATTTATTGCACTCTCTCTCTTCTAGAAACCACTCATGGAAACTTTGGGTTGGGATTGCCCTTAGGATCGCTGCATGTTAGGATAGAGTTTTGATACTATGGATTAGAGCTCTTATACCACTTGTTAGGGTTAATACGGCATACGAAAACTAGAGATAAGATTTAGGGTCTGTTTGGTAGAGCTCCAGATTCTAGTTTCACCTGAGATCTGAAACTTATAGGCTAAAATAAAGTGCATTAAGTTTATATTTTTAGTCTAAAATGTAAATAAGATGATCCATCTAAACACTCTTAATGTACTTAAACTTCATGAATCTGGTGAAGACTTCAAGATTTAAGGTGGAAAGTTGGAAATCCCCTTGCACGAAAAATCAAGGGAAATAATCCGTTATAATGCTTCAAATGTTTAGAGATGGCTTATATATCCCAAAAGTTATTAGTTGTAGAAAATTTAAACTAACAATCTATTTAGATACAATCAAAAGATATAGTAAATTGGGATATTGAGTTATCTTCAACAAGCCACTTATTAATTCAAAATCTATAACAAAGCTGTTTCAAAAAAAACCTTAAAGGGTAATTAAGCATTTAATATAAATGAGTTAAAGTCTAAAGAACTATATATTGAATAAGAAAGACCGCAACAATCTCCATTAATTCAAAATCTATAACGAAGCTGTTTCCAAAAAAACCCGAAAGATAATTAAGCACTTAATACAAGTGAGTTAAAAGTCTAAAAGACTATTGAACAAGAAAGACTATAACAATTAATCCAAACACTTATAGTACAAAAATCACAAAGTTATAAAAATCCAACCGAAGCCATGAACCATGATGCCGCACAATTCAACGCAACCTTGCTCTCTTCCATGCCTCCCTGCGACAAACCCATACTCTTCGAGATCAACCTGGGAGCCACGATCTGGTGAGCCTCGCGCAGCTTCTTCGCGAAGGCAAGGAGCGAGGCGTCCTTGGCGAGGCGCAACGGGAGATCTCGACAGCACGCTCAGACGGGGATCGGTGCCAACGACGATCGCGATACTATATCAATTCCGCGCTATATACATGGAAATTCCTCTCTCGAGGTACTGTAGCACGGGTGGAGCTATTTTTTTAAAAAAAATGAAAATAAACTATTTTTACCAAAAAATAATAAAGGGCCAAATATGCTAGCTGTTCAATAATCTACTGCTTAGACCATGTTTTAAGGCCTCATTTCACTGAATTCTAGCTTCTCCATGAAAACGGAAACTTCCACGGGAGCTCCAACCATGATGCGTGCCCTTCCTCGAACGCAAGTTGCCTATAGAGAGAAGAAGAAGAAGGCGAAGAACACTGTGTGTTTGTTGAAGGGATTCGATTAGCCTCCCTCTTACGAGAGAATTCGATGGTGGCTTATTTGGCCACCCGTAGGAATAGAGAGAGATGTGGACGTGCCTGTGTAGGTGGAACTAGCAATAATACCGTGCTACGCTGCGTCGTTCTGTAGAGTTGATAGGACCTGTCGGCAAATCCATGGGGATCGTATTTTTTGTTTTCATATTTATTTAAAAAAAAATAGATCGTTAGCTATAAACCTTCAACGAATCCACGTTTTTTTTAGAAAATCGCGGTTACAACCCGTCGTCTGATAAAATTTGTCGAAGTTTCGATTTCCGTAATTTTTAAATAAAATAGGTCGGTAGGACCCGCTGGCGAATCCACGGGATATTACAAACCTTCGATGAATCCACGTTTAATCTACGGGTTACTATAAATCGTCGACGAATCTATGTTTTTTTTGAAAACCGCAGTTGTTTTTTTAACGCATTTCGGAATATTTGATCGTTTTTTGGTTCTTTTGTGTTTGTAAAAAAAACGGGTCGTTATGACCCGCCAGCGAATCTATGGGTCGTTATTCTTTTTTTGTTTTTTTTTGTTTGTTAAAAAAATGAGTTGTTAGGATCCGCCGGCGAATCTACGGGTCGCTATAAATCTTCGGACGAATCTACTTTTTTTTTAAAAAAAACCACGGTTATGATCCGTTGGCAAATACACAAGTTGCTATAAAGTCGAAGTGTGTTTTATTTAGAAAATTGCGGTTGTATATGTGTTTTTTGTTTTTTTAAAAGAAAAGTGTGTCCGTTTTTTTTATGGATTTCCTTTTTTAAAAGGCTACTCGGACCCGTGGGCGAATCCATGAAACGCTATAAACCTTCGACGAATCTGATTTTTTCGTTTTTTGTGTTTGCTAAAAAAAATGGGTCGTTAGGACCCGCCGGCGAATCTATGGGTCGCTATAAATTTTTGGACGAATCTAGATTTTTTCTAAAAAAAACCCGTGGTTATGACCGTTGGCAAATCCATAAGTTGCTATAAACCTTCGACGAATCCGTGTTTTTTTTGTCGGTGCGTGTTTTATTTAGAAAATATTTTTTTCCGGGGAAAACGGAGAAATGACATGAACGTAAGAACCATGGACCTATCTGTTAATTTTTGGACCTGTTCGCTATCCTGAAAAATTAGAAAAGGGCTTGTTCACGATTCGAAATTAACGGGAGGTTTTTCCGTAAAATACCGCGCCAGGGACCCAAACACGAAGAAAAAAAAATATCTTCGTCTCACAAAAAATCACGAAGGACCTTTTGTAATCCGAAAGGACCTATCTGTAATTCGAATAAATAGAGGAGTTTTTTTGCAAAATCACATTGGGGGACAGCTGGCTCACTGGGCTCTCGAGATTCTCTAACGCTATAAAGGATGTAGCCATGGGATATACAGTTGTTAAAGATAAAGTTAGACAATTGCTCCGTATAAGGTGTCGACGAGCGGCCTACAGGACCGATCAAGAGACATGGCAGCAGGTACGGTGCACGCGTCAGTGTACGTACGTGCAGCACACACGGCTGCCAAAACAGTTCTTGAAGGAGGCCATGCATTGCTACTTGCTAGGCACGTCCAAATCGAGCCCATGACGACGACGCGATCAGATCGGAAGCGTCCAAAGGGCAAATCCTGGCGAGCTTGTAAGAAAATCTCTGAAGTCTGAACCCTCAGCTCGTACGAAAAACAGAAAGCATGGCGCAAATCGAAACGTTCATTGTACTATTCTTCTCTGTTTTGTAAAAATAAAAGTAGCCACCCCTGCGAAATTATTTTTTAAAAGACCCCTGGCCCGCACTTCCCGTACAGAGGGAGCACGAAAACATCTTCCACGGTCTGGTACCACGGTAGCGATCCTAATACAGTGAATGCTTCGAGCAAATCGGTCGGAGAAAAGAACATAGTGAGAGGAATCTTGGAATTTTATTGGGCAGATGGCTTTCAATGCATTGGTCGCAGGCTCGCAGCTAGCCAGGGCACGAGCATGCGTGTATATGCCTATGGCTCGCTCTCCGTCACGAATTACTCCCTCCTCCGATTTTATGGATCTTATTTTCTTTGAACATATAAATAGAAAAGATAGTTGTCGGTGTATTTTGCATCAAGGTACCTTTTTGCCACCGTAAAATAGTGGGCTTAAGAAGCAGTCTGACCCAGTTTAACGGCCTGGCAGGCAGGTGGGCGATCACGCCCTACCCGCCGGGCGAGGAGCCCACGTGACCCCTGGCGAGCAGGTGGGCGGTTAAGCCCTGCTCGTCGAGCGAGCGGCCCGCGTGGTGTCCTGGTGGGCAGGTGGGCGATCACGCCCTGCTCGCCGGGCGAGGAGCCCAGGTGGCCTCCTGGCGAGCGTGTGGACGGTTACGCTCTATTCGCTAGGCGAGCGGCCCGCGTGGTGTCCTGGCGGGCAGGTGGGCAATCACGCCCTGCCTGCCGGGCGAGGAACCCGCGTGGCCCCTTGGCGAGCATGTGGGCGATTACGTTTTGCTCGCCAGGCGAGCGGCCCCTGTGGTGCCTTGGCGGGCAGGTGGGCGATCACGCCCTGCCCGCCGGGTGTCGACTTAAGAAGCGGCCTGGCAAGTGGGCGAGCGTCTAGGCCCCCTTGTCAGGCCACGGAGGCAACCAAAGGAATGAGGAGAAGATTTCGCCTCAAAGTCTCTTTCCCCTGACATGCTGTGTCAAGGCCATTAATTGTGAAGAATTCTTCTATCGACACGACGACAGCCCATCCCTCTGACGTCTCTTACCAACCCCGTCGTAGGAGTGTCATATCCTAGGCGGACCGGGCGAAGCCACGCAGCGACATTAAATAGGGTTTGAAGGACAAGACTACAACGACGGGCGTAATAAGTGGGTCAAGGGTCTCTAAGATAAGGCTCAAATGATGGGTGTAATTAATGACTCGTAGGTCAGTCTATCGTCATCTTCTCACCTGCCCGAACCGGCCCGTTTATATAAGGGCGCCTCGGTGCATGGAGGAGGAGGGGGAGCAACACGCAAATAGAAACACCAGACTAGGAGAACCATTGTAATCGTCTTCACCTTTCTTCAACAGAGATCTAGCAGGATGTATGGCTATTACCCACACTGGGGGCCTGAACCTAGGTACATCACCGTGTCTATTGATCGATTGATCCCCGGGATCCATCGTAGAGAGCTATTAGGGTTTCCAGCCACGAAGATGCCCTCTACCGAGCCATACCTTCTGTTTTGGGAGTAGTCAACCCTGTTCGTTGACAGGGTCCTATCAGGCAGAATACGCCAACAGGCAGATCACCTGCAGCGTCGCCGCCCTCGCGTCGGACGGATGGGCCTGGGGGTGAGAGTTCCTATCGCGACTCTCACCTTTAGAGCGAGGAGGAAGCTCGCTCCTCCGACTCTTTGGGGAGTCGCACAAGACTCCCATGCGGTCTCCGCCGTGGTTCGTGGATGGCGAATTCTTCCCACCTCGATGTCGGATGCCAGCGTTTTCGACAATTGCGCCACGTGGTGTGGCCCGAAAGGTTTCGCCCGGCCTCCATCGAGAAGTACGACGGCACCACAAACCCTAAGGAGTTCCTGCAGATCTATACCACGGTGGTGCGTGCCGCTGGCGGGTCTGAGAAGGCCATGGCCAACTACTTCCCAACGGCCTTGATGGGGTCCGCTCGGTCCTGGCTGTTGAACCTCCCGCGAGGATCTGTGCACTCGTGGGGGGAGTTGTGCGGCCTCTTCGTCGCCAACTTCCAAGGCTCCTTCGCACAGCCGGGCGTGGAGGATGATCTCCATGCCTTCGAGCAAGAAAAGAGGGAGTCGTTGCGTGACTTTATTCGGCGATTCTGCCACTACCGCAATACGATCCCCTGGATTTCAGAGCAGTCGGTCATCATCGCCTTTCGAAGAGGCGTTCGCGACCGCAAGATGCGGGAAAAGATGGTGACCCGCGACATTGCCACCACCTTCGAGCTCTTCTCCCTGGCGCACAAGTGCGTGTGGGCGGCGGAGGCTCGGGGGCCGGTGTCTGGCGTCGCACGAAGACGCGGTGGGGACGAAGCCGGGAGCTCGAGGGGCCCTGGCCATGCAAGCAGGAAGGTGCGGAAGTGTGAGGTGGCTGAGACCAGGCGGGTCCTAGCCGCCGAACGCGAGCGCGAAGACACCCAGCCACAGAAGCGCAACCACCGCGACCAGCGGGATGACCGCCGAGGCCGGCGCGGCAACCGCCGCGAGGAGGAGGGCGAGCCCTTCTGTCCGATCCACCAGACCAACTCTCATGGCTTGGATGATTGCCGGGTTGTGAATAAGATGGTCGAGCAGCGGCTCAAGGAGCGCCGCCCTCATGGCGATGACCAAGACGAAGACCCCGCCTCGTTGGCCTTCCAATAGGCGAATCATGCCGTGGCGTACATTCATGGTGGCTCGTCCACCTACCCCTCCAACGCGTCCTATAAGCGGTTGAGGAGGGAAGTCTGCGCCACGGCGTCGAGTTCAAGGATGTGTCGGATGTTGAAGTGGTCGGAGGAGCCGATCACCTTCAGTCGGGCTGACCACCCTGAGAGTACCGCCGGCATAGGCCACCTTTCGGTTGTGGTCTCCCCCATGATCCGGAACGTGAAGCTCGGGTGAGTGCTGATGGACGGAGGGAGCTCCATCAACCTCCTGTCTTTTGAAGCATTCCGAGCGCTCCAGGTGTCGAACCAAGAGCTGCGCCCAGCCTTGCCTTTTCTGGCCAGAGCCGGGCCGGCATGGTCCTCTGGGCAGTCGCCCCCGTCACCTTCGGGGAGGAAAGCAACTACCGTACGGAGTTGGTCAACTTCGAAGTCGCCGATTTTGACCTTCCGTACAATGCCATACTCGGCCGACCGGTGTTGGCCAAGTTAATGGCGGCAACCCACTATGGTTACATGGTGATGAAGTTGCCCGGGCCTGGTGGCCCCATAATCATCCGGTGGATAGGCCAGAGGCGCTGCGCTGCCATAAGCGCGCATTGGATCTGGCCGGCACCACCTGTGTGAAGTCGGCTGATGCCGCCTTTCCGGGAGCCCCTCAGACGCAGAACCGCGGCTCGCCCGGCGAGGTAAAGGTGGTCTTCCTGAGTGAGGGCAAGCCCCGGAAGCCCGTCTTCATCGGCGCCAGCCTCAGCGCCAAATAGGAAGACGCGCTCGTCACCTACCTCCGATCTAATTCCGACGTGTTCCCTCGCAACCGCTCGATATGATCTGGGTCCCTGTGGAGGTGATCGAGCACCGATCGCTACGCCCCGGCGCGCCCGGTCCGCCAGAAGGTCCGGCGCCAAGCACCTGAGCGACAAGACGACATTCGGGAGGAGGTAGAAAAGCTGCTGCGCGCAGGGATCGTTCGGGAAGTCTCTTACCCTGAGTGGCTTGCCAACCCTGTGCTCGTCAGGAAGTCCAATGGAAAGTGGCAGATGTGCGTCGATTTCACCGACCTCAACAAAGCCTGCCCGAAAGATCCTTACCCCTTGCCCCGCGTCGTTCTCATCGTCGATTCGAAGAGGCTCAACGATCATTCGAAGACTTGAAGCAGTACCTCTCCTCGCCGCCTGTACTGGTCGCTCCTCAGCCCGCAAACCATTGCTCCTGTATATCGCTGCCACCCCGGCAATAGTGAGCGCGGTACTGGTGGCGGAGAGAGAAAGCGTCCAGAAGCCGGTCTACTACGCCAGCAAGGTGCTACACGAGGCAGAGACCAAATACCCACAAACGCAGAAGATGTTGTACGCCGTCCTAGTGGCGTCCAGGAAGCTGCGGCACTATTTTCAAGGGCTAGAAGTCACGGTGGTCACCGCCACCCCCGCGAGAGATTCTTCACAACCGGAAGCGTATGTCGACGCCAAGTGGTCGGTGGAGCTGGGGAATTTCATCTCAAGTTTGTACCCGCACCACCATAAAGAGCCGGTTGGCGGAGTTCGTTCTCGAGTGGACTCCGCCGCCATCGGTTGAAGAAGCACCCGCGCCTTCCCCCTGGACCTTATTCTTCGACGGCTCCTTCAGGCTCGAAGGCGCGGGGGCTAGGGTTGTCCTGGTCTCCCCCGACCGGTGACACCCTCCAGTACGTAGTCGCCCTCGACTTCAAGGCCACCACCAACATCGCTGAATACGAGGGCCTGCTGGTAGGGCTGCACATCGCCTCAGTGTTAGGTGTCTGGCTCCTCCAAGTCAAAGGTGACTCCCTGCTGGTCATCAATCAAGCGCGGAAGGAATTTCAATGCTCTGACCCTACCATGGCCGCCTATTTGGCAGAGGTCAGGAAGATGGAGCACCACTTCGAAGGACTAAGATATATCCATATCCCTCGACGCGACAACCATCTAGCGGACGAGCTCTCGCAGCTCACGTCCTTGAGAACCTCTGTTCCGGTTGGGGTCTTCGAAGAAAGACTATCATGACCGTCCATTGCCACCCTTGGTTCAGACGGGAACGATGGTGCAGCCGTCGCGGCCTTCGATTCTGGCGGGGATGGTGGTGCGCCTGTCACGGCCTCCGATTCAGGGAGGGTAGGCAACAAGACCTCGGCAAATTTCGGGAGGAAAGGCGGCAGATCGCCGATGCGCACACTGGGAAAAGCGCAAGCTGGAGTGCCCGGCGATCACCGAGTGATCGCCACTCTTGGCCGGGAAGGCCAATGGATGGACCCCATCCTAGCCTTCCTGCGAGACCGAGAGATCCCCGACGATGATGCCTCAGATGAGAAGATTGTACAAAAGGCCAAGTGCTATACTCTGGTAGGTGGGGACCTATACCGCCGGAGCAGAAACAGAATTCTATTGAAGTGCATCACTCGGGAAGAGGGGAGCGCCCTGCTCTCTGATATCCATAGAGGCATGTAAGGGAGCCATATGTCTGGCCAGACGCTTGTCGGCAAAGCGTTCCGCCAAGGATTTTATTGTCCTACTGCCCTCCAGGATGCTTACGAGCTGGTAAGGATGCTAGCCGGGGAATCAAGAAATAAATACTTCCCATTCTGATTCTTTTTTAGTTCCCAAGATAGAATTTCTTTGTTTTTGGCAAGAGCGGTGGGTGACAACGTGCAAGACTAGATAGGTTTGGCTTTGATCTGATCAATAGGAATAGGAGGAAGCGTTGGAGAGGTACCAAATGACTGAAGAGGGGAACCTATCTGACCACATGTAGAGCCAGCCCATAAGTAAATTAAAGAGAATTTCTTCATCTTCCAAAGTATGTGAGTGAGGTAAAAATTCCATGGATCGATCTCATCACTCACATCCAACAACTAGTGAAAGATGTAATGATGAAGCTATAGGAGAAGAAAAAGCGTTGGTTTTGATTGGTAATCTTGAGTTGTCATCTTTTGAAAGAGAGTAACTTGCTGGATGGAGAGCAGCTAGGAGAATAAAGTTCATCTTTACCCCATCTTTCATTCCAACTCTATTTTCTTGTGTGCGATCCTTCTTTCATGTTTGGAACCCAAGAAGCTCAATGGGCTAGTTTCAAGTTCGATCAGACACGAAATCTGGTATAGCCACCGGCCTAGATAGAACCAGGCGGGGAAGAAAAACTAGGAGCGAGCCACATTCAAGAGGGTTGTCAAAGGCCCTCTCAATAGAGCTATTTTGTCATTGAATCGATGGAGGAAGACTCCTTTGGTAGGTGTCCCCGACTCTTCCTGCGAGGTGGGATCTTATGGCTTAATCTCGACACGCAGATTCATCTTTGTTTGGTAACCTCGCACCACTGAACCAGAGTTGGAAGCGCCTTTGCCGACTTTCCAATTGAACACGCCATGGCGATGCAACTCGGCAAGGAGAAGGCTGAACCCTGGTGCTACACTACAGTAGAAGCTTTGGCAGTTTACCATGGCTTGATGTTATAGTTGTCATGCTAAAGCCGTTGATAGCTACTTCACTTGACGAGCTAAGTAGAAAGACTTTGTGGATGAATCCACAACTGATGGTGCTTTAGGTTGATCTGATCCCTAGTTCGGATTCGGAAAGGCTCTTACTCTTTCACCGATTAGGTTCCCGGCTTGTGCCCCTAGCTAGTAGGTAGGTGAAAGCGCTTTTGGCAATGGCTTTTCAAAAGCCTTTTCAGGGATTTGTTTTCCAGGCTATTACACTGTAGCTTCCCCAACTGATTGCTTTGAACGAACGTCAATCAATGTCCGACTTCAAACCGACTTGCCTTTTGAGCCTTCCGTTAATGTGGCACTGAACCTTGGCAGAGACCTTCTCCCATTGCCCATAGTAAGCCAGCCAAGAGTACCCTAACTTAAGAAGTTCTCTTAGCTAGCGCATGTCCATTAATGTGACCACCGCATGCTCCTGCATGAGTTTCATGAATGGTTTGTTTTCGAATCCATTCTTTTAAAGCTCACTACGGAAAGGGTTTTACCCGGATCTTCACATATGTGGGTTTCTTGGTTTTGCGCATCCTTGCAGATATGGGTTTTGCACTTTTACCCAGTTCTTGGCTTGTTTCTTGGTTCTTTAAATCTTGTCGTTTTAGGTTTTTGTGGTTCATGCTGGTCTTTTGTTTTTCTCCTTAGTTCTTGAATTTTTCTTTCGTAGCTGTGTTCTGAACCCACAAGAACATGGCACCATTTCTTTGGTGCCCTTGATCTTTCCTTTCGATCTCTCTAGGCTAGTTTGTGTCAATTCTTGGCTCACTTGTTGGTTTCCTGGATCTATTGTTCTTGTGTTTTTCCTGGTTTAACAACATCTTTTTCTTTGCGCTGTTCCCAACAATTCTTTCCCCATCTCTTGATTTCTTAGCCCATTTGTTGTATTGCAGCGGAGAAGCTGGGGCTCCCCTTCGTGCCTCCGTACCTTGGCCAGAGCATGCGCATGGGCATCGGCAGTGTTGGCCTCATCAACGTTGATGGAATGATCCAAGGCGTCAACTATGCGTCCGCGGCAGCCGGCATTCTCTCCAGCAGTGGCTCTGAGCTGGTCTGTCCTCCCACCTCCCCCAATAGCTCCATCTTAAGCTTCGAATTTGGCAGGAATGTCTTAATGTTGTTGATACATCTGTTTGTACTTTGAAGGAAATTGTTGTATATACTACGGCATGCTATTGTTGATTTGTGGTTTACTCACTTCATCATGATGCTTAATTCGGTGGTGTTCTTGCGATTTTGGTTATTTAGGGGATGCATGTGTCGCTCACCCAAAGAAAAAAGAAAGTTGAGGACACATATGAGCGGTAGCACGGCTCTTGGGGAGGCAAAGAACAAATTAATTGCTCAGAGGTTGGTGTTCTTTGTGTCGATCGGGAGCAACGACTTCATCCACTATTACTGCGCAATGTGTCAAGGCCCAGATCGCATACCTCCATGGGAGTTCAATCACTCCTTGTCAATGCAAAGGAGGCAGAAATCAAGGTGAATTTCTTGTTCTCCGCTTTATTCTGCTCAGGCAAAGATTGCTCGCTTTGCATTTGATTGTGCTAGTTCTATTGTTGCAAGAATTGTGTGTCTTGTGCATTATTTCTAAAGGCTGTAGCATCGTGCATAGCAGCGGCTAGCAATGTGAGCATTCATAGTTGTGAACTTGTGATACTATTGTTTAACTTGCTGCAAAGACTACTTTTACTTGCAATTGGTTCATAAAATGGTCTGGTGCTTTAGGGGGTCTGCTCCCACAATTACTTAAGATCTGGTGCAGTTCTAAAGTCTAAACCAAGGAGCAAATGAAGAATTATCTGTAGTTAGCAGTTGTGTTTTGAGAAGAGTACTTCCTTATCTGGAGATTCTAGACATTTGTTATCTGAAAAAGTTAACTGATGAACACGGAAAAGTGATTAACCTAATGAATATTCTTATATCCTTGGTTTGTTAGCAATTCTGGATTTTTAAGCCCATTACCTTTGATTTACATATCCTTGGTTCTTAGTTCAGAATTTGGGGCTATTGCTCAACAAGGCAATATTGGTTTTGTATATGTTCATCTTAAGTTCTAGGACTATTGCACGGGTGCTAAAAATGCAAACTATTTCAAACTGATGTCAAGAGCATTCAAAGACTTGAAGCAGTACCTCTCCTCGTCGTCAGATCTTCGCGCTCCTCGGCCCGTGAACCATTGCTCTCAGATATCGCCGCCACCGGCGAGTGAGCGCGCTGATCTTGGTGGCGGAAAGGGAAGGCGTCCAGAAGCCGGTCTACCACGTCAGCAAGGTGCTACACGAGGCAGAGACCAGATACCCGCAAGCGCAGAAGATGTTGTACGCCATCCTAGTGCCGTCCAGGAAGCTGCGACACTATTTTCAAGGGCGAGAAGTCACGGTGGTCACTGCCTACCCCCTGCGAGAGATCCTTCAAAACCGGGAAGCAGAAGGCCGCATCGCCAAGTGGTCGGTGGAGTTGGGGGAATTCTGTCTCAAGTTTGTACCCCGCACCGCCATAAAGAGCCAGAAGTTAGCGGAGTTCGTTGCCGAGTGGACTCCCACCGCTCCTGAAGTTGAAGCACCCGCGCCTTCCCCCTGGACCTTATTCTTCGATGGCTCCTTCAGGCTCGAAGGCGTGGGGGCTGGGGTTGTCCTGGTCTCCCCAACCGGTGACACCCTCCAGTACATGGTCGCCCTCGACTTCAAGGCCACCAACAACATCGCTGAATATGACGGCCTGCTGGTAGGGCTACGCATCGCCTCAGCGTTAGGCGTTTGGCTCCTCCAAGTCAAAGGCGACTCCCTGCTAGTCATCAATCAAACGCGGAAGGAATTTCAATGCTCCGACCCTACCATGGCCGCCTACTTGGCGGAGGTCAGGAAGATGGAGCGCCACTTCAAAGGACTGAGATATATCCATATCCCTCAACGCGACAACCATCTAGCGGACGAGCTCTCGCAGCTCGTGCCCTCGAGAACCTCTGTTCCGGTCGGGGTCTTCAAAGAAAGACTATCACGACCGTCTATTGCCGCCCTTGGTTCAGGCGGGAACGATGGTGCAGCCGTCGTAGCCTCCGATTCTGGCAGGGATGGCGGTGCGTCTGTCACGGCCTCCGATTCAGGGAGGGTAGGCAGCGCACCTGCCTCAGCCCTAGATCCGGGAGGGAAGGTGGTAGTGCCGCCGATGCGGCACCCGAGGAAAAGCCTGGCCAAGCGGAGTACCCGGGCGATCACCGAGTGATCGCCACTCTTGGCCGGGAAGGCCAATGGATGGATCCCATCCTAGCCTTCCTGCGAGACCGAGAGATCCCCGACGATGATGCCTCAGCTGAGAAGATTGCACGAAAGGCCAAGTGCTATACTCTGGTAGGTGGGGACCTATACCACCGGAGCAGAAACATAATTCTATTGAAGTGCATCACTCGGGAAGAGGGGCGCCCGCTCTCTGATATCCATGGAGGCATGTGCGGGAGCCATATGTCTGGTCGGACGCTTGTCGAAAGCGTTCCGCTAAGGATTTTATTGGCCTACTGCCCTCTAGGATGCTTACGAGGTGGTGAGGAAATGCGAAGGACGTAATAAGTGGGTCATGGGTCTGTAAGATAAGGCTCGAATGATGGGTGTAATTAATAAGTCATAGGTCAGTCTATCGTCATCTTCTCACCTGCCCGAGCCGGCCCGTCTATATAAGGGCGCCTCGGTGCATGGAGGAGGGGGGAGCAACATGCAAATAGAAACACCAGACTAGGAGAACCATTGTAATCACCTCCACCTTTCTTCAACAGAGATCTAGCAGGACGTAGGGCTATTACCCACGCTGGGGGCCCGAATACTAAATAAATCTGAATATATATAGTAGAGGTGTAAAGAGAAAATCATACTAATTTATATTAGCATATAAAATACATTTTATATTTATAGATGAAATCACTAAAAAAATATAAACTGACTGAGAGCATACTCGAGAGTCGAGAATTGCCTCTCTTTTTTAGGCCTTTGGATCTCTGCAAATTCTGTGCCCTGGCCGACCGGTCGGGCTGCTAGCAGGCCACTCGCAAGGATTGAAATCTCAATTTCGCTCTAAATATCGTCTATAGTCGGAGAACGAAATCTCGGCGAGATTTCACCATTTTAAATAAATTCCATACAATTTGTAAAAAACAGAATTTGAATTCTGATTTTTTGAACCCAGGTCTCGAGAAGATTTGCCAAGATCTCGGCAAAATTAGACGGCCCAAAAAATAACTCAAAAGACGTCAAAAAATTTTGAATTTTTTGTGATGGTTCCTGACACATTAGTGATATTCCCATAAAAAGTTTAGATGATTATCAAATCTAAGAAATTTTTAAAATTCAAATATTGCTAATGTCCAGATAAAATACTGACAGGTAAGATTGAACCGAATGAAAAATTAAAAAAGATCACATTAGAAAAATTTGAAAATTTTTCATGGTTATTATACATCACTAATATTACCATAAAATTTTTATATGATTATCAACATTCATGAATTTTTAAAAATTCGGACAGTGCTACTATCCTGATAAAAGCTTTACCGGTAAGCTTCAACCTAACGAAAAATACTACAAACTTTGTTAGAAAATTTTGAATATTTTTTGTGGATGGTCCTGATGTATTTTTTATATTTATATAAAATTTTCATATGATGATCAAGCTTCAACAAGGTCTAAAAACTCTGATAGTGTTACGTCTTGATAAAAGTATGATGATCAATATATAGATTTACTTTAACAATAAAAAAGGTTTAAAATTATTAAACAATTTGTAGAAGGGTTTTAAGGAAATGATTAAGATCTAAATTTTTTTTGAATCATGATCACACTCTAATGAATTTATAAAATTCTTATAAGTGCACTGTACCATTTATGTTCTTTCAGTTTTTTATTTTTGAAATATAACAAATGAAGCTCAATGCATATATAGATTTCATTGTGAAAATAAAAAGTTTAAAATTTTTGAAAATTTTATAGAATAATACTGAGGCAATTATTAAGCTCTCATAAAAATTTTGGATCATGATCACACTCGAGAAAATTTAAAAAATTCTGACAAGGTTACTGTCCCAATTATGTTCATTCTGTTTTTGATTTTTTAAATAGAAAAAAAGAAGTTTAATTATTTTTAAAATTTTATGTATGATCCTACACTTCTTAGGATGGTAATATAGATTTTTCACATCATGATAAAGCACATAAAATTTTATAAAAATCTGATAGTATTTCTGAAGTTTTAAAAAAAATGTCTCAAAAATTTGGTTTTTCAACAAATTTTCATATTCATAGGAGATGACTTTCTTAAGGGTTATTGATCAATTTTTGGTCAAATTCGGTGGTCAAACATCAAATTCTGGATTAAAATGCTGAGATTTTGACGGTATATGGCGAGATCTCGCTGAGATATAGCAGTAGGCATCTAGAAAATTTAGTAATTCACAACCTGCAGTGGAGTCCACTATCTGGTCAATGCGAGAGAGAGGAAAAGGATTCTTTGGACATGCTTTGTTGAGGTCGGTGTAGTCGACGCACATCCTCCACTTGTCGTTGGCCTTCTTTACGAGAACTGGGTTCGCCAGCCATGTTGGGTGGCAGACCTCTCGGATGAAGCCAGCCTTCAGGAGTTTGCCGACCTCCTCTTGTATGGCTTGCTTCTGATCCTCCATGAATCTACGCTGATTCTACACCACGGGCTTGGCGCTTGGCTGCACAGCTAATCGATGCTCGATCACTTCCATGGGGACTCTGGGCATATTGGATGGCTGCCATGCGAATACGTCGCGGTTTGCCCGAAGGAAAGTGATGAGCTCGAGTTCCTATTTAGGGTCGAGGTCGGCATCTACCTTAACCGTCTTGGATGGCTCCGTCAGGTCGAGAGGCACTGTCTTGACCTCTTCACAGATCTTCTTGCCCTTCCTGCCATCGTTGACTTGGTCATTGGCGTCTCTGTTGGGCGTGGAAGCCTAATTGCTGCCTTCGAATTTCTGCGCTTAGCTCTCTCATCGCTGGCTTTGGCTGCCGAACGGTCGAGATGCTCAACCATCTCCAGGCTCTTCTTGTCGCACTTGACTGTTGAGCGCTGGTCGCCCTTGATCGTGAGGACTCCCTTTGGTGCCAGCATCTTGACTGTCTGGTACGCATAGTGCACCACCGCCATGAATTTGGCTAGTATTGAGCGACCCAGCATCACATTGTACGCGGTCTCAAAATCCACTATGTCGAAGAGGATCTTCTCAGTTCGGAAGTTATCCGGCGTGCCAAATGTGACCGGCAACTCGATCTGACCCAGCGGGGTAGCCGATGAACACGGAGTTATGCCACGGAACGGCTCGGCTCCGGCTTTTATCTCGGTTCGGGGAATACCCATGTTGTCCAACGTTTTCGTGAAGATGAGGTTCAATAAGCTTCCTCCATCGACTAAGATTTGAGCAACCTTGATGTTTACAATAGTAGGCTCGACTACCACAGGGTATTGCCCTGGATAGGGGACTGAAGTCGGATGATCTGTCTGGTCGAACGTGATCGGCATTTCCGACCACTTAAGGAATCAAGGGAGAGTCGACATGGTCAGATTGACCTCTCTCTCAACTGCCTCTTAGACTCGTACGTGGCAAACCCCCCGAAAATGTGTGCCAGCTTATGCTCAGCGCCCCGATACTCGGGTTCATCGTCTTCGAGCTTGTCTCTAGTATGCTTGATGCCACGCTCGGCAAGGGCTGCCTTGAGTTTCTCCTGGACTTTCTTGCTGATTACTTGGCACTCGTCAAAGTCGTGCTTGTCTGAGTGATGGACGGGACAGTACTTGCCTCCTCCGTGGCTGCGACCTTTGTTGTCGCCTAGGTTGCGCGTCTTGCCCCTCTCGAGCGCAACCACAGTGGAGTCACCCTTGCGCTTCGCCCCGCGGTTTTTGTTCCTCTTCGCCCCTTGCTTGGATGACTCAGCCTTGTCACTGCCAAGCTTCGGGTTATCGAGATGGTCTTGGGCTTCGGCGCGAATGGCGTACTTGTCCGCCAACTCGAAGAACTCCTTGGTGGTTCTGATCTTCCGGGTGGCGTGCTTCCCCTTCAGATCTCCATCCTTCACCCCGTTTTCGAAGGCAACAATCACTGCCTCATCCGAGATGTCGGGAATCAAGTTCCTTTTGTCGCTAAATCGTCAAATGAAACTATGCAGTGATTCTCCTGGTTTCTGCACTAGCCGATGCAAGTCACTATGTGTTCCAGGGCGTTCATACGTGCCTTGAAAGTTGGCGATGAACTGTGCCCGCAACTCGGCCCATGATAATATCGACTGAGGTCAGAGGTTTAGTAGCCAAGACCTAACTGCCCCATCGAGAGTGGTGAGTAGGTAGTTGGCCATCACCTTCTCGTTGTCTCCGGCTGCTCTCATGACTATAGTATAGATCTACAGTCATTCAACATGGTTGATCTTCCCCGAATACTTCTCAACTAGACCGGGCTTGAACTTGTTCGGCCACCTGACCACGCGCAGTGCTGGAGTGAACGCCTTGCACCCCTTATCGATGTCTTCTGGGGTCAGATGGCGCTGTCCTCTGTGTGCATCTTACCGAGGGAGAAACCTGTGTCGCGACGGCGAGTGGTCCCTCGAGAGCGAAGATCTACCATGGCGCACATGTCACGTCGGGGATCGGCCTCTTGAAGATGAAGATTCATTATCTCGCCTTTCATGCTCTTCGCGGTCTCGCTCTTCCCTCCGTTCTCATAGGACATTGCGCAAGTCTCGACGATCATGCGAGATTCAATCTCGGAGGTCTCCTGTGTAGGGGTTCGAGCGGACCGTCCTGGAAACACGATGACTAGAACTGGCCACCGTTGATTTTGCTGCTTGGTGACGTTGTAGGACTGTCTTGGCAGCTGGCTCCGGGTGCCTTGCCGACTTGGCTGCCCGAATCTTGAATTAGCCGCTCGAGCAGTCTAGGCTTGCACTGCATCGAGTAGCATCTTCATTTGGTCGAACACCAGTGTCATAGGATTGGCTAGGTCCAACAGTGGGAGAGACCTCAATAGCATGTGAGCACACTGGACGTTGGCTTCAAAGGTGCTGAAGACGTCACTGGGGTGGCTCTGCTGGGATGTTCTTGGAACGCGGCTGGGCACGCCATTGTCCTTACATTGCCAAAGGGTCTGCTACCCCTGGAATCCTGGCGCCTGCGGGTGAGGTGTCGAAGGATTGTCCAGGTTGAGGTGCTTTGACAACCTGGCCGCAACTCCTGTCGTGGCTACGGCTGTCGGGTCACGACGATGGTCTACCGTACCGAGAGCAACAATATCCGCGGATGCATGCGCTGTGGCAGTTACTGCTCCAAGATCCTGGGGCGTGTTTGGAGGAATGTAACCTTCCTGGTTACCTAAGGCTTCTGCTCCAGGGTCCTCTTGGGAACTTCCAGCAGTTGTACCTTTGCTTGCTCTAGCCATGAATACATGGCGATCTGCATGACTGCTGAGGTCATCGTTGCTGCAGTCGCTATCGCTCTCTGTGTCCATGCACTTGAGAACACCGAGCTCCAGAGGGTCAAACTCGATGAAGCACACCTCTCGTCTTGGGTCCTCAGAATAGGACTTGATGAAGCCGATATGCTCAAGGCTACTGGCCAAACCCCATCGGTACAGCATGGTTCCGAAGACAATCTTAGAGCCCATTGGCGGGGCTTGGCTGATGTCGAGAATTCCAGCGTTGACGCGTACTGAAGACATGCTTAACCTGCAAAAATAACTGAAGGCCTCTACCTGGCGCGTTAGCTATCGAAGGTTAGTGCTCGACAACACACTTATATTCGGGTGCCTTCGAGATATGCAGAGTCAAACACGCAAGAGGGAACACGCGATGTAGATAGGTTTGGGCCTCGTCGATGAGTAATACCCTACTCCTCTGTCGGCGGTGATTGAGATCGATGAAGAAATTACAGATTGATGGGGGTATCCCTGATTACAATGAAGAACTACGAATCTGGGGGATGACTAGGCTATGGCTTGTATATGGCTATGCTAAATCACTAAGGGTTGCAATGGCTTCTTCAGGCTTGCACTCGCTTCCGATTGGCTCTGGATGGGCTTCCTGGACTTGTTTTGGCTTGTCCCTGACGATGTCCTCCCTGATCCTTATATAGTAGGCTGGAGTACCGAGTCATGGTTGATGAGGAGTCCTTCTACCATTATGATCCCCATATCGTATATGAACTTCCATAGCTACTGGGTGTATTCGAGTAGGTCTCCTTGTATCTGGAGTAGGATTGGAGCTTTTCCCTGCAGGAGATATCCTTTTCGCGTATATCTTGTCCTGCAGACTCGGGCTAGAGATATACGGAATATCCTGGCATTAGCAAGTATGTACGTAACATGATTTCTAACTTCTTGGCGTGTGCCCATATCTCATATTTGGATATTCAACAAAACTGGAATAGCCTACGTTTGACATAACAATCATGTGCGATCTTTAGACTGGACCGACACACATGAGCATTATGAACTTCATAATATACTGCAACCGCACCAAGTTCTTCCACAAGTCCATGGATACGATGGGCAAAAGGTAGAATTCCTTGTACTTGCATAAGGTACTTGCTCTCATTGCTCCTTTTCTAAAATATATTTGAAGTACGCTAACAGTGGTTTTCATTTTGTTTTTTGATGCAAAAAATTGCATCAGTGGTTAACAAGGTTGGCGCAAGGAATGTTCTGCAGATTGTCACAGACATTAGTACCAAGTACAAGAAGGCAGGCTCATTGCACAGGAGCACTGCAACATCATATGGTAACTTTATGTAACCCACTCAATTAATTTAATGTTGAAGCAGATTGGAGAATTCCCTAACCATGCCTCTGTAATTGAGAGTGCAAGAAAAATCACTCAATGGCTATACAACCATTAGAAGCTTTACACCATGATAAAGTATATTGGTGGCGAGTTAGTCAAGTAGAATACTACTCGCTTTGGACAGTTTCTCTCGTTGCAAGAACAAGTTCTTGCATTGGATGGCCTTGTAAGAATTTCTATCGTCACGTGTTGTTGATACTACAGAAGGAAGGTACGTGTGCTCATGCCTTTTGAGCTTGGACTGGTGGGACAACTTTCGTTCGGTTATTAAATCTATAGAACCGTTGTACACTTTTTTGCATTTTGCTAATCAAGACAGGTTTCCTATATTAAGCGACGCGATACAAATATGACAGTTTATTCCACGACTCTCCAGCTACTTTTGAGCAATACATGGACATCGTGGTCCCTAAAATGGGCGACCTAACAGGCAATATTATACAAACACTGGTAATACATTCTTCTCTTTTCACAAAATATCTTATACTTACACATACGTTACATACTTGTACTAATATGTTTCCTTGAATTTTATATAGCTGCCGCCTTGAACCCCGAACGAATTACACTTATGGCACGATCAACACCTTCTTGCCAGGTCTCCGGAATGCTTTTGAAGTGCTTGCTGGCGATACTGATAGCGCGATGCGAGGTCTTAACAAGACCGATCTTTTCAAATGAAGGGTTGGATCGTCCTTGATTGCGCTAGCTGATAGGATGGTACATGTTCTCAAAACTTCTCCTGATATTTTCCTTATGTCATCTTAAATATAGTGCCACTCTTGTTTTTCCACCTCGCACTAGTTGTTGTCTTAGTTAAGTTGCAGCACATTTGTAACGTCCCGAAACTTGGCCCAAATTGAATTTTGGAGTTATTTAAAATTTTTGTGAATTAATCAACCTTTAAATGCATTTAATTGAATTTATCTGAATTTTTTGTGGATTTATTGGATTTAATTAAAATTAATTTGAAATATCCTTCTCTTGATTAATTAATATCAGAAAAGGGTATTTATCAAAAATTAAAACCAATATTTTATTTAGGCTCAAAATGCTCTAAAATATTTTCTGGAATTTTTCCAGAATTTTTCGGGTATTTTTAGTGCCCTAATTAATTACTTTGATTTACTGGAATTATTTTTATTGGCAAAATCTGGAAAATAGTCTTGCTACAATGTCGGGCCGAGCCCAACACTGTGCCGCGCCAGAAAACCCTAACGCCATCCATCCTAGACCGTCGGATCTCGATCAAACGGATGCGCTCGAATACCGTTTCGCCGAACCGATTTTTCAATCGCCGCCGTTGATTTGCGATCGTGCGGTGCGATGGGACCGAACCGTCTCGGGAGAGAGCACTGCCGCACCGCCGTCCACCGTTGGCTGCCGTGGATCATGTCAGAGATCTTGCGTGCAGCTCGAGGCGTGTCCGAGCGGGTGAAATAGACCTCCGTGCTCAGCACTCCACTCCGCTCCTTTTGCCACTTCCCTCGTGCTCTGCCATCCACCGTAGACCCCGCTAGAGCTCACCGGAGTAGCGTCTTGCTCCCGCCACGGTTTTCTGCGCTTTTCGCCGTCGTTCGTCGCCCTCCGTCGCCGTCAAGACCCTCACCAAGTTCACCGAGCCAAGGCGCATCCGCTGGGTTACTTCTTCCGACCGGAGAAGCACTAATCGCCCAACAACTTCATCTTCCTGGCACGGCGACTAACGCCACCGTTTCTTTTTCGTGCGCCTCGCGGCAACCTCAACCGCCGGATTCACATCGGACGCTCGAGGTAAAGCCACGATTCCTTTTAAATTCAGGACGGCGGAATTAGTAGATCCCGCCGCTGAATCTCATCGTATGGTCCCGAGAAGCCCACGAGGCTAGAGAATAGTAAACTCGCGGTTAATCTGTAGTCGTCGGATCTCCATCGCACGATCGAGGTAGCGCCACGTCTTCTCCAAAGGACTCACGTTTGAATAAGCACCGTAGATCTCAGCCGTCGGATTTTGATCCAACCGCCCCCATTACGCCGTGTAGGCTTGGTAGCAGTGCAGCGCTCGGTTAGCCTCCGTCGTTAGATTCTCATCCGATCGCTCGTTCGGCCCACGAAGCGGGAATAGGAAATCGCCGTACCTCGCACCGCTGGATCTACATCCGCCGCTTTGAGTGCGTCCGCAGAGCCGCACCGCAGCGCTTGATGAAGGCCGTTAGATCTAGAATATGCGGTCAAGATTAAGCCACGAGGCTTCAGAGCGTTGTATCGCCGGGTAGCAGCAGCCGTAGGATCTTCATCCAACGGTAGGCGTGCGTCCACGTAGCCTCGGGTCGGCGCGGTTGATGATGGCCATCGGATCCCTGTTGGAGGGCCGAGATCGCGCCGCGTGTTAGCTTCCGGCTGACCGAAAGCATTGCTCCTGGGGCCCACATGTCGCTTTGATGACCTTTGTCAGGCCGACGCCAAGATGACATCATCTGGGGCCCACTAGTCAGTGACCGAAGCCGACGTGGCAGCCTCCGGAGATGACACGTGTCACGCCGAGGATTTAACCGAATTTTTTCAGTAGAAAAATAAATCACTTAATTCGGTTATTCATTTATTGAATTTCAGCAAATTTGTAAATGCTATAACTTTCACATTTTAACTCGGATTTGGGTGATTCTAGTGCCCATAAATTTGTAAAAATGTGAACTATTTAATAGTGAATTTTATTTTATTTTCAAAATTTATCTTGCTGTCTGTATTGTGTATTTATTGTGTAATTGCTTGATACGAGTAGACTCCGAGTTGCCGGAAGTTGCCGGGGAAGGATTCGAAGACCCGTCGCAGATCTCAGACTAGGACCAACTCCTTTTCGAAGGCAAGTCATGCTTTGACCATATTGCCCCTAGGTTTAAAAATGTATTTCGATTCAATTTATGCATGCTATGTTAGTTAAAAATGAAATTGTTTATGTTGGGAAAGGTAGCTAAAAATACCATTTTGATTATGCCACCTTGTTAATGTTATTGTATACCCTGAACACCTTGTCACCCTAGAATGTTAAATTATGTTGGTTGCTATATTATTGCCAACACGGGAGGCTAGACCGTGATTAGTCGCTTAGCCTGCTTGTATGCGTGGAATGACTTTCAAATCGCAAAACAATACTGACTAAACAATTATAGAACACATTTTGGAATAATGCGATGATGTCATGAAATGGAATTGAGGGTAGCGACCTGTGTGGTTCTACTTGTGCAATGAAGTGGGCATTGGCATGTGTTGCACAAATGCAAACCCAGGGTGGGAAATGTTTTGGTCCGGGGCAAGTGGCGAGAAGGTTTCGTGCCTGGTGGGCCTGTGTGGCAACGGGATGTAAGAAAGATTGTGAAGGCTGTATGCCGAGAGGTATAAAATGGATGTCTTGCCTAGGACAGTTAAGGACTTTACCTTGCGAGCCTTTGAACTGAGTTTCTCGTACAACCACTTGTCCGGAATGGGACGGACCTAGTTTAGTAGGTCTCTAATATCTTTCCTTTGATACCTCGGAGCAGCAGCTACACAAAAATATAACCGTATGGGGAGTGTGTCTGGTCATGCTTGGTACCCATCTAACAGTATTCACCGTTTCTAAACTTTGGCTCAGTGTGAGGGAAGTGTTAGAAAGGCAACATCGAGAGGATCATCGCTAAGTGTTAGTCTCCGAAAGACTATGTTGCAATCAATCACTGTGTGGTGAGCGATCGATCCTCGTGGGTAAAGTGTACTGACCTCTGCAGAGTGTGTGTAAAATCTATTCAATAGCCGTGTCCGCATGTATTGACATTGCTCGGGATTACATCAAAGGTTAGATTTTCAAAATAAAATGTGGAATGGGTGGTCAGGTGCCAAAAGTTGTTGAAATGAATTTGGGGTGTGTGCCAAAACTCTTGGAATTGAATTGAGAAATTAATTGTTAATAATAATGGTTTACTGCTTTTAATCTAATAGGATTACCTGTTTAAAAGAAGCGACGCTTTATGCAAAATAACCATTAAGCCTTTCCTTTGGAATAAGCCATGCATGTAGTAATAAGACCGCATTGTGGATGACTTGTTGAGTATGTTGTATACTCACCCTTGCATCGACAAAACCTCGTAAGAAGAATACGTGCCAACTTGGGAGGAGGAGTTCATCAAGGCGGGAGGATTAGGGGTTGAGCCGCACTCTGGCTGTTCGTGGCTACGAGGGTTTCCATTATCGCATTTTTGCTTCCACCGATAAACTTGTGCTACTTTGATATTTATCGCTGCGTGGCTTAATTATTGTAAGGTGGCCATAAGGCCGTGTAACTCGCTTATATCCGTGTTTGAAGTACTTTATTATTAAATTCCACTGTGTATGATTGTGGTACTTCAACCTGTTTATACTGTGTGCACTAGCGTGATCCTCGACTAGTGCGAATACCTGAGTGTCCGAATCCAGAAATTCGGGCACGACAGGTTGGTATCGAGCCATCTCGATCGTGAGGACTTAACCCTAGTTAGACTGGCCATTTTAGAAAGGATAAAAATTAATTTCTAAAGACTAAAATTTGGCAAGAGTAATCAATGAAATCTCGACTCATCCTTTCTTCCTTACTTCATACCTATGTTGTATTTTGCTATTACTTTTATGTTCTTTTAAAATTTTGGTACTGACGCGTTGTTTTGGCAGATGCGGATGGTTCACTCTTCGGCGAAGGCCACGGAGGTCAGCAGAGCAGTAGCTCGAGGATGCTCCTGTGTTGGGAGGCTTCGACCGCCCTTCTACCGGTCCCGCACTTGGATAGTCAACGGATCAACCGCGGATGGGAGACCACCTCACTTTGTACGCTGCGAGCACGCGTGCTAGTCGTCCGCTTCCACCTCGCGGTGAAGCGAGCCACCACGAGGCGGGCATACTGAGGTGTGCCCGAGTGGCGCCAAGGGTTAGTAGGGACTATGGCTACGAGCTGTGGGACACTGCTCTCCGTATCCACCCGCACGCGGGAGGACCTCTTCAGGCACGCTTGGATCAGGAGGAGGTCATGGACGCCACAACTTCGGAGCTTCAGGCTATGTACCGCGTTCTGGAGGAGACCGAGGTTGCCTTACGAGAGACCAGAGAGCACGCCGTTCAGAGGATCGCCGAGCTGGAGGAGGCTCTCTACGGCCACGGGGAGCCTGAGGCCGTCATGGAGCTCGACGACGACGAGGAGGAGCCGGAGGAGCAGGAGCCCGCGCCGGAGGACCAGCAACCGGTGGTGCCCCCAGCTGCACCAGTGGGAGGGCATGGGGATCAGTTTGCCCCGATGCCAGCTCACCCGCCGGTTTAAGTGATCGGCGAGCCGCAGCCGGGTTGGCTTGAGGAGTGAGCTTTTTTAGAGTCGTAGTGATCAGCTTTTGCGTTGAGACTCACCTGTGTTGAGTCGCGTCCTTAATTTCAAACTTAGATGTGTGATGTGATGTAATGAACAATTGATATGATGTTGTGACTGCTTGATGGTTGCATAGTCCCTAGACTATGTAAGAAACCATCCCTAATTATTATTTATGTTTGAATGTTTAAGGGTTTTTAAGTTACACCTGTCTCCCCGTATAAGTTCCTATGCTTGCCTATTCTTTTCCCCCTTATCTCTAAACCACCGAAGCAATCAGCAGATGGTGAACACTGCATAATAGCGGAGTAGGCGTGGTTCGCGCCAGAGGCGACAGAGCAAGACACCACCACCGCAAGCAAAGACCGCCATTGATATGCGTAATCTAGGAGCATTTCGTAGTACGACTCAATTAATGCGCATAATGATGGCCACTGTGCAACAAATCAACACTCAGGCAGTCGCCAACAATCAAGCTAATAACAATGGGCCACGTCCCTATTCAAGATTGTCCGAGTTTATGAGGACGCGTCCGCCGACATTCTCGGGCAACGCTAGTCCACTAGAGGCGCATTTAATGGTTGAGAACCATCGAAGGAAATTGCATATAACGCAGTGTGAAGGAAACGAGAGGGTGCTTTATGCCTCTCACCAGCTTGAGGGAACCGCCGCTGAATGGTGGGAAAACTACTGCGCGTCGTAGGAGAACCCGCAGGAGATTATATGGGAAGAATTCACCATAGCTTTTCGTCAATACCATGTGCCGGAGGGTATCATAGAGTTGAAAAAGGAGGAATTCAGAGCGCTTAAGCAAGGAGGCCAGTCAGTGGCTGATTATTTGAATAAGTTCACGCAATTAGCACGCTACGCTCCAGAAGATGTAGCAACAGACAAGGCAAGGCAGTCTCGCTTTATGAAGGGACTCAACACTGGTCTACATGTGGGATTGATTACCCACACTTTTCCCGATTTCCAAGAATTAGTAAATAAAGCACTCATACTGGAAGATAAGCGTAAGGAGCTTGATGATAATCGCAAACGCCGCATGGCTCAGCAAGGAGGATGCCATGGTCATCAGAAGACAAGAATGATACCCCAAAGAATTCACCGATTTCAGCCAGAAACAAATGTCGAGACACCGCCAATGCCAAGACCGGTAGGACAAACCCTCGGACCCCAAATCGGTTGTTAACCAGAGCGGAGGAAATTAGCAGATGGCAGGAAGAAGCTGCTACAATTGCAATGAGACCTGGCATTTCGCCAACATGTGCCCTAAGAAGGGAGGTGTGACACCAGTGCGTTTCAATTTAGGGAACACCCCAGCTAAAACTCCTGTTCAAGGAGGAAGCCGAGGACCTGCCCAAGCTGGAGCTACACCGCAAGCATTCACGCGAGGCCGAATCAACCATATCTCCGCAGACGAAGTCCAGAATGCAACGGACGTCGTGCTCGGTAAGTTCTTAGTCAACTCAGTGCCAGCTACAGTATTATTTGATTCAGGAGCCTCACATTCGTTCGTTTCTCGAGATTTTGCTGTGACAAATGATCTGAATATCGTTAACCTTAAAAGTACACTTCTAGTCCAATCCCCTGGATCAGAACTCCGCTCTAAGGTCGGATGTTCTGGGGTTAAGTTACTAATAAAAGGAGTAGAGTTCCTAGCGAACCTTATTATATTAGATACCCAAACCCTGGATGTTATCCTGGGAATGGATTTGTTGACTAAGCATAAGGCTGTATTAGACTATGGGCGAAGAGTCGTGTCTATTGAGAGCCCTGATGGTAGAAAAGTGGAATTTCAAGCTATGGCAGTTCGAGAAGGACAGATGCTAGTAACCAATTTGGAGACCGTCAGTATAAGAGATGTACCAGTGGTCAGTGAATACCCAGATGTTTTTCCCGAGGAATTACCAGGAATGCCACCTAACAGAGACATAGAGTTCGTAATTGACTTAGTACCGAACAAAGACCAATAGCAAAGAGACCGATCGGATGTCCATCAAGAACCGTTGAGATGAAAAAGCAGATTGAGGAGTTATTGGAAAAAGGATTCATTAGACCAAGTTCGTCACCTTGGGGAGCACCGGTTCTATTCGTTAAGAAAAAGGATGGGAGTTTTCGGATGTGTGTAGATTATCGTGCACTTAACGAAGTGACGATAAAGAATAAATACCCGTTATCTCGGATAGATGATCTCTTTGACCAATTAAGAGGAGCAGGAATATTCTCCAAGATCGACCTTAGGTCAGGATACCACCAATTGAAAATCAAGATAGAGGACATACCCAAGACTGCATTTTCTTCAAGATATGGACATTACGAGTTCACTGTTATGTCATTTGGATTGACGAATGCGCCAGCTTACTTTATGAACTTAATGAATAAAGTATTCATGGAATATTTAGATAAATTTGTGGTCGTGTTCATAGACGATATTCTGGTTTACTCAAGGACGGATGAAGAGCACGCTCAACATTTGAGATTAGTGCCGAAAAGTTAAGGAGCGAAACTATATGCGAAATTCAGTAAGTGCGATTTCTGGAAGAGTAAGGTAGATTTCCTAGGGCATGTAATGACCGCCGAGGGAATTGCAGTGGACCCAAGCAAGGTGGAGGCAGTACTACATTGGGAATCGCCAAAGACGGTTACACAGATTCGAAGTTTTCTTGGGATGGCTAGTTATTATCGCCGATTTATAGAAGGATTTTCCACAATTGCGAGGCCAATTACGCAATTGCTTAAGAAAGAGAAGAAATTTGTTTGGGCACCTGATTGTGAGAAGAGTTTTCAAGAACTGAAGAAACGACTGACATCAGCACCAGTGTTAGTTCAACCAGATGTACACCAGAGTTTTGATATTTACTGCGATGTATCACGCCAAGGACTCGGATGCGTGTTAATGCAGAATGGAAAGGTAGTAGCTTATGCGTCAAGGCAATTAAGGCCACATGAAGGGAATTACCCGACACACGATCTAGAGCTAGCAGCCGTAGTGCATGCCCTGAAGATATGGCGTCACTATCTCATCGGCAATAAGTGCGAGGTGTATACAGACCATAAGAGCCTCAAATACATTTTCACCCAATCTGACCTGAACATGAGACAAAGGAGATGGTTGGAGCTGATCAAGAATTACAACATGGGTATCCATTATCATCCCGGCAAGGCCAATGTAGTGGGTGACGCCTTGAGTCGGAAAGGTCATAGTCTGAATATGATAGAAGGAGAAAGCCAGGAAGAATTGTGCAAGGACCTTCAGAGGTTGAAATTGGAAGTTGTTCCCGGAGGATTTGTAGCCGCTTTAGAGGTTAAGCCTATCTTGGAAGACCAGATTAGAGAAGGTCAGAAGAATGATGAGAAGATCGAGAGAATCAAAGCCAAGATGGAGGAAGGACAAGCAAAGGAATTTAAGCTGGATGAACAAGGCACGTTATGGATGAAAGAGCGCATTTGTGTACCTAACAAAAAGGAGTTAAAGCAGTTAATCCTAGAGGAAGCTCACGACTCCAGGTATTCAATTCACCCAGGAAGTGCAAAAATGTACCAAGATTTAAAAGAGAGGTTCTGGTGGCCGAATATGAAAAGAGAGGTTGCCGAACACGTAGCACTATGTGATGTATGCCAGCGAGTCAAAGCTATGCATCAGAGACCAGCAGGACTGCTGCAGCCGTTAAAAATACCAGAGTGGAAATGGGAAGAGATCGGAATGGATTTCATTACCGGATTGCCAAGGACGCAAGGAGGTTATGACTCCATATGGGTCATCGTGGATCTATTGACAAAGGTTGCACACTTCATACCGGTAAAGACAACCTACTCAGGAGATAAGTTGGCAGAGCTATACATGGCAAGGATCGTTTGTTTACATGGAGTCCCAAAGAAGATAGTATCGGACAGAGGTACCCAATTTACCTCAAGGTTTTGAGATAAACTGCATTCACCGATGGGCACCCGCTTGAACTTCAGTACAGCATATCACCCGCAGACGGATGGACAGATTGAAAAAGTCAACCAGATATTAGAAGATATGTTAAGAGCCTGTGCGTTGGCTTATACATCGACTTGGGATAAATGTTTGCCATATGCTGAATTTAGTTACAACAACACTATCAAGCTAGTCTTCAGATGTCACCTTTCGAGGCATTATATGGTCGACCTTGTAGGACGACGTTAAATTGGAATGAGACTGATGAGCGTCGTGTCTTCGGACCAGACATACTCCAAGAAGCCGAAGAGCAAATAGCACTAATCAGAGAAAGGTTAAAAATCGCGCAGTCTAGACAAAAGAGTTACGCGGACAATCGCCACAGGGATTTGAGCTTTGAACCTGAAGATTACGTGTATCTCAGAGTTACGCCTCTTAAGGGAGTCCAGAGGTTTCACAAAAAGGGCAAACTTGCGCCAAGATATGTGGGACCGTTTAAGATCATAAGTCGTAAGGGCGAAGTCGCCTATCAACTGGAGTTACCACAGTCATTAGCAGGCGTACACAATGTCTTTCATGTATCGCAACTCAAGAAATGTCTCCGAGTGCCTGAGGAGCAAGCATCACTAGAAGAAGTTGAACTACAGGAAGACTTGATTTACAAAGAGCAACCGATAAAGATTCTAGATACAGTAGATCGGAAAACCAGGAGCAAGACAACACGTTTTTGCAGAGTTCAGTGGAGCAATCACACAGAAAATGAAGCCACATGGGAACGGGAGGAAGATCTGAAAAAGGAGTTCCCAAACCTATTCTCTAGTTAAGCTTCGAATCTCGGGGTCGAGATTCTGTTAAGGGGGGTAGATTTGTAACGTCCCGAAACTTGGCCCAAATTGAATTTTGGAGTTATTTAAAATTTTTGTGAATTAATCAACCTTTAAATGCATTTAATTGAATTTATCTGAATTTTTTGGGGATTTATTGGATTTAATTAAAATTAATTTGAAATATCCTTCTCTTGATTAATTAATATTAGAAAAGGGTATTTATCAAAAATTAAAACCAATATTTTATTTAGGCTCAAAATGCTCTAAAATATTTTCTGGAATTTTTCCAGAATTTTTCGGGTATTTTTAGTGCCCTAATTAATTACTTTGATTTACTGGAATTATTTTTATTGGCAAAATCTGGAAAATAGTCTTGCTACAGTGTCGGGCCGAGCCCAACACTGTGCCGCGCCAGAAAACCCTAACGCCATCCATCCTAGACCGTCGGATCTCGATCAAACGGATGCGCTCGAATACCGTTTTGCCGAACCGATTTTTCAATGGCCGCCGTTGATTTGCGATCGTGCGGTGCGATGGGACCGAACCGTCTCGGGAGAGAGCACTGCCGCACCGCCGTCCGCCGTTGGCTGCCATGGATCATGTCAGAGATCTTGCGCTCAGCTCGAGGTGTGTCCGAGCAGGTGAAATAGACCTCCGTGCTCAGCACTCCACTCCGCTCCTTTTGCCACTTCCCTTGTGCTCTGCCATCCACCGTAGACCCCGCTAGAGCTCACCGGAGTAGCGTCTTGCTCCCGCCACGGTTTTCTGCGCTTTCGCCGCCGTTGCCGCCCTCAAATCGCCGTCAAGACCTCACCAAGTTCATCGAGCTAAGGCGATCCATTGGGTTACTTCTTCGACCAGGAGAAGCACGGAATCGCCGAACAACTTCATCTTCCCCAAGTCCGGCGACCAACGCTACCGTTTCTTCTTCGTCGCCTCGCGTGCAACCTCAACCGCCGGATTCACATCGGACGCTCGAGGTAAAGCCACGTATTCCCTTTTAAATTCAGGACAAAGCGGTATTAGTAGATCCTGGCCGTTGAATCCTCATCGTATGGTCCTGAGAAGCCCATGTAGGCTAGAGAATAGTAAACTCGCTGGTTAACGGTAGCCGTCGGATCTCCATCGCACGACTGAGGTAGCGCCACGTCTTCTCCAGTGGACTCACGTTTGAATAAGCACCGTAGATCTCAGCCGTCGGATTTTGATCCAACCGCCCCATTGCGACGCCAGAGGCTTGGTAGCGATCTGGCCTTCGGTTAGCCTCCGTCGTTAGAT
Organism: Guadua angustifolia; assembly: GCA_036346375.1. NCBI lineage: Eukaryota > Viridiplantae > Streptophyta > Magnoliopsida > Poales > Poaceae > Guadua > Guadua angustifolia. The sequence goes on along the minus strand of CM070518.1, from coordinate 13,477,838 downwards.
TCTCATCCGATCGCTCCGTTCGCCCACGAGGCGCGGAATAGAAATCGCCGTACCTGCATCGTTGGATCTCGCATCCGGCGCGTCTTTGGTGCGTCCGCCGTAGCCGCATTGCAGCGCTTGATGAAGGCCGTTAGATCTAGAATATGCGGTCAAGATTAAGCCACGAGGCTTTGTAGAAATGTATCGCCGGGTAGCCGCGGTAGTAGGATCTTCATCCGACGGTAGGCGCAGGCCCACGTAGCCTTGGGTCGTAGCGGTTGATGATGGCCATCGGATCCCTGATGGAGGGCCGAGATCGCGCCGATGTCGCCTTCCGGCTGGACCGAAACCTCGCTCCGTAGGGCCCACATGTCGGCTTGATGACTGGTCAGGCCGACGCCAAGATGACGTCATCCGGGGCCCACTAGTCAAGGATCGGGCCGACGTGGCAGCCTCTGGAGCCGACACGTGTCACGTCGAGGATTTAACCGAATTTTTTCAGTAGAAAAATAAATCACTTAATTCGGTTATTCATTTATTGAATTTCTGCAAATTTGTAAATGCTATAACTTTCGCATTTTAACTCGGATTTGGGTGATTCCAGTGCCCATAAATTTGTAAAAATGTGAACTATTTAATAGTGAATTTTATTTTATTTTCAAAATTTATCTTGCTGTCTGTATTGTGTATTTATTGTGTAATTGCTTGATACGAGTAGACTCCGAGTTGCCGGAAGTTGTCGGGGAAGGATTCAAAGACCCATCACAGAACTCAGACCAGGACCAACTCCTTTTCGAAGGCAAGTCATGCTTTGACCATATTGCCCCTAGGTTTTAAAAATGTATTTCGATTCAATTTATGCATGCTATGTTAGTTAAAAATGAAATTGTTTATGTTGGGAAAGGTAGCTAAAAATATCATTTTGATTATGCCACCTTGTTAATGTCATTGTATACCCTGAACACCTTGTCACCCTAGAATGTTAAATTATGTTGGTTGCTATATTATTGCCAACACGGGAGGCTAGACCGTGATTAGTCGCTTAGCCTGCTTGTATGCGTGGAATGACTTTCAAATCGCAAAACAATACTGACTAAACAATTATGGAACGCATTTTGGAATAATGCGATGATGTCATGAAATGGAATTGAGGGTAGCGACCTTTGTGGTTCTACTCGTGCAATGAAGTGGGCATTGGCATGTGTTGCATAAATGCAAACCCAGGGTGGGAAATGTTTTGGTTCGGGGCAAGTGGCGAGAAGGTTTCGTGCCGGGTGGGCCTGTGTGGCAACGGGATGTAAGAAAGATTGTGAAGGCTGTGTGCCGAGAGGTATAAAATGGATGTCTTGCCTAGGACAGTTAAGGACTTTACCTTGCGAGCCTTTGAATTGAGTTTCTCGTACAACCACTTGTCCGGAATGGGACGGACCTAGTTTAGTAGGTCTCTAATATCTTTCCTTTGATACTCATGCATGAAGTTACACAAAAATGTAATCAGTATGGGGAGTGTACTGTCTTTCATGCTTGGTACCCATCTATCAGATTTACCGTGTTCTAAACTTTGGCTCTGTGTGAGGAAGTGTTAGAAAGGCACATCGAGAGGATCATCGCTAAGTGTTAGTCTCCAAAGACTATGTTGCAATCAATCACTGTGTGGTGAGCAATCGTATCTGTGGGTAAAGTGTCTGACCTCTGCAGAGTGTGTGTAAAAATCTATTGAATAGCCGTGTCACGTGTATTGGACATTGCTCGGGGATTACAGTCAAAGGTTAGATTTTCAAAATAAAATGTGGAATGGGTGGCTGTGTGCCAAAAGCTGTTGAAATGAATTCGGGGCTGTGTGCCAAAACTCTTGGAATTGAATTGAGAAATTAATTGTTAATAATAATGGTTTACTGCTTTTAATCTAATAGGATTACCTGTTTAAAAGAAGCGCCGCTTTATGCAAAATAACCATTAAGCCTTTCCTTTGGAATAAGCCATGCATGTAGTAATAAGACTGCATTGTGGATGACTTGTTGAGTATGTTGTATACTCACCCTTGCATCGACAAAACCTCAGAAGAAGAAGCCGTGCCAACTTGGGAGGAGGAGTTCATCGAAGGCCAGGAGGATTAGGAGTTGAGCCGCACTCAGTTGCCTGTGGCTACGAGGGTTTTCATTATCGTACTTTTGCTTCCGCTGATAAACTTGTGCTACTTTGATATTTATCGCCCTGCGTGGCGAATTATTGTAAGGTGGTCATAAGGCCGTGTAACTCGCTTATATCCGTGTTTGAAGTAGTTTATTATTAAATTCCGCTGTGTATGATTGTGGTACTTCAACCTGTTTATACTGTGTGCACTAGCGTGATCCTGGACTAGTGCAGAATACACAGAGTGTCCGAATCCGTAAATTCGGGGCACGACAACATTAGTGGGGTATGTTCGGTTTAGACATACTCACGCTCCAGTAGTTAGCTCAGCGCATCATTTCATATTACATTTCTTTCAGTGGATGCGAGTGTAATTGGAACACGTTCGCGCTCATCCACACAGTTCGATGCCATCTATCCTACAAGAAGCTGGATCAATTGGTGTACATTAAGTATAACTTGTGGCTCATAATTCAAGAATGAGAAAGTGAAAAGTTCACAGTCGAAGAAGAACCATTCTAACGCTTTATGGAGCTTACACTATGCGACATAAAAAATCCAATCCGGCAATGGATTGAAAAAGGAAGGTTCAATGCTAACCTCTTACTTAACAAGGAGAACACAGAGAGTGACATCCCCCTCCCATCACACCTTATGAATAATAGAAATCGTATCTTGCATTTTTCTATTGTGATTAATACGAGATTCGTCGATGAGATAGTAGGACATTTTTATCGCCTGTGTCGATAAATTAAGCAATGCATTGGAATTTTTTCTATTAGAAGAGCTGCATTTGACTTGAAATTATAGGGTATTCCAACTATCCACCGTGATGGAGCGAACATATTCCCTTCGTTCCTGAATAGATGAAGTTTTAGGATTTTGCATTTCAACCAGGGCATGTGTAGAAATGATCATATTGTCCTTCTTTATCAGCTCACTTATTGCTTTAGGATAATATGTGTTACTCTATTCTAAAGTAATAAACGACATTGTGAATAATGAATGATTAGGGTATGCAAAAGTAAATGGGTCAAAAGCTGTCGTGAAATTATAGAATAACATGTACTCCCTCTGATTATAAATAGTTGTTATTTTAGACATCGACATGGTCTCCAAAATATATATTTGACCACTAGTTTTTATTATAATATATTTATAAAACCGAATAAAATTATAATATTATGAAAATACTTTTTGAGATAAATTTACACATATGATTTTCATGTATCCAATTTAAATATTTAAAAAGATATTAACAATCAAAGGTTTGAAAGTTTGAATGCAGTATTTAGTAACAAAATTTCAAAGCAAAAATGGCGTGTATTCAGTAACAGAGGAGTAATTCAAACTAAGGGTACAAATCTATTACTATATAAAGTAAGAGTTTCTTCCCACGTTACTTCATCAAAAGTACACACCTTTGCCACTGCTATTTAATTACCTACCTTTGACACTGCTCTTTAATTTCCCACCTTTGCTACTGCTCTTTAATTACTCACATTTGCCACTGTTAGTGCTCTTTGCAAATAAACTTTTTATCGCAAATTGAGTTTCAACCATTGTATATTTAGATTGAACAGTATTATTGAGACAAGGTTAGTGCTTTTTGCAAATAAATTTTTGTTGCAACGCACGGGCATATGACTAGTGTACCATAAAAGCATACTTTCCCTATTTGCTCAACGTGGTTCAAGCCAATGGCAATAATATGAATGCATCTCCTTTTGATCCCTCGTCCTGATCAATATAGAGCATTGATTTTTTTTATTAATCAATACGCGTTATAATGACAGATCATATTATATTTCATTTTCACAACCTTGATAAATCAAAAGTGGTTCAAACCAACGGTATAGCAAAAGCATATAGGCTGCATATTTTTCTCATTCTAATTAACAAAAAAATTGATTTATTTAGAATCGTCGGGATTCCGTTGGCAAGCATCTAGTGGATTACAATTGCCTCCGCAATACCCATAAAAAAAACTATTGCCTTTGCAATAAAGCAACAAACCAATTTGTTTAGCGTAGAGGATCCTGAACATCCATTTCTGACCAACCAATTCCAACAAACCAATTTGTTTAGCATAGAGGATCCCAAAACGCACTCCAAAAAGCTCCTCTAAAGTTTCCGCTCTCGCACGATCGAAGCACGAATGCTTCCTTGGTCCAACTTCATCGAGCGAATTTATATATGGAACATTTTATATTACAATATAAAATTAATATAACATTTTATTTATATCCTTAATAACTATTTAATTTTACTTTATATTCTTTATTATACATACATTGGATATAATGTTTAGAGATAATAATTAAGTGTGTAGTCTAGTCATTTTCCTTATCTTTTTGTTCGTAACAAGAGAAAATACATCTTATCAATTTAGATCATGTTTGTTTGAACTTTTTCTCCAGTTTAAAAACCAAAACGTCAAAAGCTAAATAGATATATGACATTCTAACTGGCTTTTTTGATATGTGTTTTTTTTATCTTATTGAGAGTTAGTTTTAGACTAATATTATTAAGGTTAAGATAAAATTACCTATATCTACCACAAATAAAGCTAAACTACTTTTAAGATGTTTAAACAAAAAGACTAACTTTAAATTATAAACAATAAATTACCCACTTATATCCCATATAAAGCTAAACTACTTTTAAGATGCTTAAATCAAAAGACTAACTTTAAACTAATAAAAAAAAGCTAAGAAAGAAAACCAGTACCTTAGAGAGAGGGAGAGCTCAAAGCTATCGTCTCTCCTTAGAAAGAAAACTAAAAGCAAACGTTTCTCATCTAAAGGTGTGTTAGATAGAGTTTCAGTTTCATCAGATTTGTAAATTTGGTGTAGTTAGATATTTCTACCTCTATTAAATTTGTAGCTGTTAGTATATAAAAATGTTTAAATAAACTATATTATTTATATTTTAGACTAAAACTATAAACTTAAAAGCTCTAGCAAAGAGGACCTAAGCCATATATCTCTAAGACTATCACCAGCAATTTTCCTTCATTCCCTTCTTTTCCTCATTTCTTTTTCCATATTCATTCCCTTTATTCCTATAATCTCCAAAGAAAGATTCTCTCCAAATCTCTACGAAGGAAACAGTGAAAGAAATTAGTTGGAATACTTAGAGTATCTCAAAGAAGGGCCCCTAAAACAGATCCCTATTTTGGATTTAGGACTCTCTATTTTTAGGGTCCTATTTTCAGAGCACAAGTCCAAAGAACATCCCCTAAATCTCAAATTTCTATTTTACTTTTTTCTCCTATTTTGACATATCCGCTATGTATAATTTTCATTTGACACCACTAAAATTCAATCAAAATATTTTTAATACATAAAACATAAACATAATAACATTTACAATTTAAAAACATGATATTTAAAATTTAAATTTAAAATTTTCAAAACATGATATTTAAAATTTAAATTTAAAATTTTCAAAATTTTCAGAAGAGATGCAGATGTGATTGCAACTCATCCAAAGAAAGACACGCCACAGAGCGAACTAATGCAAGCCATCCTTCACTTAACTCCCTATTTTAAGGTTTAGGGTTTGGTTTAGGGGCTCCGAATTGAGACTGAGGAGGCAAATTTAGGGCCTTCTAATTTTAGAGGTTGGATTAGGGCCCTCTTGGTCTCAGATTTTTACTAAACTCCCTATTTTAAGGTTTAGGATCGATTTAGAGCTCACTTGGAGATGCTCTTAGAGCATCTCCAACATTCTAATATTTAGACTCCAATATTCTTAGATTGGGACCTTCCAAAAATTTGGGTCTACAAAATACTTGTCTCCAAAGCAGCCTATATTTTCTCCCAAAACACCTTTGAATTGGTCGGGCCATCCCGAAATAATGTTGATTGGGAGCTGACAGAGCGCACAAAAATGAGGAGTCGGGATCTTGTTTTTGGGCGCACAAAATTTGAGGAGCTAGAAAGAGGAATTGAAGACTTTTTTGCAATCAAGCTCAAAATTAGGTTTTGAAATGGAGACTATTAGAGATACTCTTAGAATCATCAGAAAAAGATTTAGAGATTGAAGAATATCTGCGGAGATAGTCTAAATAGCAACCCAACACCAACCATCCCGTGGCCTTCTCTACAAGCCTCCGCTTCCCTCTCCTTCCTTCCTCTTCCACCCGTTATTTCCCGGAGTTCCTCGCGCGTGTACGCGGCCCCCGCTCCCCGTACCATTTAAGTCCCGCCTCCCTTAACCTCTAATCCGCCTCCATTAGAATTGCTAAGCGCACCACGGGGGAGCAAACCCTAGCCACCTCCATGGGCAAGTACATGCGCAAGGCCAAGGTCTCCGGGGAGGTGGCCGTCATGGAGGTCGCCGTCGCGCCGCTCGGGGTCCGCACCCGCGCGCGCGCGCTCGCGTTGCAGAGGCAGCCGCAGGCGCAGGGGGAGGGGACCGGCGGGGAGTACCTGGAGCTGAGGAGCCGGCGGCTGGAGAAGCTGCCGCCGCCTGCCAGGGAGCTGGCGGTGAGGAGGTGCGACGGCGGGAGGAGGGCGACCTCGGCGGCCGCGGCCGCCGCGGCGGAGCAGGCGGAGGTGTCCTTTGGGGAGAACGTGCTCGAGCTGGAGGCCATGGAGAGGTGAGGCTTCTTTTCTTTCTTTTCCTGGTGATTTTCTTTGGGTTCTTGGCTGGGTTTTGGGGGATTACCACCGGATTAGGGTTTAGGGTTTTGCGTCGTACCGGCGTTCCTGTTTGATATATATATCTCTGGGCGGTTTGTATCGATAAGTTGGTATTTTTAGTGCTAATTTGCGCTTCTCCTCGATTTTTTTCTTTGGTGTATTTATTGGTTTGTTTGATTTGTGCAGCGTGCGGCTTCGAATTGTTGCTGTATTCTATTTTCCCCCAATTTGTTTGTAAAGCTTTCGCGTTCTCTTGAGGATTTTTGCTGTTTTAAGGACACTCCTTTTGCTGATGGAGCCATGCAACTAGCTCGTCCTTGTTACTTAAATTTCGTTGTCTTTTCTTTCTTTTTTCTATGAATCTTTAAAGCCGCTTCTGTTGGTAACTTCTTGGCCTCTCGCTTGCTAGAAACCCATGGTATTCCCAAGTTTTAATTCAAGAACCAGTTCTCACCAGCCTATTAGAAGAAATTAGTGGAAGCGGTGGTCAAATGCTGGCAAGAATAATTTCTTGTGACCAATTTTATCCCATAAAAGTCCCCCATTTTTTTTTTTGTGCTTGTTTTGGTTTGCTGAGGATTAGTAAACCACTGAGCAGTAGTGCTCTACTCGAAATTCTTGTGCCCAAAACCCAATTAAAACACTACTAGTATACCTGGCCTCCTGCCTTCCTCTTAGTGGGGTTTCATCCAGTGGCCATGGCCTCCTCCTTTTCCTTAGTGGAAGGGAAAAGCAGCATCCTTTTCCCTCTTGTTCTACCCCTTTGTTTTGTTTGCTTGGAGGGGCGGGGCTTGGTAATGGAGGTGGTAGGGACCCATCAATCTTTTAGCAATCGAAAGACCTCGCCTTTTGTAAGAAATTTCTCTCATCCATCCCACAAAAAGCACTCGCCTCTTCTCACCCCCCTCAAGGCCTCATTTCTTGTGGAGTTCTCTTTCTCTCAAACCCTCGCTACTAGCCTGTCACTTCTTTGGGTTCTGGAAGGTGAGGAAATGGCATTTCTTGGTAAAACCTCTTCCTGGGCCATGGCCCCAAATTGTCACCACCATTAAATGTTGAAGTGAAGGGGGGTCCTCCCCTCCCCAGTACTAGAGATTTCTGTGTGATCTTCGGTTCAAGTTAGGGAATGGGAGAACATTTCGGGATAAGCTAGGCTATAGCTTCTGCAGTTCTTGGGAGAAATATTTCAGCGAGCATCACGAGCTGGCAAGCGTTTCTTGTGCATGTTATCTTGTAGAAGTAGGCCTCTTACCCGGCCTAAGGCTGAGTTTGTTTAAGTGAGGCTGAAAGTTTATTGGTGGGTGAAAAAGTTCTTTGGAGTCAAGAAATCACTGGAGCTGGATGAGGATGGCAATTTTCGTAAATAATAGTTAAGTTGTAAGATTATCGAAGGATTTTAGAAGCACCACCCCGGAAGCATCGTTTTTCTCGCTTCTCTCAGAAGTGCAAATTGGGCTGTGTTTCTCTCTGCATCTGGAAAATCGCTTGTTTTGCCATGATTTAGAGGTGTAGAAACCAAATAAATCCAAACTCAAGCCTAAACAAACTAAGCCTAAATAGGTCAAAATCCCTATTTAGTTTGCGTGTCTCTGGTAGGATAGCCCCATCTGTAGCTTGAGTGCGTGAAAGCTACATGCATTGCACCATCAGCCAAAGTACCGCATTGTGGGGCACTTGTTTGTAAGGGACGTAGTGTGTGTGTGTGACAGAGAGAGAGAGAGAGACGAACAAAGGTCAGCTGGAGGCTGTGTCATTTTTGTTGTCATCTCTGGTGCACAAGGCTGGAGGTACCACAGCTTTAGGTGTCTTGGTGTGGGGATGGCATGAACCAAGACTGCATTTATTCGCCAACTCAGTGTTGTTTGCATCTCTTGCCATGGCCTGATGGTACTGGGAGTACTACCTCAAGGACTATGATCTTGAACATTAGTGGGTCTCTAATCCTTGGCCCTCCATGCACGGACTAAACAGTTCTTTGAGTGGTGTGTGTGTGTGATCCGAACAACGTGCGTCTAAAGTCATCCATGGCCCTTCAAGCATAGTCTTGTGCAGGGTCTGTGTGTTGTTGGGTCACCCACAGTGGCCGGCCTAACTTTTGCAGCAGCTTCGAATTCTGGGGCTTCTTGCCTTTCGGTTAGAGTTATGGCTGGGGGAGAACCTGACCTACTCATGTGACTGAGAGTTTGGGGTTATCTAGTCCTAACCATTTTGTTGTTTCCTTTGGTCTTGTGTTTGGTTGTCTGCTAGCCTTTTTATGGGAGGTGAGAAAGATATTCAGAGGTGAAAATGGTATATTTTGCAGGACCATGGCTGATGTTGATGTGTGTTTTTTTCCTTATCGTATAATTGTATCTTGCTTTACCTGTGCATTTTTGTTTGTTTGTTGAGGATTGATATTAGTCATTTGAAGCAGAGGGGAAAAAAATCCTTGCTCTGTATATATATATATTTTTTTGTAGATTTTAATTTGCATGATTTTGTCGCTAGCAGGAGTACCAGGGAGACGACGCCTTGCAGCTTGATTAGGGACCCGGAAACGATAAGCACCCCTGGATCCACCACAAGACCCAGCCACTCGAATTCCCATCTCAGGGTGCAAACTCCTGTGCGCCACATTATCCCATGTTCAGCAGAGATGGATGAGTTCTTCGCTGCTGAAGAGCAACTGCAACAACGTGCTTTCATTGACAAGTACGCAATTGCTTGTTTCTCTCTTAATCAGTTATCGAGTTAAATATTCTGTTCAGTTGCACCCCCCGCCCACCACCACAGGAAGAATGCAAACTCTGGATCCATTGTGATTGTGATATGTTCATGCCTTGCTCCTTAAAAACTAAGATGATGCCTTGCACTAAAAACAGACTGTTATGGCTTAATCTTCAGGTACAACTTTGATCCTGCGAACGACTGCCCTCTACCAGGCCGGTATGAATGGGTGAAGCTAGACTGATATTTTTTCAGACAAGAGAGCGCCATGGACCTCTCCGCTCCCTCCACCGCACTGTCGTGGCAGAGGCGCATACTGTCGTGTTAGCTTTGTTTGTGTTGTAAAAATTTAGGGTTAGCATGTAGCCTCAATGGTCTTGTGTAACACACAGAACTGATTCTGAGTTACACCCTAATCCCTGAACCCCAATGTAACCTTTAACAGCTCATTCTGTAAGGAACCACCTCATCTAGGGCCTAGCTTTATCAGCTATTGCCACTTGTTGGATTAATGAAGTAGAGATATATATTGTATTACAGTTTAACTTTCCTGTGGGTGGCAATGGCATTGGCATGGCAGTGCGGCCCTGTAGTGCTTGTAATTTTTGTCTATACTGCTCTTGCTATCTTAAAAGCTGGTTGCAATGCTTGAAACTTGTGGCCTTGCCCTGTGCCCTTGATTTTCAGTGGCATCTCTCATGAATCCAGGATGCCACTGCCTTGTGCCATTATTGCTTCCATGCTTTGTATTTGCTTATATTCCATCTCTCATGCTCTCAGTTTTCAGTTGCTGCAATGCTCATGTGAGTCTGTATTCTACTTGGAGTTCTTCAGTGGGTGAACGTGTGTGTGGTGCATGCTTGCGACTTTTGTGTGTTGTGTGTTACTCTGTACTGTGCTTTGTGGAATAGTGAATGACCTTTCACTGTGCAAGCTTCCAATGCTTTTGACTGTGATGGGTCATTTGGGATGTTGCACTTTCACTGGCACACTTGTTATTTTTACCACTCATCTGGTAACTGGCAGTGGTAAAAGAGGGCCCTGTTCACAGTATCCTTCACCCCCTTTTGGTGTCTGGCCTCCAGGGGCCTTTCTCCTTTTCACTTACCATCCTGGTCTTTCTTTGCTTGAATGACGGTACTATTGATTTTCTATTAGATCGCACTTTTTGTTAAAAAAAAACAAAGTTGACTCAAGTTTTGTTCTGTTGCAGTGCAAACTAACAGAAGCTTGATTGATTGAGAGGTGCTTTCGTGTTTTTCTTTTTAACAGTTGCGTAAACATTAAAGCATGAATAAATGGTAGAGGATGATTATTTAACCATTCACTTATTTTAAAATTTGTGCAACTTATATTGAGAGAAAAGCATTGAAACATTACTCTGCTTGATTTTGTCTACTTGCTTACATTGTCTTTTACTTTTCTCATCCGTTCAGGGCCTGTACATACTTATCTACACGGTTCAGATTTCAGAAGCTTCATTTGTTTCCGAAGACAATGATTGTAGCAAAACAGTACACAAGGCCTGTGTTAGTATTGGTGATTTGGTTTATGTACATCCAACTTGCGGTGTTCAGGTACATATCTCATCTGCATAATTTAGTTCTAAAACCTGAAGGTACTGCAGAACTAGCTCTGTATTGGTTTTATTTTTGCTACACGACTTTCATCAATTAGGCAATAGGCACTATATATTTGCAATCATCTGATTCTATGTTCTTCAAGAGACCATGCTATTCGTTTCACTTTCACGTAAACTGGTGTATCAGGTATCTGCCGACACCAGTACAAATTCTGATGAATACAATACAACGTTGTTCTGCCAAATTCATTAGAATCTTGCTGCAAGTTATAATAAATCTGGTGATGAGATGAGATGGTTCACCCTTTGAACTGTTCACCTTTTGCAATGTCAGAACTCAAAACAAGGTATGTGGGGCTAAATCATTAATACGAAGGCTAGTAAAATCCTTGGCAACGATTTTTGTCAAGTACACAATTTTGACCATTAATATGTATTGTTTATACATTAGCAAAATTTATGGTGAAAGTAATATTATGGACGTTGTTCTTTATGATGAATATGCCTTTGATGTTTTCTTGTGGCCAATCTGGCAATCTCGATGTTTGCAAATATATTGATGTTCGGATTTTAAAAAGATTGACCGGCACGAATATAAAATCTTCAAGTAAAATCTCTAGTTTGTAACATGATTGCTCATGCAGCTCTTCCAATACTAATGAGTAATCTCCAAATTCTAACACACTGGGGGGGCAGAAGCAGCAGTTGGTGGATTCTTGTTGACATGACAAAATTGAAGGTATCCTTTTCGTGCATATCTGCAAAAGACAAGGGGAGCTATAAGTGTAGGTAAGAGTTGGAACTTGCTTATCATGCTCATGTGTGCATCTTAAAAGCCTCAATATGTGCTTTGTTCTTGCCTGTCCAGTTGGTCATATGGCTTCCCTACTTAAAACTTTCTGTTTTCTAGGGCTTTGAAAGATAGATGCCCAAACATCTCTTGATGGACATGTGCTACAATTATTCCAGCACTAGGGTTTGTTTCATCTGCACAAGTAGAACATTTTTTTTTCTGATTTTCTAGAGCAGATAATACTATGCTAAGCTATACAAACCATAAAGCACCCGCAGTTTCTACCATGCAAACCGCCCGCCATTTGGCATTTTGTTCTTTAGAACTCACATCACTTTCCCAACAAGTATTTCACACTCCCTGAAAAAAAAAATTCACACATCACACGCCATTTGCCGGCCGCAGGATCCTGCTCTTTCATGACACGTCAGAAAATCCCAGTGATCAGATTGTCGTTACTGTTCAGACAGCAGCATCAAGCACAGACGTAATGGTTATTCTACAGTCACAGAAAGGCTTAACCTGTCCAGATTGGCGGCTATTTCATGTACAAACCGAGGTAATAATTTCTTGGCACTTCATATTCTTCAGAGGTTTGGAAGCCATGCTACGGACGAATTTAACATCAGCCTGTGCCATTTTCAGACGTAGCAGTCTAGCAGACTAGGCAGCATTTAGAACAAAACATGTAGAGGTCCCCCCAGGCCCCAATCACTTTGGCACTTAAGCAGAGGATGATTTCATCTGACCATTTGGTCGGGTGCTAAATGATTTTATAGTAATTGTGAAGCTTTGAATGGAACTAGGAACTGATTGGTGCTGTACTGTGCGTTGATTTCCAAAATTACTTTATTTCTTTTCTTTTCATTTCTATTCTTTTTTTTTACATTCTCTGGATACTTTTACTTAGAAGAGAAGGTCCAAAAAGCACAGAACATTTTTTTCTTATTTTTTTGGTTGTTGTGCATCTACTCGATTAAAGTTTATGTAGAGAAACCAGTGAACCTCTAATGCAGCATCACAACAGCATATTCAAGCATTTTTTTTACTTCACACTTAGGAATTGTTTGTTTAAGAAATCTTTACAAAGAGTAGAAGTGATGGATCTTGAATAGAAAGCTTTTATTTATGACATTTGTACGAATTGCAGGATCCTCCAGCGTCCTCATGCATTCAAGAACTAAGATATCCTGACAGGAAACGGTATAGGCACATTAAACACTAGCAGCAGAAAGCCTTTAAGAACCTCTGAACTCCTTTATCTTGTCTAAAAAACCTTGTAAATGCGACATCAAAGCATCATCAAACCATGAAATATATAAATCAAGCATTGCTTTTCTTTAGACCTCCTCTGAAGAACCAACAAGAAGGTAAGCCTATGGGTGTATGTTTGCCTGTAGCTCTTTGTCAATCCACAGAGATTATGAAGTGAAATACTCCTGCTCAACAGCAACATGTCAAGGATTTTCCCTTCCATCGGTGTGTGTGAAATATCTAAATATAGGATATGAACCTATGCCATAAACTCAATGATCATATTATATATGCTAGACAAGCATAAAGAAACTCCGGATATCTAGGGCCCAATCCGATGAGATAAGGTATATATGGAGGAGGATATTCCCATGAAGGGAAGGATTTGATCATTTTCCTGTTACGAAGAAACCCACTCGAATACGCCTGACATTTAAGGAAGTTTGGATACACTATGGAGATCATAACGGCGATGGATTCTCATCGACTACGATCCGTATATCGAACCGACTACGACTTGACCCAAGGCTACCCCGACTATATAAGGACAAGGGTAGGCATCACCAAGGGACAAGCAATTCTCATACTAAAGCCATCCAGAGCTAGACAAGCGAGAAGATCTTCTGAGCAGAGCATTCTTTAGCCATAACTTAGCCACCCCTAAGTTCATCTTTCTTGTAATTAGAGCTAGGCATCTCGTTCTGTACTCTGTTCATCAACCTCATACATTATCCATACAGAGTAGGGTATTACTCCATCAGGAGGCCCAAACATGTCTATATCGTGTGCCCCCAATTGCGTGTTTGACTTTGCTAATCTCAAAGGTGCTCGAATATAAGTTTATTGTCGATTACTAACCTTTGACAGTTGGCGCACTAGATAGGGGCCTTCAGTTGTTTTTTGCATATCATACATATCTTCGGTGTGCGTTCATGCCAGAATTTCTGGCATCTACCAAGCTTCGTTAGGTAGATCTGAGATCGCTTTTGAAACCATGTTGTACTGATGGGGATCGATTAGAGATCTTGAGCACATCGGCTTCATCGAGTCTTGTTTTGAGGACCCTTGCCGAGAAGTGTGCTTCATAAAATTCAACCCTATGGAGCCCAATGCATCCTCAAGTGCGTCGATATGGAAAGTAACAGCGACAACTTTAGTAGTTAGGGCAGCAGTCGAACGGATCGACACGTGTTCATGGCTAGAGCCAACAATGGTACTACTGCTGGAAGTTCCCAAGAGAGGGATCTAGAGGCAAAAACCATGGACGGTCAGGAGCACCACATCCCTCCATGCACATCCCAAGATCCTATAGCAGCAGTAACCGCAGTGCGAGCAGCCACGAATGTTGTTTCTCCCAGCACAATAGATCATCGCCGAGATCCAACCGCCATGGTCACTGCCGGGATTGTGGCCAACTTGTCAAAACAGCTTAACCTCGATAATCCAATGACGCTCATCCGCAGTGCGTGTTTTCAGGACATCGACTTCGTTAGCGTAGCGACCATAACGGTGGCCCTGGCTGTATTTTAGGAACGGCATCCTAGTAGAGCCATAACAGACATCTTCAGCACTCATGAGGCCAATGTCTAGTGCGCTCACATGCTGCTGAAGTCTCTTTCGCTATTGGATCTGGCTAACCCGATGACTCCAGTGTTCGACTAGATGAGGACGCTACTCGATGCAGCGCAAGCCTAGACCGCTCGAGCAGCCAACTCAGGGTTCGGACATCCTAACCAACAAGCCGCTAGGAGCCAGCTGCCGATACCATCTCACGATAATTGTCGGGCAGCAAGATCGGCGGTGACTAGCTTTAGCCATTGTAATTCTAGAACAGTTCGTTCCAACCCTCGCTAGAGACATCTGGGGGATCTTCGAGATTGAATCCCGCATGATTGATGGGATTTGTGTGACGTCTTACGAGATCGAAGGGAAGAACGTGATCGTGAAGACCGCGAAAAGAGGGAAAATGAGTTCCCCATCCTCGAGGGCCAATCTCCGTGCGACAGACTTGGGGAGGTGAATCTCCACCCTTGGGGCTTGCCGCGGCGGCACAAGTTTCAAGGCACATCCGATGGCAAGTGACCCCGAGGACGTCGATGAGGGATGTAATGTTCACTCCCACGCTGCGCATGGTTAGATGGCCGGACAAGTTCAAACTCGGCCTGGTCGAAAAGTACTCGGGGAAGATCAACCCCGTCAAATGGCTGCAGATCTATACTACGGTCATGAGAGCCGCCGGAGAAACAAGAAGGTGATGGCCAACTACCTGCTCACCACCTTGAATGGTGCGATAAGGTATTGGTTACTTGACCTCCTACCTTAGTCGATATCGTCATGGGTAGAACTGCGGGCCCAGTTCATTACCAACTTTCAAGGCACATATGAACACCTCAAAAGCGCACATCAACTTGCATCGAGTGGTGCAAAAGCCAGGAGAGTCATTGCGCGGCTTTATCTGATGCTTCAACGATAAGCGCAACTTGATTCCTGACATCTCAGACTAGGCGGTAATAGTGGCCTTTGAAACGGTGTCAAAGACGGAGATCTGAAAGGAAAGCTCGCCACCCAAAAGATCAAAACCACCAAGGAGCTCTTCCAGTTGGTGGACAAATACGCCATACGTGCTGAGGCCCAAGATCGTCTCGACAACCCCAAGCCTGGCAGCGACAAGCCCAAGTCGTCCAAGCAAGAGGCAAAGAAGAATAAAAACTACAGGAGAAGTGCAAAAGCGACTCCACCGTAGCTCCGGTTGAAAGGGGCAAATGGCGCAACCTAGGCAACAACAAAGGCCGGAGTTGTGGAGAGAACAAGTATTGCCTGGTCCATCATACGGACAAACACGACTTTGATGAGTGCTAGTTGATCAGCAAGAAGATCCAAGAGAAGCTCAAAGCCACCCTCGCCGAGCATGGAATCAAGCCGCTAAGAAGAAGCCCGACGACGATGAACCTGAGTACCGTAGGGCCGATCAAGATCTGCCACATACGAGTCCAAGAAGCAGTACAAGGCAGTTAAAAGAGAGGTCAACCTGGCCACACCAGCTCTACCCAGGTTTCTCAAGTGGTCCAAAGTGCCAATTACCTTTGACTAGTCAGATCACCCATCTACGGTTCCGTATCCAGGGTGATACCTCGTGATGGTTGAGCCCACCATCGTGAACATCAAGGTCGCTCAAACCTTGGTCGATGGAGGTAGCTCGTTGAACCTCATCTTCGCAAAGATGCTGGAAAACATGGGGATTCCCCGAATTGAGATAAAGGCTAGAGCCAAGCCATTTCATGGCATTACTCCGTGATTATCGCCGAGACCGATGGGCGGATCGAATCGCGACCACGTTCGCATGTCGAACAATTTCTCATCGAAAGGATTCTCTTCGACGTAGCGGATTTTGAAACTGCCTATAACGTGATCCTGGGTTGCCCAATGCTTGCCAAATTCATGGTAGTGGTGCACTATGTGTATCAGACCGTCAAGATGCCAGCACCAAAGGGAGTCCTTACAATCAAGGGATACCAGCGGGCTGCGGTCAGATGCAACAAGAAGAACCTGGAGATGGTTGAGCATCTCTGCGGATTGGTAGCCATTGCCGGTGATGAGGGAGCTAAACGCCAGAAGCCTAAGAGCAGCGATCAGGCTTCTACGTCCAACAGTGCCGCCAACGACGGCAAGAAGGACAAGAAGACTAGCGGAGAGGCCAAGACGATGCCCCTGGATCCATCGGAGCCTTCCAAGATGATCAAGGTAGGGGCTGACCTTGATCCGAAATAGGAATTCGAGCCCGTCACCTTTCTTCGGGCAAACCGTGACGTGTTTGTGTGGTGTCGGCGTATTCCACCTGACAGGCCCGGAGTCTACAGACCGGGTTTGGTTCAAAAGGAGGGCGTCTTCGCGGCTGGCTAAACCTAGAGGGTGAAAACCCTAGAGACTCCCACTCGAAGGATTTCGGCGCCTATGAACCAGGAATGACACACGGATTTTACCTGTGTTCAGCCCCTTTTTGCCTTGGGTAATAGCCTTACTTTTCGCCGATTGGTTTATGGAGTGTGCAAAGCTAGTACAAAGCTCTCGTGTTGCTGTGTTCTCTCTTAGACTATGCTACGGAGCTCTTGCTTGCTCGTTCTTTCATCTTCGACTTTTTCCCCATGCACCCGAGGGCCCTTATATAGGCTAGGCCAGCCGGGGCATGTACCAAGGAGGGTCATCATGCTTATCTTCATACATTTATTACCCCTTCCTGCAGTCCTGCTCCTCCATTTCATTAAATGCCGACGCATGGCTTCGCCTGGTCTGCCGGATGTGACCCTTCTTGACGGGTTGGTGAGAGGCGCCGAGGAATGGGCTTGTAGCAAAATCCTTGCAGCTGATGTGTTCGACATCGCCGTGTCTTGTCGCCGTAACGGCACGACAGAGGAGCTTCGAGGTGAAGCCACCTCGCACCACCTTTTTGTCTTGGCGGCGGGCGAAGCAAGGCGTGTTTCGCCACCGCCGCCGGGCGCCACGTGGATCGATCACGGGCAGCAGTGGCGCATAGCCCACCGCCGCCGGTGCCACGTGGATCGATCGCCGGGCGAAAGTGGCGTTTCGCCCACCTTTCGCGGTGCCACGTGGATCGACCGCCGGGCAAGGCGGCGGCGTGCTTTCGCCACCGCCGCCGGTGCCACGTGGATTCGCTATGTTGACCGCTATGTTGACTCGCCAGCGGCGAAGAGGGTACCCCAGCGTAGAGTACGCTGACATGTGGCATCCGTCCGACATACCCGGGGTCCCCAAGGAGGTGATCGAGCATCGACTGGATGTAGAACCAAGTGCCAAGCCCGTGGTGCAGAAGCAACGCAGATTAGCTGAAGATCAGAAGCAAGCTATACAAGAGGAGGTTGGCAAACACCTGAAGTCTGGCTTCATCCGAGAGGTCCGTCACCCAACGTGGCTGGCAAATCTGGTCCTCGTAAAGAAGCCCAATGGCAAGTGGAGGATGTGCGTCGATTACACCGACCTCAACAAAACCTGCCATAATGATCCTTTTCCTCTTCCCTGCATTGACCAAATAGTGGACTCTACTGCAGGTTGTGAACTGTTGAGTTTTCTAGATGCTTATTCGGGGTATCACCAAATTATCATGTCCACAAAGGACGAGGAGAAGTCCGCTTTTACCACTCCTTTCGGTGTATTTTGTTATATAAAGATGCCTTTCGGCTTAAAGTGTGCTGGAGCTACATGTCAACGTTGTATTCAAAACTGCTTGAAGTCCCAATCGGACGCAATGTAGAAGCATACATCGACGATATTGTGGTAAAATCGAAAATCGAGAGCACATTGATAAGCGACCTCGAGGAAACATTCGACAACCTTAAGAAGTATCGGATGATGCTTAATCCCGAGAAGTGCATGTTCGCCGATTCGTCCGCAAACTTCTCAGCTTCCTGGTGTCTAGTCAAGGCATCGAGGCCAACCAGTTCAAAATCGAAGTAATCAACCAGATGCGTCCCCCACAAATGCTAAGAGAGGTGCAAAACTCGTAGGCTGCATCGTAGCCCTTAGTCGATTCACCTCTTGTATGGGCGAGCAAGGGCTACCTTTCTTCAAGCTGCTCAAGAAATAGGATACTTTTGAGTGGACCAAGGAGACTGAAGAAGCTTTTCAAGACCTTAAAAGGTACTTATCATCTCCGTCAATTTTAATTTCACTTAACGAAAAAGAGGACCTCTTTCTGTATATTGTAGCTACCCCCAAGTAGTAAGCACGGTATTGGTGGTCAAACGGGATTGCCCCGAGAAAAAGACCAAAGTCTAGAAGTCAGTATACTACATGAGCGAAGTCCTGCACGACGCCAAGCTGCGGTATCTGCAAATACAGAAGATGTTGTATGTCATCCTGATGACCTCTCGGAAGCTGCGGCACTACTTCCAGATGCACAAGATTACAATCATGATGATGTATCTACTCAAGGAGGTATTATGCAATAGAGAGGCGATAGGGCAAATTGCGTAGCAGGCAGTTGAACTTAATGAGTTCAAGGTCGATTTCATAGTCAGGAATTTTGGCAAACTTCATCGTGGAATGGACGACGTCGAGGAAAAGGAGATCAAGATGGTCGATGACCATTGGACTATGTTCTTCGATGGATCACTTACGCTCCAAGGCTTGGGGTCCAGTATCATGCTCAAATCCTCGATCGGTGAGGAACTCAAACATGTCATCCAACTTGATTTTCAAGCCTCGAATAACATTGCAGAATATAAGGGACTAGTCAACGGGCTCCGAATAGCTGCAACACTTGGAATCAGGTGGTTACTCATGAAAGGGGACTCATAACTAGTCGTAAACCAAGTGCAGAAGGAGTACCAAAGCTTAGATGACAACATGATGACATACCTGAACGAGGTTCACAAGCTGGAGCACAAGTTCGAAGGCTCGAGGTAAGGCATATTTGGCAAAGTGATAACTCCACCATAGCCAAACTTGCTAGGCTCGCTTCATCCCGTTCACCCGCACCCATAGGAGTCTTCATTGAGAAACTTCTTAAACCATCTGTCTCCCTCCTGCGGGAGACATATGTTGTCCAACTCGACTAGCAGCCTGGTCGAGTCAGCGAGGCAGAACTCGTAGACATGAAAGCTACTCTACTCGAACGCGAGCTAACTGGATGACTCCATTCTAAGCCTATCTCGAAGGTTGAGAGATCCCTGACAATGATGCCTCAGCCGAGAAAATTACAGGAAGTCCAAGCTATACGCATTGGTAGATGACAAACTCTATCGGAAAGGGAGTAACAGAATCTTGATGAAGTGCATCACTTAGGAAGAGGGCAATAAAATATTGCTCGATGTCCATGGAGGCATCTGCGGCAACCATGCGTCCTATTGCACTCTAGTCGGGAAAGTTTTCCGGCAAGGATTCTATTGGCCGACTGTACTCTAGGATGCTTGCAAGTTGGTGAAAAAGTAAGAAAGCTACCAATTTTATTGCAAGCAAACCACCCGACCAGCCCAGGCTTTGCAAACTATTCCTCTGTCTTGGCCTTTCTCCATCTAGGGCTTAGATATCTTGGGACCTTTCCATAGAGCCCAAGGAGGTTACAAATTCTTGTTCGTAGCAATTGACACGTTCACAAAGTGGATCGAGGCCGAACCCGTCAAGAACATCACCTCAGAAGTAGCCAAGAGGTTCATGAGGAGCATCATTACTCGATTTGGCATTCCAAATCGAGTGATCATCGATAATGGTAGCCAGTTCAAGAGCAATACTTTCACAGCCTTTTGCGAAGAATTGGGTATCATGCTTTGTTTCACTTCCGTAGCTCATCCTCAGAGTAACGGTCAGGTCAAACATGCCAACGACATTATCTTGCAGGGAATCAAGATCCACGTATTCGATAGACTCAAGACTTACTCGACCCGGTGGGCAAAAGAGCTACCCTCGGTGCTATGGGCCGTTCATACATTGACTAGTTGAGCCACTAATGAAATACTGTTTTTCTTAGTCTACAGAGCAAAAGCAGTGGTTTCCGACCGAGTTAACATTCAGATCACCACAAGTGGATAGCTACTTAGAAAAGGAACAAGACCAGATGCGAATAGATGATGTAAATATACTTGAAGAGTACAGAGATCGAGCATCCATTTAAGCAGTCAAGTATTAACAAGCCTTGCGCAGATATCATGCATACGAGTCCAGGAAAGAGTGCTTGCTGTCTGGAGACTTAGTACTACGAAAGGTGCAGAAGCAAGACAATTGCAACAAGCAATTGCCTAAGTTGGAAGGTCCCTATGTGGTAGTCGAAGCTACTTGACTAGGATCAATTCAACTATCTATGTCAGAAGGCGTAATGCTGGACAATTCATGGAACATCGATCAATTAAGAAATTTCCATACGTGAAAAAGAACATGACGAACAACAAAAACTTCAGGTAAGTAAAGCTTTATTAATTTCACTAACAAAAATCTACTGTATTACATCCTAAGACAGGTACCCTATGACTACTGGTCCTGGAAGGCATCGCCGCCTCTTCTGCTCCCTTAGGGGTGGCAGTTGATGGTCCCCGGGATAGGCCTACGCCCTCGAGACAAGGCCGGACAAAGCAACGAAGCCTTGGCCACCAGTTGATGGGAAAGGCATACTCCCCGTTGCCAAAAGCCTCCGGCCATCGTGATGGCTTGGAGGGTGAGCAAGCGTTGGAGTAGTGAAGCTGTTTTGAGCTTCACCTCCTCTGCCAGCGTAGTAGCTTCATCTTCTTCCCCTGTGCGCCGGTGGTGGTATCTACCCTTGCGAAGGGAACGATAGTGGCATGGTCTTCCCCGGTGATGCCATGCATCTTGCTAGTTACCTCATCTTCCTCTTCGGGCCAGACTTCCCTCTCGATGGCCTCCCAGTCGATATCGTCCACTTCCTCATCGGAAAGGACAATAACGATCCGCCTCGAGGGGCCCGTGGTCGAGGCGGAGGAGGAATCTCTACAGATATCTCCAAAGGAGGGGATCCTCCGAGAATCTCCACAGAGGGAGACAAGAGCGGAGTGGAAGCCATGAGGATGTTTGAAGAGGCTAAAGCATTGCAAGATGAAGGGAAGATAAAAGAGATGAGTTGTGGTAGGCGACTGCAAGTCTCTTTTATTTATAGCCCAGGAGCGTGCCATTTCGAAACCAAAACCCATCTGAATTCGTGCCAGTCCCAGTGCACGAGTTATCCTTTGCACTTTCGCATAAATACGAAGAGATGCTAATTTATGATGTACTACATGGAATCTGAAGGGGCGTGGAGACTGTAACAGTATTTATCCATTATAATAAAAAATGCTGAACTTCACCAAGTATGCTCGGGGGCTCATGCGCCAGAGTGTATGGTTGAGGGTTATCATTTATGATGATTACGCTCTTCTTCCTCCTTGATATAGTCATTTGTCAGCGCATTCGCTCACCCATCATCTCGATGTCCAAATCAAGTGAAGGGTCGGGAGCTACATCACTTGATCTTTTGAATGCTTTTTGATTCTTACGCTATACTCTTTCCTCGAGTCGAGTAGAGGGACACGAGCTACATCATGCATGTTGGCGCATACGCTCTTCTTTCTCCCCAATAGCTACGGTAGAAGAGCAACAGATAGCCTTAATACTGCTTACCTTCAGAGCTATCCTTGGTCGTATCGTCGACTCCGGAGTAGTCCCAGGCCAAGTGGTCCCGGCACTTCAGCAGACTCGATCGTTGTGTCAGAAAATCCCGAGCGACATGCCACCCGGTTAATCCTTTCTCCCTTAGCTTCCCAATTTTTTGAGCATAATGCGCATTACGTGCAGTCGAAGGAGGGACTTTTATTCAAAGTTCGATGGGATTCGGGAAGAGTGGTTGATAGGCCAAGGGAAAGTTCACCGTATCCGAAGAGGTGATATAAAATCACCGCTTTTTCTAGTCCGACTACTAAGAAGAAGTGACTGGAACCGAGATGTATGCACTAACTGCGTCGCTACAAAGATGAAATCTGCACCCCCGACAACTTCATTTTTAGTTGCCCTCTTTAGACTATAAAAATAGTGAAACAAATTGAGGCTGGGCTTGACACCTAGGAAGGCCTCGCAGAGGTGGACAAACACACTGAGCATTGTGATCGAATTGGGGCTTAGGTGGAAAAGCTGAATTTGATAGAAGTCCAAAACATTAAGTAGGAATTTGAAAGGGGGAAAACTAAGACCGCAGTGGAAGAAAGGCTCAAAGACTACAGTTTCATCCTCATCCTTAGGGGTAGGATAGATCTCACCAACAGATGACCTCTAGTGGAAGAACACCCGGAGGGATGAAGCCACCTTCCTCCAACTCCGTGAGACGTTTCTCCGTCATCATGAATTTTTGCCATACTTTTGGAAGGTCTCATCGCTGAAAACTACCTCGGCCGTCTCAGGTTCCTTGTTCAGCGGCAAAGCGGCTTTGGGGCTGGCAGAAGAACCGGACGCCATCGGGGACAGGTGTGAGAAGGATCTCTCAAAGAATGGCGGCGCAAGGGCTCAAAGAGGCGAGACGAAGGCTCGAGAATAAGGCTGGAGGTGAAAAGTAGAAATGGCTATAGTTCCAAGTCTAGGAATTTACAAGCTAAAAGTTCCTTCACACAATGGTTCATTTCCCACTGTACAGTGCCTTGATCGGCAAGAAGCGGAATGATGGCATCACACCTATCGTGGAGCTGCAGACGAGAGTAATAAATGCTCAACTGCACAACGTCTAGAATTTATTATTATTATTATTATTATTCTAACTCTACTTAGAGTCGAGTTGATGAGTCGATTTCGAGCAGCACGTGGTTGCCCTAAGAACTCGAGTTGGATTGGCAGTGAGGCGCTCGACCCAACACTTTCCACTCGATACTTAGCGATTTCCAACCTACTCGAATCATTCGCCCGCAAGCAGGCGATGTGTTACTCGACCAAATCGGAGTTTGGCAGTAATCAACCAAGCGCTTAACGGACCCTCTACCAAGCAGAGTTTGGAGCCTACTATCGAATATCTAAATATGGGATATAAACGTATGCCATAAACTCAAGGATCATACCATATATGCTCAGGCAAGCATAAGGAAACTCCAGATATCTCGAGCCCAATCCGATGGGACAAGGTATACCCGAGGGGGATATTCCCATGAAGGGAAGAATTCGATTGTTTTCTCGTTACGAGGAAACCCACTCGAATACGCCTGGCATTTAAGTTTGGATACGCTACGGAGATCATAACGGCGATAGACTCCTCATCGACTACGATCTGGTATATCCAACCGACTACGACTCGACCCAAGGCTACCCCGACTATATAAGGACGAGGGTAGGCATCACTAAGAGACAAGCAATTCTCATACTACAGCTATCCAGAGCTAGACAAGTAAGAAGATCTTCTGAGCAGAACATCCTTTAGCCATAGCTTAGCCACCCCCAAGTTCATCTTTCTTGTAATTAGAGCTAGGCATCTTGTTCTGTCACTACAAGGATGCAGATTTTCCCCGAGTGTTTTCCACACTCGGGATAGGGGACAAAACACTCGGGATACCCTATCCCGAGTGGGCACACTCGGCGTAGTGCACTCGGTGTTATTTTATTGGGAAAAGTTGGTTATGCCGAGTGTACTCTCGGGAAAAAAAACCTATACCTTAGTGCACTCTCGGGATAGCGCTAGGATTGAGGACCGCCTTCGTGGCGGACAGGGTAGCGACACGTCAACATCTATACCGAGTGCACTCTCGGGATAGGGTGTTGCCATCTATGCCAAGTGCACTCTCGGGATAGGGTGTTGCCATCTATGCCGAGTGCACTCTCGGGATAGGGTATTGCCATCTATTCCGAGTGCACTCTCGGGATAGGTACCAGACTCTGGCCACAAAACAGCCAGCTCAAATTATCAATTCACATCCACAATTCACATCCAGCCACAATTCAATTAACATTATCAAGCCACAATTCACATAACAGCCACAATTCACATCCAGCCAGCCATAATATAAGATTATCAATTAACATTTCAATAATACGGATCCACAATATCAATTCACATTATACGTTGAACCAATATAACGAAAACAACGCCATAACCCATCCACAAAAGATAACTCTATCGCACATTCACATACAATGCACATATCACAAATATTTTTACATTAATTCAACATGACTCCAACATATTCGCAAGCACATATCACAAAGGAAGTCCGAAATTCAACAAGTCCGAAGTTCAACAAATGAAGTCCACATACACAAAGCATAAAAAGTTGTACATATCACATCCATACCAAATCCAAAACCACTCCTCGAGGGCTAGATGAATCCAATTAGCTTCTGTCCCTTGTTTCTTCATCCTCTGCGCATTACATTTCAAGAATAAAGCATATTATATCATTTCCATTCAATACAAGGTTACATATTTATAGAAAAGACATATAAGTTAAACGATTCGCATTACACACGATATATCCATACATAACATCAAGTAGGGCAAATTTTTGATGGCAAGTCATCAACCAAATCGATATGATTACTCACCGGAGATGCAAACCATTCTATATCATGATTTGGAATCCCAACATTATCTTCACCCGATAAGGCATACCCGGACTATTCCTCGATGATTGTCCAATGTTAATAGCATGATGATAGTTTTGGGTGTCCTAAGCAGAAATTTTAATTTAGTATCTATAATGCATAGTTTCATATATCTACCCAACATGGAGTTATATACATACTGTCTCTGCTGATGTTGAGGCGCCGAGAATGCATTGAAGTTAAAGTTCAATACAAAGGTGGAGGAGGTGGATTTCAAGAGGTTGCTAGAGCATAATCCTCGTCAACAAGAATGTTACCATTTGACTACTATGAACATCTCAAATTTAACACAAATGTCAATTACTTTTTACTCGCATCCATCGTGCCATGGCCGTGAATCCCGTATGCATAGCATTCCGCATATCTTGGTTCTCATCCCGCACGCCGCAAGCTCACGCCTCAACTCTTCATCGCTTTGCTCAGAGAAGAAGAAGCGTTGCTTGAAGTGCCAAATGGGGCGTAAGTCAAGCGCACATTCCTATCATCAAATGCACCATCAAGAAGCGATAACGCCATGAGGCTTCCCACCAGATTCTCGTACATCAATTGTGCATCAAAATTCTCATGCACTAATTAACATCATGTCCATGCTTTTCTTGGTATGCATCTCGATACTTCTCGAAAGGTATGAAAACATTGAAATGCCACAACTATTCTCGAAAAACAAAATTAGCTACGTGTTAGTGTTAGTGCTACGCACCAAGTTCATTTGGACATGTGGGTTGGTGACAGTGGAATCTCGTAACCCTCAAAGTTTTCCATGTCTTGCATCAAACCCCCCATGAACAAAGATAAGCCTCTAAAGGTGTCACAGTCTTCAAACCTCCTCTCTCGCAACAAAACAAGGAAAATGTATTAAATCGAGTGTCGAAACGATGGTTTGAAAATACGACTTTCTATTACCATTTCTCGCCGGGTTCGACTAATGTAACTAGATCCACCTCTGCTCACCCTTGCCCTCAAGTGGCACGGAGATTCCGCTTCATTTCACTAACACGCCGCCATGCCGATCACACCTTTGTGTAATGAGATGCCCCAAGCCTCGCCATCGATCC
Source organism: Guadua angustifolia (assembly GCA_036346375.1). NCBI lineage: Eukaryota > Viridiplantae > Streptophyta > Magnoliopsida > Poales > Poaceae > Guadua > Guadua angustifolia. The sequence goes on along the minus strand of CM070518.1, from coordinate 13,451,618 downwards.
ATGCAGTTTGACTTGGTTATACTCAAGAACAAGGAGAAACAATAGATTCTCTTGTGTCAATGTCTTCATCCTCACACACATCCTTGTAGTACTTGGTCACACTGCTACTCGAGTGTTGTATATTGGTCGTCAAAGATGGTATTGGCAAGCCGCCTCTAAAGTTGCTTCCCATCTCGCCCTAGTGTCATTCAAGTAACCTTCACCTTCAGGATATGTGTACCAAGCCTGCATTCCATAGAGTTATAAAGAACATAGCAAGTATACCAATATCATATTTGCAAATAACTTACATGGAAATCTTTCTTCACCCGATCTGCCATTGTATCACCCGCTTCACCAACAGATACCAATGTTCCATTTTGTAGTCGCTACGATAGCCGGAGGACTCAATGTCATATGTTGCACGCTTTGTGGATAGTGATAGCGCAACAAAGGTCGCAACACGTTGTTTGGTCCACGTGGCCTCCCGACAAATACAATATGTTTCCATTGCCTAGAACCATATTCAAGATGGCAAGATTATATGAATGTGAGAATTAATTATATGATGACATACAACAAAACTTACCTTTTTCTGCTGATACTATCACCTCCCTCCCTGCAGACGTGGAAGTGGAGGGATTGAATTTTGCCCCCGTGACTTGCGGACTATAAGATTTGCATCTGCCTCAACTTCTTCTTCCCCGTAGTCGATCCTCACCATATTTCTCTTCCTCGGTGTGCTTCCTCTTCCTCTATAGCCTGTATTTCCTCTTATGTAGCATGTCTAGATGAGGATGCCCTACCTTCAGATCGCTTTAGTTTTTGCAAGAAATTTTTCTTCAACTTATGCCTGCATTAATTGAAATGTTAGTGACAGATCATATATGCAATAAAATCAATAATGTAATGAAAAAACATAAGCATAATGTAATTAAAATCAATATTGTACAATATCATCTATTCATTATCCTCATCATAATCGTTCACTAGCATTAGAGCTAGAATCAAGGAAGGCATCGAATCACACTCTTCATCTGAATGAGATTCTACTTCTACACCAGTAGAAACATTCTGTAATATTGTAAGATCTTTTTCATTGCATATTGTATCTACTTCATTCGAGACATAAACGACATCCAACTCATCTCCTAAATCGATAGCTTAATGTGCCGCTCAACCCTTCCTCCCGAAAGAACTCTTGGTCGCCGTGACTAGTTGGAGCTTGATTAATGAAATGTGACATGTCTCGCTTTGCAACATGACGCATCACCCACTCAATCTTTCAAGTCAATCTTCTTGACTTGTTTTATTTTGGGACCCGACATATCTCGCTTAGAGACCTTACATGGGTACGGGTGTAGTATACTTGAGAGCACCGATGAGGTAGAACAAATGGCTCAAAGACGTATCGTTTTGATGTATGTTTGATCTCAACCAAACCAATATTTGGAGAGCGCCGCGACACCGTTGTTGGATTAAACCAATGACAATCGAATAAAACTAAGTTGAAATATTTATCACCAAGGAATGTCACTTCGATGATATCTTTAATTATAACGTAGTATTCGATCTTGGAACTACCCTCTCCGAGCTAGTATAGACACCATCATAATGAGTCAATTTGCCTTTTGTCGCCTATACTTTGCGTAACGGAATCTATATCCATTGATATTATATTCATTAACCGATGTCACCGGATCTCGATATGTACGAAATCTGCTTAAGTCATGATGGACGCTGGAGTTTTCATGCATCATGAAATATGAAAAAGGAGTAAATAAATCTATCTAATTTATTTCGTAATCAATGGAAGGTTGTTCACTTACATATTTTCGAACCACCAATGAAATTGGGATGTCCAACTCCGCCCCATTTTTCCTTAACTTATCTAGTTCAAGAGCGTATGGTTGTCCCCTACCAAAGCCGCACTGCTTTTATTATATTGGCTATCAAACAAATTAACAAATATATTAGTATACATGTGTTTGTGTTTGTGTATATGTAAATTAACAAAATAGAGGCACTTACTCAACAAAATCATCTATTTCCAATGTGTCTGTGTATATGTAAATCATTATTGCTTTATGCTCCTTCGGTGTCAGCATATGAGAGCCATTGTTCCTTTGTTTCCGCCCGGGACTTGCATAGTGCTAAGTGTGCAATTCGGAGTGTTGACTTCACACCCGCCATCATATCATGGCCGCTTATTTCTAGAAGATCTGAACTTCGCTTGAGAAATATAACGATATAAGTTTGATATCTCTTCCGCAATATAAGCCTCCACAATGCATCCTTCCACTCTAGCCTTATTTTTACCTGCTTAACATGTCAAGAGCCCTACACATGTAAATCGTGATATTTAGCATCCCATCACACGAGAATAGTTTACAAAGTAGGGACATCTTACCTTTCGAATGGATACTGTCGACGATCGGGGTCGCCAACCGTAGAAAATGAAAACGGGGTTAGTGAGACTTGGGACCCGAGCAGAGCTTAGCTCAACGGCGAAAGAACGCAACGTGTCAAGGTCGAGCTAGGCGACAACGAAGCGAATACGAGGGTTTATCTTGGTTCGAGCCTCGCGAAGGTAATAGTTCTACTCCAGCTTGTTTTGCGGCGATGGACTTTGTTACTCTCGAGTACGAGGTGTGTTCTGACTCAAGCTCAACAATGGTAGTGTCTAGCGCCGAGCTCGATGTCTTGTCCTTCGTGTCAGGCACCCTTAGCCTTATATCCTCCTCGCTTGTAACGAACGGGAGATATTCCCGGGTAGTGATCTTTATGCGCATTGAGGGTCGGGCAAGAATCGCTCCGGTCTTGTTGCGTGCGCCTGCTTCACTCCCCACGATCCCACGTCTTGGTAACCGCCGAGTAAACGCATGTTCCGGAATTCAAGGGGACTTCGGCATGAACAGGAGCCGACCCGAGCTCAAGGTCGTGCGAAGCTGTGCTCGGGATCATACGCGCTCTAGGTTGAGCGCCTCGGCATACGCCCAGGTCATGGTCAGGGCCTCCCGAGCTTGGGAGCCCGTTGACCGCACGCTGGCCGGTCAAGGGACGCCCAGCCCTCGTCAGCTAGCTCCCGAGGCTTAAGGTCGTGGCTGGGACACAGGCCGACCTTGAGCCTCCACAGACGTGGCTGATTTCCGGAACCTTCATGCTTGAGGTCGAGGTCGGCGAAACATAACGCCAGCCGTGATTTAAACGACACTGGCGCTTCTTGATCTCCAAACTCCGCATACGGACAAGGAACCGCTTCGCAACTCCTCGATCTCCCGCGCAGCCTTAAATTGCTCCTGTCGTGTCACCTGACCGGCGCGCCCTTCGAGATGCCCTTAATCAGCCGGCCCGTAGCACCTCGGTCTTATAAAGCTTTGCGACTGTCGCTACCTCCCCGAACTCTCTGCTCCTTTGTAGTCTTCGACCCCTTTCTTGTACTCTTCTTCTTCCTCCGACCAACAACTCCCTCCCAACCGCCATGGCCAAACTCGGGAAAAGCGCTCTGACGGTGGCGACGATGAAAGAGCTCGAGAGCCTGGGGTTGCTGGACCCATGGTCATGGCGACTGCCGGGCGGGGAGACTGAGCCGCAACCTCGGGAAGACGAGCTCGTCAGTACGGAGTAGTACATGCTCTTCGGCCTGCGGACGCCGGAAAGCGTGTTTCTTGCAGAAGTTCTCACCGTATGCGAGATCGAGCCGATTAATCTGTACCCAACTCCATTCTTCGCTTCCATCTTCTTCACTGTAGGCGAGGGGTTCCTTGGAATCCTTCCCACCCCCTCGCTATTTCTCTGCTTCTTCTCCCTTTTCCGCACCGAGAAGGACCCCGTGGCCGGATGCCTCTACTTTCGGCAGCGGACGGGAATTCCATGGTCCTTCCCCCAAACGCGCTACCACGACTCCCTTGGCCCATGGTCCGAGCGATGGTTCTACCTGAAACGGGGCGAGGGCGGTGCGCTAGAGTTCGAGGGTACCCCCCTCAGCGGGAAGAAGGAGACCCCAGAGTCGGGCGACCTGGAAGACGATCAAGAGGCCATCGCGACCATCCATATCTGCGCCACGCGAGGCCTCACCGGGCAGGCCATCGCCAACGACTTCTTGAGAAGTCGGGTGTTCCCCCTGCGGAGGAGGGAGCACCCCTTCTACGAGATCCAAGGTCGCGATGACTTGACTCGCGAAGGGACGACCGGTAAGTTGCATTGCCTCAAGATTCGCTGCGGATTTGCTCCCTGGTTCCCCTTGATGACTTGGTCGCTCCAAAGAATACCGGGAATCTCGATCGCCGCCGAATGAACGAAATGTTCGGAAGGCCATGAACGACTACACCTCGACGAGCCTCGTGCCGAGGAACGTGTCGCTACAAGAAAGCCGAGGTAGGCCACCCCGACCAAGTACTCAATTCGAGTGTCCACGAGGCCTTTCTTGAACCTCGTCATGCTTGCAGGATCATCAAGAACTGTCCGAGACACCAGAGAATGCTCCATTGCCTACGGGATAAGGGCAAGAAGGGGAAGAAGAGGCCTCCACCGAGCAGACCGCCAGGTGGTGAAGAAACCTCACGTCGAGTGGGGCGACCGCGCTACGGTAAGGATTCCCATGGCCGAGCCCTCGGGTCCTTTGCTCGTGTCCTTTGATGCCTGATATGTTCTCCTCTTTTCAAGAAGAAGGGCGCGTCGCCGCCAGACCTCGACCCTAGCCGCCCAGGCGCCCAAACTGGGCCCCTAGGTCCCCTGCCGGATGACGTGGTCCCGACGCGAGCTCCGAGGTCCTGTGCCGCCGAGCGCTGAAGTGAAGCGCCTGCAGTCGGGCAACAAGACCACGCCGACCTCGCCAAGGCGAGGCCGACGACCCATGTAAGTTCTTGGCTTTTCGATTCGCCCGCCCTTCATGTTTTTTGCTTAGCTCGTTTAATCGCAGACCTTGAGCGCCCACGCTTGAGACTTGCCCGTTTTGACGATGGCTGTTGTCCAAGGCGAGTCCGAGTCCGAGGAGGAGGGCTCCTTCGTGCTGGCTCTGCGTCGCCCCTCGAGCCGGGCGTGCACTCCTTCTGGGCCCCCGAGCTGGGCCCCAGTCGGCGGGTTCGACCAAGGGCTCGACGACTCAACCGAGGAGATCCAGCCCGCGATCAGCGAGGACTACGACACCGGCGAGGCCTACGACTCAGCCGCTGCTGCCGAGCCTCCCGAGGTCGACGCGGGGGAAGGCACCCAGAGCACCACGGTCGCAATCGTGGCGACGCCCCAGGCTCTCCCAACCACGGTCGCTCCGGGCGCCGAGGTCATGACGCTACCGACCGCCGAAGATGGCCACACCGCAAAGGTGCCGCAGACCGTCCAATCGCTGCCAGACGGGCGCCGTGGTCGGCACCCTGTGCCACGGAGGTCGAGCATGCCGCGGAGATCATGGCTGATCCGCTATCGCTCCCCGATGCCGGGAGGCGAAGCGGCCTCGACCACGGAGGTCGGGCTAACGCCGCTGCCGCCTCCCTCCCGCCGCATGAAGTTGAACTCGCCAAGGAGGCGACGGACACTGTGTCGCTACAGGCGTAGACCGAGGGTCTTGGCCCTGGCACGCCGTGGTGGTCGCGGCCGGCTTCGCCTAGAAGCGCAGTTGACGAGGAGGAGATCTCCGCAATCACATTGACGAAGCGCCAAGAATTCACCCCGCAAGCCTTGAGACCCGCTTCGTGAGGTAAGGACCCCATCGCAAGACCTTGTCGCATGTCGGCCGAGTTCCTTGTTTCTACTCTCACTTTGCGCCACTCTTTCTGTCACGAAGGCGATTGGCAACATCTCCCAAGGGCTGAAAGGCCTTCAGGAGCACGCCGTCGTACTGAGGGGCCTCATGGACGTGGTCGAGGCGCGGGAAGCCGAGCGCTCCAAGTTCATCGTGACCATCGAGGTCGAGCAGGGGGAGCTCGAGCAGAAGACCAAAGAGCTCGACGACCTGCGCCAGACGATGAGGGCGCAGGAGGTGGCCCACGCGGCCGAGCTCGAGCAGGCCAGGACTTCCGAGCGCGAGTTCGGCTACAAGGCCGTGGAGCAAGAGCGCGCGCGGTCGGCCAAGGCGCTCGAGGCCGAGCGGGCCAAGGTCGAAGCGCTAGAGAAGGCCACTGCGGAGCAGGCGCCTTCCTTGCCGGAGGCGTCTCCCGAGCTTGAGGCCAAGATCCTGGGGCTCGAGGAGAAGCTTGGACGCGCCAACGAGGTGCTCGAGACCGAGCGGGCCAAGGTCGAAGCGCTGGAGAAGGCCGTTGCGGAGCGGGCGTCCTCCACGGCGAAGGCGTCCCCCGAGCTCGAGGCCAAAATCTTGGAGCTTGAAGAGAAGCTTGGGCGCGCCAGCAAAGCGGCGAAGAGCGCCTTGGCCCAACTCAAAGATGAACGGCGCCAAGCTGTAGATGCCTCCAAGGAAGCCCTCCAATACTAGAGCGAGCTATCGACCTTGAGGGCCAAGGTAGCCGAGCTCGAGCAGGAGAAGCTCACCCGCGAGATGGCCGACCTGTAGATGAACCCGCCGGTTGACCTGTAAAAAATACTTAAAACAAAATGTTCTAATAGAGCTAGATTACTTTTGGAGAACAAAGAAATCTTGTCTTGATTTAAATTCATAGTCTGAAGCGCGTATGCGGGTTGATGCGACTTCCGGGCATGAAACTGGCATGCTCAACAGGTGCGGACAATATCACGGGCATCCTGAAGCGCCGAAGACTAATAATACCCCATATGGAATGCCTTGCTAACCATAGTCCTCAGACGAAGAATGTGCTCCAGAGGCCTGAATGGATGTCATTTAACAGTACTTACCCTCCTCCGAGAGATGCACCGTCGTAATGCCGAAAACATTCCACTCAGAGAGCGCCCCTCGACGAAGTGTATAAACTCGCCGGTGCTTGGTCCCGCTCCTCTCGGCAAGGTCAAGCAGAGGTCGCCTTGCAAGGAAATTATAAATGGACTCACCAGAGGGGATACCTTCCACCACGGCGAGCAAGACCTCTTGGTCGGAGATCGAGGAGCCGCCAACGCTCTGTGATGACATCGGTGGGATCCCGCCGCCGGAAGAGCCGAGCTTGGAGAGGAAGTCAGATCGAGTTGTCCTTCCGGTATGTGCTTGAGCTCCGTGTTCGAACCATTTCTCCATCTTGCGCACTCGGCTAGGTACTTTGACAATGAAGTCTCCGAGCACCGGTACTCTTTGTTGTACCGATTGACGATAAGCCGAGTCGCTTGACGACCAACCGACGACGCCTAATACTTTGCAAGCCCGCAGTTCGCCAAGAGAGCTTCATACTCGCCACATTGTTGGTCAATGGAACCCAAAACGGACCACGACCTCAGCGGTCACCGCGGGGTGAGAATAAGGATTCCAGCCCCCGAGCGCTTGAAGGACCTTGAGCCGTCGAAGAACATGGTCCAAGGCTCGACCACGAAGTCGGCAAGCACTTGCGATTTGATGGCCGTTCGAGTTACGACCTGGACATCGGATGCCGCCAGCTCCATAGCCCACTTGGCGATGCGCCCGCCACCCTCTGGGTTCCGCAAGATGTCCCCGAGTGGAAAATTGCTCGGGACAACCACGGAGTGCGCCTAGAAATAATGTCGGCTTGGCGCTGGTTATGAGGAGAGCGTCTGGCAGTTTTTGTACTGCGGGTAGCGCTCCTTCCGGCCGTAAGACTTCACGACATAATAGATCGGTGTTGCTGATCCCCGCCACCACCAGACAAAGATCGATCGCTTGGGCGGTGGCCGCAGGTAGAGCAAGAACCTCGCCGGGTTGTGGTGTCATAAGGAGGGTGGGGTTGACAGTATACCTTCATTCGCCGGCGACCGCCGCGCCTCCGAGGTCCACTCCTGGTCCTCCCGCCAAAGGGCGGTTATGGCTTGGTTGATGGCGATATGCACCATCCAGTGAGCTTCCTCAGGGGTCTGCGGGTCACGGCCGTCCGCGGCCGCGTCCACGCCATGACTTTCCGCCATCAAGACGTGCGGCTCGCGTGGCGGTGGCGAGGGCGAAAACAGGGACGTGGAGTCGGAGTCCGCGCCTGAGCCCGCGCTCAAAGAATGTCCGTCAATGAAGCGCGTCATGCCCCAAGATCTTGGTGCTTTTCCTGCGAATGAGCGAAGCTATTGGGCCCCACGGTGGCGCCAATTGCCGACGATCGAGATCGCCAATCGCAGAAAAATGAAAACGGGGTTAGTGAGACTTGGGACCCGAAAGCGAGCTTAGCTCAACGGCGAAAGAACGCGACGCGTCGAAGGTCGAGCTAGGCGACAACGAAGCGTGACACGAGGGTTTATCTTCGTTCGAGCCCTCGCGAAGGTAATAGTTCTACTCCAGCTTGCCTTGCGGCGATGGACTTTATTACTCTCGAGTGAGAGGTGTGTTACGTACCAAGCTCAACAATGGTAGTGTCTAGCGCCGAGCTCGATGTCTTGTCCTTCAGTCAGGCACCCTTAGCCTTATATCCTCCTCGCTTGTAACGGACGGAGATATTCCCGTAGTGGTCTTCATGCGCATTGAGGGTCGGGCAAGAATCGCTTAACCGGTCTTGTTATGCGTCGCCGCTTCACTCCCCACGATCCCACGTCTTGGTAACCACCGAGTAAACGCACGTTCCGGAATTCAAGGGGACTTCGGCATGAACGGGAGCCGACCCGAGCTCAAGGTCGTGCAAAGCTGTGCTCGGGGTCATACGCGCTCTAGGTCGAGCGCCTTGGCATACGCCCAGGTTGTGGTCGGGGCCTCCCGAGCTTGGGAGCCCGTTGATCGCACGTTTGGCCAAGGGACGCCACCCTCGCCGATACATCCACCGATATTGAACAGTCCACCCACACGTGTTTCATATGGTAAATGGATAACCATGTGCATCATGCATGTGAAAAACCTGGCGGAAATATTTTCTCAAGTTTGCACAAAAGAACAGTATCTCTTCTTCTAATTCCTCATTCTTTGTGGATCGATCTCCTTGGCACATAATTGCCTAAAAAGTAGCTCAACTCACCAATGAGATCCACACGCCTCGGGAAGAAATCCACGAAAGCTATCGGCATGAGAACCTCAATGAAGATGTGAAAATCATGACTTTTCATCCCATTCACACGGAGTTGTTGAAGGTTGACTCTGCCTAATGTTTGCTGCATACATATCCGAAAATTCAACTCTTTCATCCTTTGCGTAACTAATATTTTTCTCGATCTATTTAAGGTAAAGTCGCCTTTGGCTTTTCCCAAATACCGTTAGATTTCTCCTTCAAATGATAGTTTGGACGATCGCACAACTCGCAAGGTCTAGTCGGCCTTTACATTATCCTTAGTTCGATCAACAATATCAATGCACGCCAACCAAAATAATTTCGCCACATTTTTCTCTATATGCATGACATCAACATTGTGACGAACAAGAGTTTTTCAAAGTATGGCAAGCTCCGAAGCTTTGGCACGTGGGTCCAATTATGTGTCCCCGAGAAACCTTCAAATTGGTGTTTCACATTCGCTTGGTACTAGATCTAGAATTGCCTATGAATTTGGACACCTATCGACAAGGTGGAGGGGATCGAACACCGCCACGCTCCAAATTCCTTATGACTCACTTTGAATGGGTGTTCACTTTAAGAAATTGTCGATGATACCAAACCAAATTGTACTTTTTACCATTCCTCAACCATAATGCGCATAAGTTTCCCAAACAAACCGACATGCAAATTTCCCATGTGTGTGTGTGTCCAGATACCATTCCAAGAGCAGCAAATCATTAATGGACCATAGATAGCATGCTCAAGATGTTGAATGCCTGTCTCAAGATCTATCATATGTTACAACTCCATCCCATAACTTATGTAGATCATCATACGAGGTTGCATGTATATGTCAATGTTTTTGCCAGATGCTCCTGACCAGAATAATTAGAGTGAGAAACACGATTCCTTTTTCATGCAAAGGTGTCGGAGGTAAGTTATAAGGAACAACAAAGACAAAGCCAACAAGAATACGTGCTGCAGCAAAACTAAATGAAGAGAAGCCATCGTGCATAGACCCAACCGTACATTTCGGATTATGCGCAAAGTCGGAAAGTCAAGATCAAACTGCTCCAAGCTTCACCATCGACGGGTGTACCATCATGTCAGGTTTATCTCTATATCCATCTCTATGCCATCGCATGAGTGCGGCGATGTTGGCATCCATATAGCACCTTTGAAGTCGATGAATGAGTGGAAGATAGCGTAAAATTTTTCTTGCAACCGGTTTTCGGCGCCTTGTTTCGAATCATTCTCCACCGCACGTCTCGTGCTTCTCCACACACATCGCATTTTGTCTTTTCAATGCTATCCTTCCGAATAGCATGCATCCTTTTACGCAAGCATCGATCTTGTTGTACGACATACCTACACCACTTAATAATATTTAGACTCGTTAAATGTCCGAGGCATTTTTTAATCCGACGTGACCGGTAGAAGATCATGCATTAGACTGAGATTTGCATCATATGCAGCATTTGAAAGGTTGTACTGAGATTTCATAAACATCAAACGAGAAATCGCGGAGAGTACAGCCTCATTAGTGTCTTTATGGACCTACCGCATGGTGGACTCGACCAATTTGAAGAAAGAATCTGCCACAATAGATGCGTTTGTGTACTCTGATGCTTCATGAGCATCCCTGATATCTTCTAGCATGTCACTCATGTGGTGAGATTCAACGACCTCCTCATGTTGACGAGGCTCGACAAACGGTCTTGCCATGTGAAGTCCACACGAGGTATTCGTGTAAAGCCATTCTTCACTAAATGACTCGACATGCTTTGGAGATCTTGTTTCTTGTAATTTCCACATGTCCGACAAGGGCAACTAGACAACATTTGATTAGAGTTTAGCCCAGGAAAAGCGATACTAAGAAACTCTCTTGTTTTTCTAAACCAATTAATATTTGGCCTCCCATTCTCCCAATCCGTACACATCCATGAGTGATCTTCAGCCATTGTTTCGAACAAACTAAAGCATAAAGTATAAGTAAAGCATAAATTAGCATATACAGTGACAAACTAAAGCCATTGTTTTGAACAAACTAACACAATTGTTACTAAAGCCATTGTTTCGAACAAACTAACACAATTGTTACTAAAGCCATTGTTTCGAACAAACTAACACAATTGTTACTAAACCCATTGTTTCGAACAAACTAAATTAGCATTCATTAACTTAGTTTCATCACGTTCAAATCAACATACACAGTGGTAAATCACAATAAAACAAATATAAATAATGACAAAAGTAAAACATAAATTAGCATTCATTAACTTACATTGTTCCTTCTAACAACAATAGAGCAAGCCTACGCCGAGTGCACTCTCGGGGACAACACTAGAGCAAGGCTACGCCGAAAGTGCACTCTCGGGACTCACCTAGAAAGCACCCAAAGCAAGCACGCTCAATAATATATGACGGTATCCACGTGGTCCAAGAATAAAAATTTCATACATACCACCGAAAGTAAGCAAGGAGAAGGTCGCGAGCGGCGGGAGGGCAATGGCCGGTCGCGAGCGGCGGGAGAGAAGGGCGGCGCGTGCGCCGGTCGGGAGACAAAGTGGCGGAGGAAACGAAGCGGCGACTGGCGCCGGACCGGCGATGAGGCGGGCGGCGAAGCGGGTCGGGCGAGAGGCGGCGGTGGCACCAGTGAGAGGCGGCGTCTGGCGGAAGAGGCGACGGCGGCCCGGGCGAGGAGGCGGCGGCGGCCCGAAGCGGAGAGGAGGAGACCAAAGGGCGACGGCGGGCGGAGGTGGCGGCGGCGGCGGTGGCGGCGGCGGGTCTGATTGAGGCCGAGGAGACGTTCGCGCCGGGCGTTGGTCGGTAATACGGGCTTGTTCTGGCACTGGGTGAATGCCAAAACAGTGCTAATCGAAGATTTGAACCGAGTGCCCTGTCGGGAGAAACATATGTCGAGTGCACTCTCGGGCTAGAGTGGCCGCGTGGTAGCAGATTCGTGCGCCTAGGGCCTAGGGTTTGCCCCTATGGGTCGAGTGCACTCTCGGCACACCCTATCCTGAGTGCCCTCTCGGTCGACAGTGGCCGCGTGGCAGCAGATTAGTGCGCCTAGGGCCTAGGGTTTGCCCCTATGGGCCGAGTGCACTCTCGGCACAACCTATCCCGAGTGCCCTCTCGGTCGACAGTGGCTATGGGCCGAGTGCACTCTCAGCACAACCTATCCTGAGTGCCCTCTCGGTCGACAATGGCCGCGTGGCAACAGATTTGTGCGTCTAGGGCCTAGGGTTTGCCCCTATGCTCGAAAGTGCACTCTCGGCTAGAGTGGCAAGCGTGGCGCTTGCCTCTAGCCAAGGGAGGTTTAGATTTGAATCTGGACGAATCTACGCCGAATGCCCTCTCGGCCTATTCGTAATCTACACCGAGTGCCCACTCGGGATAGAGTGCACTGCTTTTGGCTGACATGGCAACTGGTAATCTATGCCAAGTGTGCCCTCGTATTATTTTGTCCTACGTGGACGAAAACGTCATATTTCGAGTGCACTCTCGGAATAGATATTGTATATTGCGAGAGCACACTCGGAATAGAGTTCTTTGTTCGAGAGGTGGCTAAAACGAGAGCACACTCGGCATAGGTTGATCTACTCCGAGTGTGCACTCGGTTTGTTATTTTCACACTCGCCCCAAAACTGGATTCTTGTAGTGTGTACTCTGTTCATCAACCTTATACATCATCTATACAGGAGTAGGGTATTACTCTATTAGGAGGTTCGAACCTATCTATATCGTGTATTCCCAATTGTGTGTTTGACTCTACTAATCTTAAATGTACCTGAAATATAAGTTTATTATCAATTACTAACCTTCAACAGTGTGGTAATCAATGCACATGAAACTAATCAAACTATTCAGGAAGATTAGACGACGGTATGATAAGATAACAGTATCCATCCATGTAGGGCACGGTGCTATGGAGAGGAGCAGCTCCTGGTCCAGGGGATCATGGCCTGTGCTGCGACAGTGCAACTAGAATAAATGGCCATCATCAAGAGGTACACTGGTATACTACTACTACTTGTACTGCATTTACATGCATGCAATTTTTTGAAAGGGGAAACCGTAGTGCGTGGGGACTGGGAATGGGGAGAGTGGCAGGAGCAGCGCTAGGATGGTGTGCTGCCAATGCACCCATTCATTGTTTCATTTGCTGCAGTGACTGCTTGCCTGTCCTGAAACTACTCCAAAGTTTACGCAGTGCTTGGTGTATGTGTACGGAGAACCAATCATCCCGACATGGACACTTGGGGCGTGGAAGGGTGTGAATTCCTCTTCCTTGAGGACCGAGAATGCAGTAGGGAAGAATTGTTCGTGTGTGTGGGGTTTTTTTTGTGCTTGCTGACTGCATTTACCAAGGTGGTATGTTGACAAGAGATTAGCGATCCACAGTAAACCAAACGTGAGCGGTGATAGGATAACGTGAGCGAAGAGGAGCAAGCATATGTTACCTGTTAAACGCAGAAGTACTTCTGTCACTGTTGAAGTGTATCACTACTATGATAAGAGGAAATATGTACAGTTTTATTTGCTACTTTCAGATACATTGGTAATCTTTATATATGTATACTATATATTATAGTGCTAGAGATTGGCGAGGGTTGGCCAGTGCCATGTCACCGCATTCGCAGAGAGATCCTCCGAAAAATTAGAAATTACATTTAGGTCTTTTCGACGGTTTTTAATAAAATAGACTCGAAAAATATCAAAATTACATTTAGATCCCTCCGCGGTTTACATTTAGATCCTCCTCGTGTTTTTTAGCGGAACGAACCCCGGGAAAAAATATATTACTTTAGATCCCTCTACCGTTTACGTTTGGATTCTCTCAGCGGTTTTTAGAAAAAGCGTACTCGAAAACAAAGATACATCTCGACAAGAAAAAGACAGGTTCGTCGAAGGTTTATAGTAGTCCACGGGTTCATCAACGGGTCCTAACGATTTTTTAAAAACGTAAAAAAACAGCCGTAGTTTTCTAAAGAAAAACACAGATTCGTTGAAAGTATATAGCAGCCCATAGATTCACCGATAGGTCCTAACTGCGGTTTTATAAAAAAACAGATTCGTCAGAAGTTTATAGCAGCCCATAGATTCGCCGACGGGTCCTAACGACCCATTTTTTTTAAAAAAAGAAAACTGAAAATGCGACCAGATTTCCTGAATTTTACATATTGCATCATCGTACACGATGTAGCGTAGCGCGTTATTCTGGCTAATATTTATATAAAGCTGATGGGAATGGAGTTCTCCCAGCCATGCCGCATCACTTCCTTCACGAAAAAGTCCCTCACAAAAATCAAAATTATATTTAGGTCCTTCCACCACCTCTTTTACAAAAAAACATCGCAGTCCCGCAAAATCGTGTATTACTTTGAAAATTATGTTTAGGTCCTACCCAACTCTTTTGAAGGAAAACCCCTGAGGTGTGCGTCAATTTGCGAAAAGGTCCCACATGGTTTAACACGGAAGCCCTCGGGTTTCTGGCAATTTACAAAAAGACCCTGTGCCCTCTAGCAATTTTATCGCAGGCCCTCGGGGTCTTGAAAATTTACAAAGAGATCCTCCACGATTATATACCAAGATCTCTGGAGTTCTGGAAATCCGATATATCCCGTTCGATGTGGTGTAGCACGCAAGCCCATCTAGTTACTTACCAGTATCATTTCTTGGAAGCTATGACAGCAAATTCTTACTCGAATTGCTGAAGACGCATAGCACAGGAGCCACTTATACTACCTTTGAACAAGATAAATAAATGCACAAAGCCTTCTATTTGTCCCAGACAGGCTAAAACCTAACAACAACATGGCTACACGGCCCAAGATTCTTGCTGAGCCTGGCTGCCACGGCAAGCACATGTAGACTGCTATAGCTTTTCTAGGCCTCTAAAATTCATTTTTGATAAATTTAGTCTCCTTTCGTTTGGAATTTACAAAACTAGCTTCTTTGATGAGGTCATGGCAAACGACGTGACTCACCTGCCGCGTTAAGGGTGCTTGGCAGCAGATAGATTCTACGCTTGGGTGACGTGGAAGGAACTGGCAGGCACTTTCTGTGCTTGGGTGCTGCGGAAGTAGTCGAAGGCAACTAAAAATAATCAGTGAATTTACTTAATTAGGGTTTTAATTAAGTGATTAATTAAGAAATATGAATAAATTAGTGGAGTTGATTCTACCGTAGAAAGGGAGCTCAGCAAGAATCTTGGCGTGGCAGACAATTTGCCGAGCTCCCCGAACACAGGAGCTAACTTCTGTGAGGCAAATCTATAAATGATTTTAGACGAAGGCTATATTAAAAAAAACTTTCACAAAAAGGCAAAAATTTCCAAACACCCGAGAGAGGCTTCTTGCCGTCCACGTGTCCCCAACAATCAGCAGAAGCCAGAAGGTGACAATACGGTTGCCGTCAGCATGATGTCACCTAGAAGCTTGGGTTTTTGATTTTTTTGCCTATTCACCAAATTTATTTTTCAAACTACCATCGAAATAAAATTATAAATCTAACATTCTCTCAATAACAAAAAGAGTGAAGGACGACATGTGTAAAACCCTGCCACAGTATATAAGCACGATACGCTGTACAGAGGCATGGTTGATACCTACCACGGTTGAGAAGGTGTTGGATTTAGAATTTCGTCATTTGCAAATAGCCTAAGATGAAAAAAAAACAAAGCTTCGGAAGTAAAATGTTCTTTCAATCTAAGCTATCTATCGCCAGACTGCTAGACTCAGCGATGAAAGCGTTACCGATCAAATTTTCGTAAAATCAACAAATGATTCCTTGTAATTACATGTACAACCCGTTTGGCAGCTGGTAATTGAGTCAGGAATCCCTTGGTACATGAATCAAATTCCAGGAGTGGAAAGTGTTTGGCTGCCACGGGAATTGGAATCGTCGATTCCACCTCCAATTCCAGCACTCTAGTTATATTTAGAGCTTGTTTGGTAGGGATTCAGCTTCTTCAGATTCTGAGAGCTGTGAATACACTAAGATTCATGAAGCTGGAACTGTGAGTACATTAAGAGTGTTTAGATGAATCATCTTATTTATATTTTAGACTAAAAATATAAACTTAATTCACTTTATTTTAGCCTATAAGTTTCAGATTTCAGGTGAAACTGAAATCTAGAGCTCTACCAAACAGGCCCTTACACCTAGCTCCAATTCTCTCCTTTCCCGAGTCAATCATCTGGAACCGAGCATAGTCACGAACAAGGGTTCAAATTTCATTTGGGAAAAAATATTGGGTATGACCGAAATCCGAAATTTTCAGTGAAATTTCGATATTTCAGACAATTTTGGTTAAAATCCAAAAACCAAAATTCAAATCCGATCCATTTGCAACCAAAAAAATCTGAATTTCGGCGAAATTTTCTGAATTTCGGGTGAAATTGCCAAAATTTCAACTCGTATTGCATAGCTGAAAAGTGGGTCAAATGATGACAAAAAATTTTAAATTTTTTTTGGAGAGTCCTAACACATTTTTGATATTTTCAAAAAAAATTTAGATGATTATCAAATCTGAGGAATTTTTAAAAATTCAAACATTGCTACTATCCTAATAAAACGCTGACCAGTAAGTTTGAACCGAATGAAAATTAGAACAAACGAGGTTATAAAATTTTTAAATTTTTTGTGGATAGTTCTAACACATACATAATATTCTCATAAAATTATCAGATTATGGTCAAGATGTATGAATTTTTAAAAATTTGAAAAGTGCTACTGTCTTGTTAAAAGCCTTACCGGCAAACTTAAACGAAATGAAAAATTATTCAAACCACGTTATAAAATTTTGAAATTTATTTTGGATGGTTATAACATGGCATTAATGGTTATATAAAAGTTTTAGATGATTATTATGCTTAAATAAGTTTTAAAAATTCTGACAGTGTTACATCCTTATAAAAGATCGATGATCAATACATAGATTTGCTTTAGAAATAAAAAAGTTTAAAATTTTTGAAAATTTCACAGAAGGGTGATAAGGAAATTTTTAAGATCTCAAAAAATTTTTGAATCATGATCACATTCCAGTAAATTTATAAAATTCTTACAAGGCATAGTACCATTTATGTTCTTTCTCTTTTGATTTTTGAAATATAATATAACAGATGAAGTTCAATGCATTCATAGATTTTATTGAGTAAACAAAAAGTTAAATTTTTTGAACATTTTATAAAATGATACTGAGACAATTCTTAATCTCTCATAAAGCTTTTAGATCATAATTACACTTGAGAAAATTTATAAAATTCTGACAATGTTATTGTCCTAATTATATTCATTCAGTTTTGATTTTTTAAAGATAACAAATAAAGTTCAATTATTTTTAAAATGTTTTTCATGATCCTACACTACTAAATATTATACCATAAAATTTTTAGATCATTATCAACCTTATATAATTTTATAAAAATCTAAAAGTGTTTCTATCTAAATTTTAAAATATCTCAAAAATTCAGTTTTTCAACAAATTTTTATGGAAGATGACTTTTTAAGGGTTATTGGACTAAATCCAGTCAAATCTGGCCCTAAAAGTTTGAAAACCGGCCAAAAATCCTGAAATTTGGGTAAATTTTGGCGAAATTTTCACCGAAAAAACGAAATTTCGGTCGTTACTGTAGTAATTTCAAATTTTTTCAATTTTTTTATCCGGCCGTTAGTTTGGATTTTGTGTTGGCCGAAAATCTAAAATTTCGGCAAAAATTCGACGAATTTCGATGAAATTTGTATCCCTAGTCACGAACCACAACTCAAGCTTCTTCCCCACCACCGCCTCGAGGTGAGCACGACACCTCCATCTCCTCACCGCCAAGTATCTTGACTCCTCCTATGCAGTCTCACGAGAAAGACGTGAATGTGGGCACAACCATGCCGAACTTGCGGAAGGTGGGGGCGGCTTCGCGGTGGCACGTCATCGAGATGTAACACGGCCATGGGAGTGGCTCAATTGGATGGAGCAGTACCTTCTCCATCGCCGTTGAAGTCCATCCTTCGTGATGGTATGCATCCTTGCCCACAGCAAGCGGTGGTGGCGGCGTAATTGGTGCGGGCGAAAGGCTGCATCTTTGCCCACGGCAAGCGACAACGGCAGAGCCATTGCTGCGAGCCAGAGGCGGAACTAGGGGGGTGCCGGGTTTGCCCCGGCACCCCCAAAATTTTGAGGTTTCTGCTTTCTACGCTGACAACAAATTGACAAGGCATTGGGGCATGCATGCATGCATACAAGCAGGCAGGCCATCCGATGTATAGCTTGGTCCTTGGATGAATGGATCTCGTGGCTCCACATAGTAGGGCACTGACCAACCGGAACATAGTACGTACATATCGCGTATGTATACGAGCAGTGCTAGCTAGCTGCAGCCATTTCATGTACGCACGTTAGGTGGGCCACGTCTCGGATGGGAGACTCGGAGGACAAATAGTGGAAGACCGCAGTGTGGGCAAGCACGTCTGTGCGCTCCGCAGCGCGGTACTCATGCCGAGGATGGTCGTGTGCCTGATGAAAGCACCCAATCAGTTGTGCATGTTAGCAAGGGGTGGCCCACTTGCCATAGGGGCCGTCAGGCCAATCCGATCTGTCTGCGCACATGCTTTCTATCTATCTACCTACATGGGCAGAACCAGGGGTGACGGGTATGCCTCGGCATTCTAAAAATTTGAGAAACTTTAAAATTTTATCTCTTCAATAAGCTAAATTTGTTGATTGAATTGGTTTTGATTTTGGTGATTTGAGATTTTTAAGATCTTAGAACTATTTGTATTATACTTTTAGCAAATTTCAAATATATATTGGATTTATGATGATATTGAATTATTACACAAGACTATAAAATTGTACGTGAGAAATATGCATCTCCATCAAAAAAATTCTAGTTCCACCACTGCTGCAAGTGGAAGCTGGAGCGGCCAGGTGTGGATTACTGCTGGATTCACTGAGTTCAACGCTGTTGGATCATATG
The DNA here is from genome assembly GCA_036346375.1 of Guadua angustifolia. Lineage (NCBI taxonomy): Eukaryota > Viridiplantae > Streptophyta > Magnoliopsida > Poales > Poaceae > Guadua > Guadua angustifolia. Next base: position 13,432,648 of record CM070518.1, on the reverse strand, counting down.
AGTGCGATTTGAAATTCCATGTTGATTTTTCTGGTGTAAAGAACCTCTATTCCAATTCCGAAGGACACCCAAACAAAAAAATGCAACTTGAATTGGTTTGAATCAAATTTGAATCCTATATATTGGGATAGAATTTGCAATCCAATTGAATGAATCAAATTAAATTCATGAGATCCAAACGAGGTGGCAAGAGTTTTTTTTTTCTCTCGGGGGTATAAATAAGATGCACACAACTCACTCACACCACACGCACACACATGCATACGGTTCTTTTACACCCACAAATGAAAATGATTAGATGCTCTATAACCTTCAAAGCATGGGAACACATTATCCCATTTAACACACATGTATATACATACCCTATTTAATTTATTCGAATGAGAGACGAGTTGCAATCCATAGGATTGAACCCGTGGCCGGAAGAGCACGAGCGACGTTGCTCCCTCCCATTGAGCTGTTGCTCAGGTCTAGAGGCAGTAGAGTTTTTGCTACTTGAATTGTGGCATCGTCAGCCATGCCACGAGGACAAGCTAAAAGCATCTATAGATTCTCATGAGAGATTATTTGGTAAATAGTTAATTTTATCTATAGTAAACTATAAAAGTATGTTTCACTCTAGTTTATATTAAAAACCGCTTAAAAACCGATCCGTTCGGAGGATTAACTGATTTTTTAGAAACCAAAATTGACTTTAAAACCCCAAATAAAGCTGCCTACTGCGATTCTTAGTATATATATATGCACAAAAGAGCATCGAGAGTACTCGATGACTAGCGTTTGAGGCTGCCTTTTGCGATTCCTAGTATATATATATATGCACAGACGAGCATCGAGAGTTTGCAGCGCAGAAATTTTAATGAAATTAGAAGAAAGATTGTTCCCATGAGATTCGTATGTCTCAAATGCCCAAATCATTACCCCGGGTGTTCAGAGTTGGACTTTCATCTAATTTTGTCTTGCATACATCAAATTGTTTGTTTATTGATTGTCCAAAGTCCAAACCCTGCTAGATTCATTGCCAAGTAGTACAATTTACAATTGAACATGGCCAGCCTAGCTGCTGCTTTTTAGGGCGCTTTTAGGGTAACCCTCTCTCCAAATGACACGCCATTTGGACAACCAAGCAGCTGGATTAGGTTGTTTTGGCTAAACACTGAACTAATTGACTTCAGGATTGGCCCTATCATACAGAGAGAGAAACACGTAAACTAGTTAAAATCCCGCACGTTTTAGCGGGCGGTATGTTAATCTTAGCAGAGATGTGAAATCTTTTTTAAGAAATAAAAAAGGAAATATGTTTCAATATAGATATTTTTAAAAAATATTCTTTAAAAAAGTCTTCGAGAAATATTCATTTAAAAAAGTCTTAGAATAATTGATTTATTGTAAAAAAAAAGTTTTTAAAAGTCTTAAAAATTTAACAGAGAGAGGAAATCTCTTTTCAAAAAGTTTGAAAAAAATAATTTGATGGCTCTGGAAAACCAAAAACAATGAAATTTAAACGCATTAGTAGTATTATCAGAATTTTTAAAAATTACGCAAGTTTGATCATGACCTAAAATTCTTATGGTAGCTTAGGAATGATTTGGGAACCCTTCTCAAAAAGTTTTAAAAAATTCCAACATGATTTGGTAGCTGAATTAAATTAGTAAAATTGCTTTAAATACATTAGCATCATTGTCAGAATTTTTAAAAATCACAAAAGTTTGATTATAATCTGGATTTTTATGGTAGCTTAGGCATGCTTTGAGGACCCTTCTCACAAATTCTAACAATTCAGTAATTTAGTAGCTGAATTAAATCAATGAAGTTGCTCTAAATGCATCAGTAGAATTGTTAGAATTTTTAAAAATTGAAAAAGTTTGATCATGATATGAAATTTTCATGGTAGGGTAGGCATGCTCTTAGGACCATTCTAAAAAAGTTCCAAGAATTTTACAACTTAGTAGCTAAATTAAATCAGTGAAGTTTCTTTAAATGTATTAGTAGCATTATTAGCATTTTTATAAGTTGTACATAGTTGATTACAATCTGATTTTTTTATGATATGTTAGGCATGCTCGGAGGACCCTTGTCAAAAGGTTTCAAAAAATTAAAACATGATCTAATAGGTCAATTAAATAAGTGAAGTTGATGCAAAAAATAGAAGAAAATCGATTTTTGGAGGATTTGAACCCGAGACCTCGTGCACACATAGGAACCCTTCGATCATCTAAGCTAAGTGCCAGTTGTGAAGTGTGATAGCTAATAAATATATGATTCTATGTAGATGAGCACTGTAGAAACCATAGTGAAAAACGCCATGTGGCGGGCTCCCAAGGAGACGCATCAAGAATATAGATATACTAGTTAAAATCCCATGCTACAATGGTTGGTATGTTAATTTCAATAGAGATATAAAATCTATTTTAATAAATACAAAAAAATCTGTTTTAATATAGGTTTTAAAAATATCCGTTAAAAAGTCTTAAAAATATTCATTTAAAAAGTCATAGAAAAATTGTTTTTTTGTAAAAAAATTGTTTTTAAAGTCTTAAAAATTTAACAGAGAGAGAAAATATCTTTTAAAAAAGTTTGAAAAAAATAATTTGATGGCTCTGGAAAACCAAAAACATCAAAATTTAAACACATTAGTCGCATTATCAGAATTTTTAAAAAGTGCAAAAATTTGTTCATGATCTGAAATTCTTATGGTAGCTTAGATATGCTCTGGGAACCCTCCTAAAAAAGTTTTAGAAAATTCTAACGTGATTTGGTATATGAATTAAATTAGTGAAATTGCTTTAAATGCATTAACATCATTGCCAGAATTTTTAAAAATTGCAAAAATTTGATCATGATCTAAATTTCTTAGGCATGCTTTGAGGACTCTTCTCACAAATTTCTTAAAATTCACTAATTTAGTAGCTCAATTAAATAAGTGAAGTTAGCTCTAAGTGCATTTGTAGCATTGTCAAAATTTTTAAAATTTTAAATGTTTTATAATGATCTAAAAATTTTATGGTAGGATAGGAATGCTCTCAGGACCCTTATCAAAAAATTTCAAGATTTTTAAAATTTAGTAGCTCAATTAAATCAGTAAAGTTGCTTTAAATGCATTAGTAGCATTGTTAGAATTTTAAAAATCAGAAATGTTTGATTACAATCTGAATTTTTTATGGTAGGTTAGGAATGCTCTGAGGACTCTTCTTAAAAAGTTTGAAAAAAATTACAACATGATCTAATAGCTCAATTGAATAAGTGAAGTTGATGCAAAAAATCGAAAGAAAATCAGTTTTGGAAAGCCTTCGACCATCTAAGCTTAGGGTGTGTTTGGCAGGGATTCAGCTTCTTTAGATTCGTAAATCTAGTGAAGTTGAAAATTCTAGCTTCACCAGATTCGTGAAGCTGAAGCTGTGAGTACATTAAGAGTGTTTAGATAAATCATCTTGTTTACATTTTAGATTAAAAATATAAACTTAATTCACTTTATGTTAGCCTACAAGTTTCAGATTTTAGGTGAAGCTGGAATCTGGAGCTCTACCAAACAAGTCCTTAGTGCTGATTGAAGTGTGATAGGTAATAAATATGAGTCTATATAGATAGATACTGTAGAAACCATAATGAAAAAACACCACACGGTGGGCTCCCGCGGAGACGCACCGAGAATATAGACATATATCTAATATATAGATATAGACATGTAGTTCATGCGTGGCTGCTTTTGAAGGTAGCAGCTGTCCTCCCATCCCATTGTGGGCACGCGACAATGCGAAGGGAAGAAACACCATCATCTACACTGTTAAAGCTAGCAATTTGTTTGCAAGGTATGATTGCACAGCCAGCTAGATATATAGAGAGAGAACTTGCCAACTTCTCCCCTTATGTTGTGCCCTTTGATTGCAAGGATCCATAAGAAATTTTATCAAACAAGCCGCTAATTTCACAGGAAATTGTGCTAACTTTCCATAAGAAATTGTGCCAACTTTCTCAAACAAGCTGCTAATTTCACAGGAATTTTATGGAAAACACCGAAACTTCTGTTGGAGTTATTTGTTCCATACACGCCTTGACGGCCCGATTATATTTGCTCCTACCTTTGTATGACTATTTAATTTATTTGAAACAAGTTACGAATAAAACTCATCGACAGATTGGACCGGTGAGAGTAGGACCAGACGCCCATAGGAGCATAATTTTTAAATCCCAAATTTGATTTCAAAATTTTCAAAATCCTTTTTCCCAGAATTTAAAATTTTTTAAAATTAAAAAATTTAACGAAAGGTTTAAATTTTGTTTTTAAAAGGGGGGAAAAGCCCCCGGGTTTTTTTTTGGGAAATTTCCCAGGCCCTTTCTGTTTAAATTTCATCCAATTTTTTTTGGATTTTGAAAAGGCAAAAAATTTTGGTTTTCTCTTTTTTAAAAAACTGCCCCAATTTTCTTTAAATTCATTTTTTTTAAAATTTTTGTATGAAAATTTTTTTATTTAAGGGGCTTTTTTTGTTTTGTATCCCCCAGGTTTTATTTTCTGGGTTTTTTTTTCCTTTTTTTCCGTTTGAAATTTTAATTTTTTCAAAAATTTGGGTGCGCAAAATTTTGGGGGTTTCAAAAATTGCTTGTTTTTTTTCCAAAAATTTTTCCAAATGTTTAAAAGCTTTATTTTAAAAAATTGCTGTGTTTGCAAAATAACCTTTTCTTTAAAAAAATTTTTGGGTTTTTTGGGTTTACCCAAAAATTCCGGGGCGGGAGGGTTTTCTCCCAATTAAATAACAATTTCATCCAAAATCTTTTTTTTCAAATTCCTTTGGGGTTTGAGAATGAAAACCAAAAGTCAACTTTCCCTTTAATTTAATGGCTTTTTGGGGCCCAAGCCGAGAATGGAGAAATGGAAGTTTTGTTTCTTATTTCTTTGCCCAAACTTTTTTATTTTTGGTTTTTAAAAACATCTTTTTTCTTAAATTTTATAATTTTTTCCCGGGGGGAAAAACCTGGAAGGTTTTTGGTTTTAAAATTTTTTTACCCTAAATTTTGTTTAAATAATTTTAAAAACTTTTGAATTTTTTTCCCGAAAAGAAATTTTTCTACTTAAAATTTAAATTGGTTTATTTTTTAATTCAATTTTGGTTTTTTTTTTGCTAAAAATCCCAAAAACAAATTTTTTTTTGAAAACCAAGTTTACTGACTTTTTTTTTCTGTTTTTATTAATTTTTTGGGAAAATAATTGTAAAATTTTGTTAATTTGGGTTTTGTCTAATGTTTTTTCAAACCCCTAAATTTGTTTTACAAATTTTTAAAAATGGGCCTTTATTTTGCAATTCCTTTTTAAGAGGGAAGGTGGGGCCGCAAAGGTCTTTTAAAATTTTTTAAAAGAGGGCAAAAGGGTTCTAACAAAATTTTTTGGGAAAAAGGAAAAAAGTTTTCTTTTTTTAAAATCCCTTTTATTTTTTTTAACGGGTTTTTACTTAATTTTGGGTCCCAAATTTTAAACCCCTTTTTTTTGTTTTAAAAAAAATTTAAACTTTATTTTCTTTAAATTTTTGCAAAACGCAATTAGGTTCAATTTTCCCAAATTTTTAAAATTTTTAAACCCTTAAAATTATTTTATTTTTTTTTTTCCTTGGAATATTTAAATTTTCCCTTTAGTTTTAAAAAATTTGGCGTTTAAAATTTAAAGGTTTAAATTTTTAAACTTTTTCCAATCCCTTTTTTGGAACAAAAGAAATACCCAATTGGGCTTTTTCCCGTTTTTTTACTTTTTGGGGTTTTTGGGAAATTGGAAAATCAAAAACTTTCTTCAAAAAAAGATTAAAATTTTGTCCACCCCTTCCCTTTTTTAACTTGAAAAGGGAATTTGGGTTAAAATTTTTTTTATTGTTTTAGAAATTTTTTTTCTAAAAAATTTTAAGTTTAAAAATACCTAAAATTTTTTAAAAATTTTTTGCACTTAAACTAAAAAATTTTTTTAAAACTACATAAATTTTTATGGGAAACCCTTTTTAAACTTTTTTAAAAATGAAAAAATTTCCCAAAAACCTTTTTTGAAAATTTAATTTTTTCTTTTTTCCCTTTTTTGTTTTAAAATTTTCAAATTTGTTTTTAGGTTTTTTAAAAATTTTTTTTTTATAAAAAAAGGGTTAAAACCTTTTTAATTTTTTGGAAAATTTGGGGAGTTAAATTTAAGAAAACCTAAATGGTTTTTAAGGAAAAATAAATGGTCTTTTTTATTTTTTTTTTTTATTTTTCTTTTCCCTTTTTCTTTTTTTTTAATTCCTTTTGGTCCCTTTTTTTTTAAACCCACAGGGATTTTAAACCTTGTTAAATTTTAAAGCCCAAGTCAAAAAAAAAATTTTAAACTTTTTTAAAATTTTGAAACAAATTTTTAAAACCTTTATCTATTTCCCCAAAAAAAGATTTTTCCCTTTTTAATTGGAATTTCTTTTTCCACCCCAAATTTTAAAATTTTTTCCCCCTATTTTCAATTTTAAAAAAAATCCCCACCAATTTTGCCCTTTTTCCCTTTTTAAAAATGAAAAAATACTTTTTTCCCCCAAAATGGAATTATTTTTCTTTTTTTTTCAAAGAAAAGGAAAATTTTCAATTTTTTTTCCCAAACCAAAAACTTTTTTTTTTTAAAAGGTTTTCCCTAAAACTGGGGTGGTTTTTTTTTTGGGGGCCCCTTTCTTTTTTTAAACTTTTCCCTTTTTGAAAACTTTTTCCTTTTTTTTGGGTTTCCCGGGGTTTTGGGAAAAGCCTTTTTTTATCCCCCTTTTCCAAATTTTCCTTTTAATTTTTTAAAAAATTCTCCTTTCCAAAAAAGGATTTAATTTGGGTTTTTTTAAAGTGGGAAAAACCCAAATTTAAAATTTTTTTCCTTTTTTGTCCCCGGGTCCATTTAGCCCCCCCAAAAAAAATTGGGTTGTTTTTGATGTGGGTTTTCCTTTTCAAAAATTTTCCCCCTTTTTGTTCCCGGGGGTTTCCAAAGGCCAGGCCCCTTTTTGGGGGGGAAAAGGGGCGATTCGCCCTTTTTTTTCGGGTTTGGGTTAAGGAAATTTTTTATGCTGGCCCGGGCCCACCCCGGGGGGGGGGGGTTTTTTTTGGGGGGTTTTTTGGGGGTTTAAAGGCTTGGGTTAAATTTCCCAAACCCCCCTTTTTTTTTTTCTTATCTAAATTTCCCGGGGTAAAGGGTTTGTGCCTCTTTTAATTTAGGGCCCCCTTTTTTTCAAAGGGAAAAATTTCATTTTTTGCTACCTCGTTTTTTTTCCAATTCTTGGGCGGAAATTTGTTTAAAACCGGGTTAAAATTTATGGGTTTTGCCCGAAACTAAAAAATGATTTTAATCAACCTGTTAAAAATTTTTTTGCGTTTAAATTTATGGGTTTACATTTAATTGGGAAAAATTAATAAAATTTTTTAAAATTTAAAAATAAGGGAAATTTAATATTTTCATTTTTTAGTATAAAAATATACTTTATTTTTAAAAAAAATTAAAAAATTTAAATTAATTTTTTTTAAAAAAACAATACATTTTCTTTATTTTTTTCCTTTTTTTTTTTCCCCTTTATACCAATTAAAAATAAATTTTTTTAAATTTTTTTTTTATTTGTTTCTTTAATTTTTGGGAACAAACCCAAATTTAAATTTTTTAAATTTGGTTTAAGTGAAACAAAATTTTTTTGCAACTTTTTAAATTTTAAATGGAAATTTTTTCCCATTCGTTTGGAAAATTAAAGATTTTTAGGGAAAAATTAAAAAATTTTTCGTGGGAAATTTTTTGGAAAACTGGGGAAATTGGTAAAAAACCAAAATTTATTTCCCCTTTCCTTTTTTTTGGTTTTTGGGTTTTTTTTTAAAATTTTCTTAAAGTGTCCAAATTTTTTTTTTAAAGGGTGAAATTAAATTTTTTTTTAAAATTTTTAATTTTTAAACTAAAATTTTTTTTTTGGGGGTTTTAACTTTCCTAGCCCGATGCCCATGGGGGCCGGGGCCATTGGGCGGGGGCTAGGGGCCCAATGGAATTCCCCCCCCTGGGGGTTCCTTTCCTGGGTGGGACCAAAGGGTTTTTTCTTGGGGTTTTTTAAACCTCCCCCTGGGTGCCTCCCGTTTAAACCCCCCATTAAATATTGTCCCCTTCCCTTTACTGCAAAAAGCCCCTTTAACCCCACCATTTAACTTCCCCCACAAAAAAAACCCCAAAAAACCCATCTCTTTGATTTCAATATTCATGATGAGAGTATAGTTCATCTGATGTAATAGTTGCCCTGGTATCCTTTTCAAAAATAGGAAAAGTTTAAAATACATCTGATTTACATTAATCAACAACACCCACAGGTTGAGTGCTGCCAGCACTCTTTTCTTTCACTTCCAAGTTTTATTTGTATAATGAATTTGGTTGCATTCATGTAGTTAATGAGCACTTTTGTTCAAGAGCTTAGTAAATACCACTTAATTGGCCTCTTCAGCTTTTCATGTTGGTTGTTATGTGGCTTGTATGTCCATAGCTGAGTAGCAAATAGAAGACCACTATCTCTGACATTGTTGAATAACTCTTTACAGGGTGCTAAGGATGATAAAAGCCTGGAAATAAAGACCTGGTATGATCTAGCTCTCTTGTACCTAGGTATGTCACAGTGGAAGGATGCAGAGGTTTGTGTATCAAAGATAAGAGCCATCAGTGCTTATTCTGCGTTGGCTTGGCATGCTACAGGTGATTCTTGTTCATCTCTTTTAAAATATTATGAAAATCATATCTTCTATAATTTTTTTTTGGAAGTTGCATTAAATATATTTTGGCATGTGTAATCAGTCAAACATCAAAGTTCCAGTTGGTTTTTACTCAGATCTTTCCGTTTAGTAGTGCAAAATGTCAATGCTTGATAAGTTGTCTTTTTGTTCAAATTTGAAGATATAAGTGCATGCCATTCTGTAGGTACAGCATTCAATTTTCAATTGAACCCATATCTACATGAGCTTCATATAAGTCATAATGCATTCCATCACAACTTTTTCAGTAAATATTTCACAAAAAGCACTTTTTGGTTTTTACCCGAAGATACTTTTGTTCATATTTTTCACAAAGATTTTATTTCCAGGAAAACTTTATGAAGCGAAAGGTCATCGAAAAGAGGCTTTAGGGGCTTATTTCAGAGCATTAGACCTTGATCCTAAACATGTTCCAAGTTTGATATCGACTGCTATTGTTCTTCGACAACTTGGCAACAGGCCATTGCCTTCTGTACGGTGCTTCCTGACTGATGCACTGCAACTAGATAGAACAAATCATGTGGCATGGTTTAATCTTGGTCTACTCTACAAAGAGGAAGGTGGTAGGTCAGCAGCTGAGGCTGCTGAATGTTTTCAAGCTGCAGCTCTTCTTGAAGAAACAGCACCTGTAGAACCTTTCAGATGACATATACGTACAGGGGCTATAGAAACTGTAAGCTATTGTATGTCTTTCGAAATGTTTCACTTATACTAATGAAATAGTAGATTACAGAGTTTCACACATGACCTACTGCAGGAGAATTATAGCATCAGATACTGTTGGAAAGTTTTTGTTTAACAGTTCAGTGCATAGTTCCAGTTTGTTTTCTACAAAGCATTCTGAAAATCGATGTTCTTCTTGATTTACTTTGTGGAGTAACTTTACTTGCTGTGATTTACAGACGGCCAGAGTACTAATATAATGTTAGTATATCTTGAAAAGCAAGATATCTTAGGTTTGAGGTATTGGGCTATACTGTGCATATGTTGAGAAATCTGCAGACATAAGATGTTCTGGGGCCCTTTAGATTTTAGTCCCGTTATTGCTGTCAACTATAATGTTTCATCAGACAATTCCAACAGAATGAGAAGTTATTGATGCATTACCAAGGTCCTGAAATTTGCTGTAATCCAATAGCTCTACTTAACCTTGTGACGACATGATAATGCTAGATACCGGTGGCAACCATACTCGGGCCGCAAACAACCAAAGTTGTTGGATATGTTAGTGTATATGCATGATATTATTTCTATCTAGTGTAGGGGGTTCTTTGTATATTTCCCTTGGTGTGTATACAGTATACCTAGCCCGATTCGGGCTTAGGAATACAGGTTCTATTGCAGAACTTGACAGGATAGACTGCACATACTTGTCGAGCATTAAGATTGCTACTATTGCAACAGTACTCTATGTAGACTTTTCCTGAGGCCTTCCTCAATGGAAGACCTTCACTGTTGCTCTTCAGTAGCTTAGCTAGTAGTCTCTTGTTATGCACTAATGAGATAGTACGCTAACAACTTGAATTAAATTATGTCGCAATCTTCTGGTTGGTGGTTTTGCTCAAGTCTGATGAATGTTTACTGGCATATGGTCTATTTAAGCGGTTCCGCATTGATGAATTGAAGTATTCCCTCTCATGTTTGTCTGGTAAGCTCACTAGTTGCACATGTTCTTCTATCCTATGTCTTTATCATCATAAGTTTTTGCACTGAACTTTTGAAGCGAATTCTGTATTGTTTGAATTGAAATGTGCAGTGAAATGTCAATTACTTCACAGAACACTGATTTGTAAAGTTTTTGCCTATTTTTCTTTTCAATTAATTTCACCACTAAGTCTGAAGATTTTTGGATTTCCAAGTAAATCTTAGTTCTGACTTTCATCAAATGACATAATTCATGCATTTTTCTAGTGTGTTCTGTTTACTGACTTCCAGCATGGCAACTTGAACATGCATTTTGAAGTCAACGTCTACAAACTACAAAGCTCCACCTTTGTAAACTGGAGCTGCAACAAATGTAACAGGCAACCCTCAGGAGGCAGGCTGCCAAATAGTAAGCTCAGTGCAACTCTTGAGCCCTTCAATCAAGTCTTCTCCATGGAATTGGTGAGTGAATGGTCCGGCCTAGTTCCTTGAATCGTCGGTGAAGTCATTGTGCATGAAGCATCGAAAATGTCCAGGGGATTCTCGTGAATAAACTATAAACCATTCTGGAGTTAATGTGACAAAAGCAAGCGCCGTTTACCATGAATGTGATTTTCTTCTTCTTTTTTTACACTTCGGCTTCGTTGTATCCACAGTAGTCAGAAAGTTGTGGCACTCTTTCTCCATGAGAAGGGGTGCTCTGGTTCTGATGATTAATTGATGCTATCTCTGGCAACTGTAAGTTCAGGTTTACTTGGCTTCTACTTTCATTGTATCCTCAGCAGTCAGTAAGTTGTGATCGTTCATTCTATCCTTTGTGCAATCGTGCCGTCAGCTTGCTGCTAGTAAGTAAGTAAAAAAAAACCCCCTCATTTTAAGGCTTGTTTGGTAGAGCTACAGATCCTAGTTTCACGTGAGATTTGAAACTTGTAAGCTAAAATAAAGTGAATTAAGTTTATATTTTTGGTCTAAAATATAAACAAGATAATCCATCTAAACACTCTTAATGTACTCACAGCTTCAGCTCCACGGATTTAGTAGAGTTAGAAATACTCAGCTTCATCGAATCCATGGATCTGGTGGAGCTGGAGCTCTACCAAACACACCCTTAGTGATATGAAACGCAATTATTAGTGCAAGATCCCTGTAACCTTCTGTATCTATTACATGAGGCGCAGACGTTTGAAAGTAATTTTCACGCAACTACACATACTTCGATCAAACTAGCACGAAAGACTACAATTCCCATCCCAGAGAACAAAGAACAAAAAATTACCGTGTTCCGTTTACATTTTTTTCCTGTACCGAGAAAACAAGTGTAAACTCCTAAGAAATAGTCTGTTTAATGACCGGTGTTCGTCATGATTATACTTCTTTCGTTGATGAATAATGTTTAAGCTCCTGGTTGAGTCAAAATAAAAAGAATTCTTTGACCCATCTAATTTGTGATTTTCGTTAGGCCCACTGGAATCTTGGACCAAAAAAGCCCAAACCGATAGGCCCAACCCAAAACCCTATTCCCAACGCGTCAACACGAGCACGGGAGACTGAACTGAGGGCCCCACCCGTCCCGTCGTATTTTCCTTCTCTTCCTCCCTTGGCGACCCAGATGCTCCTCCACTCTTCCGCTTGCCGCGGCAGCCTCCTCTTCCGCAGCGGCTTCCTCTCCTTCGCGGCCGCCTCACCCAAAACCCTAAGGGCGCTCATAACCCTAGCTTCTCCTGCCATGTCCTACCGCGGCGGCGGCGGCGGGCCCAACGCCCAACGCGGGCGCGGGCGCGGGCGCGGTGGGGGCGGCGGAGGAGGCAGGGGAGGCCGAGGCGGCGGTGGCGGCGGGGCCGGGGCGAGCAGCGGTGGTGGGACCCGCAGTGGCGCGCCGAGCGGCTGCGGCAGATGGCCGGCGAGGTGAGGGTAGCCCCGCGTCTCGTTTGATTGGATGGTGCTTCCTTGGTTGTTTCATGTGGATTTGGTGCTGCGTTGCGACGGCGAGCTCGTGATGCATCGATGCTTGTTGTTTAGACGCCTGGTCTATGGTAGTTCTGAATCGAGGCTTCACGCCTAAGTCTGTAGGTTTTTCGTATTTCGAAGCTCTAAAATCAGCTGCATGCCCACGTTGTAACATAGGTGGATCGGATCCACAAGTTGTAGGATCTCACGCCGAAGACATGTAGGATTTGATCGCACTTGTCGAAGTTACTCTTGAAGATTTACATTCTCCTGCCTGAACTTCAGGTGGAAAAGGTCGATGAGAATGAGTGGTGGAATAAGATCAGGCAATTAAGAGAAGGGTCCCAGCAGGAACTAATAGTTAAGCGGAATTTTGGACGCGATGGACAGAACATACTCGCAGATATGGCTCAGAGACAAGGGCTTTACTTGTAAGGATGGCATGCCTATTCTGAACTTTATATCGTTATGACTGTGCTTAACTAGCATACATAGATGCAATATCTTACTGTCATCACTGTTCTCGGAGTTCTCTATTTGATAACTAAAGTTATTTATTATTTTTGTCTTCGTTAGAAGAATGACTATTTGATTTGATGCCTAAATGCCTCTCACTATGCCACAACTCACACTTGAAAGTTGACAAATTCTGTTTTCCTTATCTTGTGTTTTAACCTGGGGAAGATAGCAATGCATACAACAAAGGGAAGACACTTGTTTTCAGCAAAGTGCCACTACCTGATTATCGGGCAGATCTTGATGAGAGGCATGGATCAACACAAAAAGAGGTGTTATTGAATTTCTTATTGATAGTGTACATGAATATAGGTATAATTTTGTTTACCATTACTTACAATTTTGAACTATGGACAGATCAAGATGTCGAATGAGACAGAGAGACGAGTGGAAAACCTTTTGTCCAGGGCAAGGTCAAATAATAACGATTCTGCTAGCACATCTACTGTCTCAATGAGACAACCATTGCCTAGCACATCCTCGTCATTAGCTGTATCAGCAACAGATATTGACAAACAAAAGCTCAGTTCTCAGCTTAGTGATCTGCAGAGTTCAAGGAAGGTAATGTCAGTGGTTCTCTGGTTACGCAGCCCCATCATTTTCGAACAACAAGCACGTTTTCCTACTTTCTGTAGGCATATGTTTTCTATATTATTTCAGGGATCTTACCGTGTGTTTTCTTTCAGATGATGCCGAGTGCTAGATCAATGCAATCTTTCAGAGAAAAATTACCAGCATTCAAAATGAGGGAGGAATTTTTGAAAGCAGTAGCAGCCAATCAGGTAAGAACAGTAAGATGCTCCCAAAGTTTGATGTACTTAGATGAACATATTTATATTCATGTACTATGCTTACTGACAGTTTTGGGTTTATAGCCGTAGTAAGTAGTAACTAATAACTTACGCTGCATGGCATTTTACTTCCCTTAACGATTACTGGCCTTCCTTCTGTTCAAAAATCTAGTTTGTGAATGGGTGGGCACAGCTAACATGAGCCCTCAGTATTTCTTGTACACACAGATAATGACTAGAATCTAGTAGTCACATATTTAATTATTTTATACTTCCTAATGTTGACAGAAGTAATGTTATTCTGTTTGTGGACTTTTGTTGTTCATCTTCACTATCCGGTGATATTCATTATACTTTAAAATTTGGGTATGTAGGGTTGTAGAATTTTTCTTATTGGTACATCCATTTGGTTTGTAGTTGTAATTTATTGGGGTTTTATCATATCAGGTTCTGGTCATTTCTGGTGAGACAGGTTGTGGTAAAACAACACAGCTTCCACAGTTCATACTTGAAGAGGAGATAGATAACCTTCGTGGTGCTGATTGCAGCATAATATGTACTCAGCCCCGCCGTATATCCGCCATATCGGTTGCAGCACGTGTAGCATCTGAGAGGGGTGAAGAGCTTGGTGAAACTGTTGGATACCAGATTCGCCTTGAATCAAAACGCTCTACACAAACACGACTTCTCTTCTGCACCACAGGAGTTCTACTTAGAAGGCTGGTATGACTTTATTGATAGATAGTTAGGCGTATTTATGACTATGATGGCCACACCTCATCTTTGCCTTGTTTGTTTTTGTTGATCTGCTTCTTGTATTAGAACAGAAGATTTTTTTGGTTGATGATTGTTGCTTTCTATCATATATCAAAACTTTTGGTTTCATCTAAACTTGCCTCATGCATGCAAATAGAAGTATTCATTTTTTCTGTTGATGATTGTTGCTTTCTATCATATCTTGGAACTTTTGGTTCCATCTTAGCTTTGCCTCATGCATGCATGCGTCTTCACTCCAGATTGTTCGTCCCATTATTTTCCATGCAGGTACGAGCTATCGGTGATTTTTGGTCATTTGCACCATTGCATCTGCTTTGATCACTCAATATTTCTTGAAGGAAATTAAGGGGAAAAGTTATATCCTGGTTTCATTGATACATAATTTTACATATCTCCCTATTCTAGAAAGGACAACAACTGAGCCTGTGGCTATTATGTTATGAGATCTGAACTAAAAAGGTTTATCTGTGTAGTAAATTATTTTTTGACCCATCTGCCTGTACATGACCATGGTATCTTCCTTCACTGAAAATGCCTCCAACACTAACAGACTAGTCAAGATAATTCTGTACTTTCTAGCGCTGCCAAGCATCTCATAACTGTAGCTTCTTTAAAGAAATACTTGTGTGACCTTTTTATTACCTGATTAACTATGGGCATATGCATATCTAAGAATAACTATTGCTGCAGTGCAATTTCATTTACTCCAGCCCATCTTGAGATTTATGATGCCAATCAAATGGCCCAACTGGTTTCTGTATTTTGTATAGGCAGTCTGTTTGGTGTTAATAAAGTAATAAACTTTCATTTGCTGCAAACATATATGAACTGCAGGTTCAGGAGCCAGACTTAGTTGGTATAAGTCATTTACTAGTTGATGAAATCCATGAGCGTGGCATGAATGAAGATTTTCTCATCATAATACTGCGAGACCTCCTACCAAGGCGTCCAGATCTCCGTCTTGTACTGATGAGTGCAACCATAAATGCAGACCTTTTCTCCAAATACTGGAGAAGCTCCAATTATGCACATACCGGTACTATAACCTTTCACGAACAACATTGGTGAAAGACATGCCTGATTAAGTATTTTTTCCCTTTCACGAACAACATTGGTGAAAGACATGCCTGATTAAGTATTTTTTTACACTACTTACACTTAGGTGCTTTTGAGCAGGGATTCACTTTTCCTGTTGCTGAGTTGTTTTTGGAAGATATTTTAGAAAAGACCCAGTACAAGATCAAGTCGGATCGTGATAATTTTCAAGGGAATTCAAGAAGAAAGAGGTTTGCATCAATTAAGAGTGATCCGTTGTCTGATGTTTTTGAGGTAAACTTCAGATATCTTTTTACATAGTACCAGCTATATTTTCCTAAATTAGTGTTGATGTCAGATCAGTCAAGTTCAGATATATCCAATGTATCACACTGATTTAACCATGTCCTCGCTAATATAATTAACTATTTTTAGCACTTAAGTATTGAAAAATTAATGCAAAAGTGAGAAATATTTTATTTTCCTATCCTTGAAGGCTAGGAGGTACAGTGGTCCATAGTTTGTTTTGCTCACTTGCTGTGGTTTTTCCAGGACCTTGACATTAATAAGGAGTATGTAAATTACAGCATTACAACAAAGCAATCCCTTGAAGCTTGGTCTGCGAGCGAACTAGATCTGAGCCTTGTATGTATTCTGTACTGGTTATTTTCATATGCATACATTTGATTACACAAGTAGCTGGAAGTTCTATGCCAATGTTATTGGAAGTGAACCACTTACATATATGTATGATTGCAATCAAATGGAAATATATCACAGATATTTCTAAAAGGGATGGCTAAGTGCCTATTACTAATTAGGTTATTAACAGATACCATGGGTCAACTTTGTTGGTATTTAAATTAATTAGGGATAGAAAGGACATAAATAAGCACACGAGATAATAAGTACTGTTAAATGCAAATATATGTATTGAAATCTTTTCTTCAAGCATTGAGAAACTAGTGAAAAGCGCTTTGTGTATTTCCTTCATGCTTGATTTATCTTGTAATTGTTTTACATGATCCATTACGGAAGCACAACTGCTCTCCCATCCTGGATAACAAAGTTGATTTTGCCATTTCTTCAATTGCTTCTTTTTGACTGGAAATTTGGACATGGTTCTAATGAGATTTAATCCAAGTATTAGTCCACATTAAGGCTTAAAGAGTATTTTCTTTAGTGTTGCTCAAAGAGTCAATTCCTGCACTCTCTTCTATATCAAATCCATCTCCTACACTGTTTCAATCTTATGCATTTTTAAACCATCTCCAAGGAAAAAATGCATGTCGTGAGTTCCCGATATCATTTAATAATCTATCTGTGTGGCTAATATATGACATTGACACCTTTATGTTGACATTTTAGGTGGAAGGTACAATTGAGTATATCTGTCGTCATGAAGGAGAAGGTGCAATCCTTGTGTTCCTTACTGGTTGGGATGAAATTTCAAAACTTTTGGACAAGATTAAAGGCAATAATCTCCTTGGCAATTCCAATAAATTCCTAGTTCTTCCACTGCATGGTTCTATGCCAACTGTCAATCAGCGTGAAATTTTTGACAGACCACCAGCTAATATGAGGTAAATTACCTAGATACCTATCTAGAAATATAGAATCTTGAGTGTGTATTATGGGTGCTATTTTGCTTTTAAGTATGTATATGATAGATTCCTGATAATGTGTTACAGACATGGTTTTGCCTTTCTATGCACATGACTTTTCACCTCTTAGGGTCTTGCCTCCACCATTATACTTTGCTTTAGGGATTCATAGAAGCATTCTTCTTGTCCCTTCTCATTACAGTGGCAGTACCTTTAATGTAAAAATAAGTTTTGGCACATATGTGGCACATAGTAAAACTATGACTGGGAATTGAACTATTGAAGGTACAAAATTATGGTGATAATTTCGGGTAGGCTTTAGAAATTGGTAATGGAATTAAATTCAGTAATTTTCCTCCTACATTCATTTTGAGCTATGTGGGTCACTTAGCTAATTTGTATCTTCCAATTATTTGTGTAGTTGTATTGCTTTTCATTATTTCTGCTTTCTTCTAAAATTGACATTTTATTTTTTGAACTTTTCTTAATGCAAATTGTTTCTTGTGATGCACTCATGCAGCTAGCTCAATATTTCATTGGAGCTAGTTGTCCTAATGTCTAATTCCATTTTGAACAATCTGAATCAACTACTTGTATTTGCTTATTGCCATTTTATTTGTAATTTTCAGAAAAATTGTGCTTGCGACAAATATTGCAGAGAGTAGTATTACAATAGATGATGTTGTCTATGTAATTGATTGTGGTAAGGCAAAGGAGACAAGTTACGATGCCTTAAATAAGCTTGCATGCCTTCTACCATCATGGATATCAAAAGCCTCTGCTCATCAGGTATGTTACTGCAGGCAATATCACCAGCTCTTCTGGCAAAAATGAAAATCCAATAACAGAAATAGTTCCTGATTTTTGTGATGTTACACAGAGGCGAGGTCGTGCAGGGCGTGTTCAGCCAGGTGTTTGCTATAGGCTATATCCCAGAGTCATTCATGATGCAATGCCACAGTTTCAGTTGCCTGAAATTCTTAGGACTCCTTTGCAAGAACTGTGCCTTACTATCAAAAGCTTACAGCTTGGTGCGGTAGCCTCTTTTTTAGCCAAGGCACTGCAACCACCAGATCCACTTTCTGTTAGGAATGCAATTGAGCTTCTGAAAACCATTGGAGCGCTGGATGATATGGAGGAACTCACTTCTTTAGGTTTGAAGTTTTGCTTCTACCTTGCATAGTAGATCTCTTGCTTGAATTTATTCTGGCTGTTTTTATTTACATTGCCTTCCTTCTTTCTCCGAGTTGTGCAGGGCTACATCTCTGTACACTTCCACTGGACCCAAACATTGGAAAGATGCTGCTAATAGGATCTGTTTTCCAGTGTCTGGATCCTGCATTAACAATTGCTGCTGCTCTTGCATACCGTAATCCATTTGTGCTTCCAATAGATAGGAAAGAAGAAGCTGATGCTGTCAAAAGATCATTTGCTAGTGACTCCTGCAGGTAATTGTTATAATCTCTTTTCTGCTTGCATTACCTAGATATTTTGTGAGGAAGTATGTAGAAATGTATTTTGACAATCATATATTACAGAAAATATGTCCGTGATTTGATTTTCTCATGCCTAATTAAATAAAGCAATTTGTTCAGTACCATCAATTACTGCTTCATTTATAGTACCTATGGGATACTTCTATATTGGTAACTGGCTGCTACTGGGGCCACAGTTCTGTAGAATGCTAGTACATGTACTGGTATATAATCAGCTCTAACTGTTCCCATACTTGATACTTCTATATTGGTAACTGGCTGCTACTGGGGCCACAGTTCTGTAGAATGCTAGAACCTGTACTGGTATATAATCAGCTATAACTGTTCCCATACTTGATACATAACATCCTTTGCCAATAACATCTCTTACAAGTAATTTCATTCTAAAGTTGTTTTAAGACATGCTGATAATCTCTTATAACTTTTGCCAGTGATCACATTGCTCTTCTCAAGGCATTTGAAGCGTGGAAAGAAGCAAAACGCAGTGGAAGGGAACGTTCTTTCTGTTGGGAAAATTTTCTGTCCCCCATGACCCTGCAAATGATGGATGATATGCGAAATCAATTTTTTGATCTACTATCTGATATTGGGTTTGTTAGCAAGACAAGAGGAGTGAAGGTTTTGTGCTTTATCTCTTACATTTCAAATGCATACCATGATCTCATTATATAGCTACCTTGAACTTCTGATTGTGTTTTGCCATCTGTTGTAATGCATAGCACATCCACATACGTGACAGCGGTGGGCTTTATGTTGATATCAATCTCACTAGATTTCATTCTCTTTTGATCCTGTTTGAACATTACTGTATATTGGTTGGTGCTTAATAAGTGAATCTGTCAAAAATTTATGATGTATATTCTGGGACCGATGTATTTGTCTATGTTTTTTTTTTCATTTCAATACTTCGTCATATCAACATCTGTTTTAGAGCTTCAGTTTTCAGTACAACTGTGCTGTGATTTCAGGCATATAACCATTATGGCAATGATCTGGAGATGGTTTGTGCTGTCTTATGTGCTGGCCTTTACCCAAATGTCATACAGTGCAAAAGACGAGGCAAGAGGACGGCATTCTACACCAAAGATGTTGGAAAAGTGGATATTCATCCATCATCAGTCAATGCTGGAGTGCACCAATTCCCATTGCCTTATTTGGTTTATAGCGAGAAGGTGAAAACTGCTAGCATTTATGTCAGGGACTCCACAAATATATCAGATTATGCTCTTCTACTTTTTGGTGGTTCCTTCAGTCCGAGCAAAACTGGAGAAGGCATCGAGATGCTTGGGGGTATCTTCATTTCTCTGCCCCAAAACGTATCATCGAGTTGATTCAGGTATAACCACCTTCACTACAATGGCTTGTTTGAAGTTGTAAAAGTTATATTGTTAGTTCTGTTGCTATTTGATAATTCCTTGGAAGTAAATCTTAAGAGTTCATTCAGCAGCAAAAAGGTGGGACTTAAGCTTTATAGTACTTCTGATTGGTTAAATTTTGAAATGTCGTTGTTGGCTACTTGATCTACATTCCTTTGTTCACTACGAACCAAGTACCTACAGCAGTACATTTAGCTGTGGTTATCCTGTTGGATTGACTGATGACTGGTTTTAGGGCTATACTGCTATCAAATTCATTCCAGCAAACAAAACAGCTGTCATTTTTTAGCCAAAACTTCAACGTCTGTGCACTGCACTTGCTTGACTTAATTTCTAACTTTGGTTCACGTAGGCAATTGATTGGCATGAAGAATAATTTGGCAATAAGATTGTTGCGTTAGACCTTTGCCTTTTGTTCTAATGCGGAATGTATTTTACTTGACAGAGACTAAGAGGTGAGCTGGACAAACTCCTCGAGAGAAAGATTGAGGAACCTGCACTCGACATCTTTTCGGAAGGGAAGGGTGTTGTGGCCGCAGCCATAGAACTGCTGCACAGTCAGAATGTTTACCACTAGATGCTGCATATACACGTTCCGTAGAGCAATTTTCGAACAAAGTGGAAACCATAGCAGTTTCTTTTGTTGTAATACCTTTAGTATTTTTGTTGTTAGGCGTTTTCCAGTCCTACCTTCTGCCTGTTCTTATTTATCCACCCCTGTTTTGTATTGTGACATATCTTCAAGCTGTCCCTAAGAAATTTCAGTACAGATGCTGAGATGCGGTTAACCGTACACAGTGTCCGCACTTCCCCTCCAATTTATCCAGATTAGAAGGATTGGGACACGTGTAACACTCATTACTTAAGTCAAATTTTCTTCTATTGGATATTTGGATTGCCCTAAGCTGAAGTTAATCTTGTAGTCTTTTGTTTGATATTTTGAGCAGCCATGCTTTCTTTTCCAAGCACTTTCTATCATCATAAGCTTCTCCGGAAGCAGAGATTAGCACGTTAGTCCCGGTGCAATGTGGCTAACGGTGTGCTGTTGCCCGTGTTTTTATTCCACAAAGGCAGGTATTTGTGGAAACGTTCGATCGGGTATTGACGTCCAAGATCGAAGCAACGGAGAAACTGAGTTCTTCAAGCTACCAGTGAAATTTGAAATCATCCACATGCATTGTCCGAGCTGTGCAATCCTCCATCCAATTGTTAAGAGAGGAATGGATTGTATAGCCTTTTTTTTCAGTTGGTATTCTAGCATATACCCTTCTTTCCAACGAACTCTCTGTGAGATTGAAAATGATAGACTAACTCTAATTATTATCTTTAAGCACTATATTTTGCATACATGTAGAGAATGTCAAGTAAATCTATATATTTATTTAAACATCACACTAATTTTTATTAGAATATAAAATATATTATATTCTTATAGACATGACAGTTAAAAAATACGCTCCATAAATTTGGACAAATGAAGTAATTGATTACTTCCTCTGATCCTGAATACATGTCATTCTAGCTTCAAATTTTGTTCATAAATGCATGTCAATTTTAAGACAACTTTGAAATGTTTTTTTCTTTGTATATCATTATGATTTATTATTCTCAATATTATTTATTACTGTAGAATAGAGTAACGCATACCATAAGAACACTAAATGAGCTAATGAAGGAGAATGATGTCATTCTTTCTTTCTTTCCTCCTTTCTCTCTTTCTCCTTTCTTTCTTCTTTTTATTTCGTATCTCTCTTTTTTGTGTCAATTTAAACTCTTTTAACACTATTAGCGTTGTAACAAACTTTGGCTACCATTTCAGTATAATGGTTATAAGGTAGAAAGCTCTCTACCTTTTTAGTCAGAAAAAAAAACGAACGATTCAAACAGTTTTACCAATAATTTGATTGAACTATAAAATTCAAAAACGTCATCTATTCAGACAAAAAAAAGAGGGAGTATTATTTGCTTCTCTGTATTGAGATTTGAGATGCTGGACTATTTACCACTTTTGCAATATTTAATTAATTTTTCCTCTTTCCTTACTTTTGGGTCACTCGAAGAGACGAAAATGCCCCTAGCCAAGTAGCCAGCCTCCCTCCCGCTCTCCCCAAATGCGAGCGGCGGCGGATGAGGCTGGGTTCGGATTCGCTAACCTGTGACCTGATTGTTTCGGTTCTAGGTGTGCAGGACGCGGAGGCGATGCCGCCTATTTGTGCCCAGTGCGGGTGTGCTGCAGCCACAGCCAGCGACGGGTTTTGGGGTGGAAGAGGTGCCGATGTGCGGCGGCGTGGAGTCGGTGGTCGTGGCGCCGGTGGTTAATGAGGAGAGGGCGATCGTGGTGTACAAGCTCGCCGATGCCGCGCGCAACCTCCTGCTCGCGGCCCTTTCCGGCCGGGCGTTCCCCTCTGCATCAGCCTCGAATGAATCCGCGGGCTCAGGAGTACGTGCCTCCTCCTGGTTAATTCTGCCGGAGAATTGCTCCTCTCTCTGAATTACGGATTTAATTTGGGTTAATTTCGATTGATGCTGGAACTGCGTGAGAAGATCAAATTGTTTCCGTTTAATTGCTCATGTCGTGCGACTTGTGAGCTCTTACTTCGATTCAGTTGTGATGTTTCCGACTGCTGGAGTCACCGAAACTGATCGGGAAGCTGATTTTGACCATGCAGACCTGCTGTTCGAGGAGAAATTTGTCTGTGACACCGAATTCGTCGGCGATTCATGAATTGACATTTCAATTCGTGCGGTTCATAAAATTGATCTGAATCAGCGAATTCTTTGCTCGGTGACACTCCGATCTGAATCAACGATATGATTAATATATATTGCTATGTCGTTGGCTAGGGGCGTATCCAATGGAGGGATATGGGTGTACAGTTTTACATATTTTTTACAAAAAATTAATTATACAATATATATTAGCTATATATATTAATCATAGGATCAAATCAATATACATATTCACTTATTAACTAATTTTAGCCTATTTTCATTCTTCTATAACTCTCATTCTCAACTGTCTATCGTAGCCAATTAGTGAAAAGCCTACACATTTAATTTCTTAACCAAGCACAGAGCATATTGCAAAGCACAATCAACCCTAGCCATTTTTTTTGTCTTTCATGCTCTCTGCTTCTCTCTTTCACTTGGCCTTGGGCGTCGGCCAAATGTCTGATTAAACAAGCGGTGGTGAAAGGATGAAATGAGGCGATAAGCGAAATTTGTCGACCAAGTAGTAGCTACAACACTATGGGCTGCACCGCTTTAGTAGCCAATCCAGGGCCATCGACCATATCATATAGATTTTCACATATTGTCTTGTTAAATGTTGAGAATTTGAAATGTTGATAACATGTGAATTAGTGGGATTAATTAGTTGATTTTGTGACGTAGAGCATAAAAAAATTAAGAGGTATTCTATAGATCGGAAAGCTTTGTGGGATCGATCATCGATCCGGAAAGATATAGAACTACAACTACAACTACTACCTCTATGTCAAAACCAATACCTATAGAAAGCAAATTTTTTTTCGATGATTAATTTTATGAAAGAACCAACTAAGCATAATGGATGATCAATATTTGTTTCTATAAGTTAGTGATGAAGCCATAATATCTCACTTCCAAGTTATGGAGTCTTGTGAGTTAATTTGTATTTTTTTTCTTAATTATTATGAAAATTTCTAATTTATTGTGATATTTACTATAATATGAATAATTTGTATTTTAATTTTGTTATTGTGAACCTTAAACTTTTATATTGAACAACATTCTGTTAACTCTGTACACCCATCTGGAAATTCTTAGATCCTCCACTGTCGTTGGCGCATGGTACAAGCATGTGTGGCGTCGGTGGAGGGGGCAGTGAGCATGACATGGGCGGCAACCATGCCGTGGGCAAGCATGGTGCGGCTGCGAGCATGGGCGCATGTGGTGACCAACTGGCAGGTATGCGCTCTCTTCTTCCCTCTCCTACCGCGTGCCTTGTTGCCTGCCGCATGCCTTGCCATGTGCTCCATGCGTCGTGCCGTGAGCAAGCCGTGCCATGCCATACCTGCTCGTCACTATGGTAGACCGTATTGTGCCACCTACCGTGCCCACTTTCTAGGCTTGACATGACCCTGCCAACCGTATTAAGCCGGTCCAGTCCGACTGGCTCATACGTGTGCCAGGCCGTGCCTTACGTGCCCTAAAAAGCCCTGCCCTAAAAAGCCTGGCCCAATGACCATATCTACTAACTATTCCTAAGGGTTAACCATCTAACATGTTGACCAGGTGAAGGAAGTATTTTTGTCTTCGTACTTATCAACTCGCCACATGATGCCTATTGCTTAGGTATTATAATAACCACAACTAATATTTTCATTGTTATTCAGTTACAATACTGACAAAAAAAAAGACAGAAATTTAACTTCTACGCCATTTAACATTTCACACAACAATTTTTTTTATTTCAACGCTATAAAATGAAGCACAATTCGTGTGTTTATTATTCACCCCATAGAACTAGTAAGGGTGACACCAAACAGTTGTTTTGACTTTAACAATCCGTACATCAATACAAGTTTGTTTATTTTGTCCGATCATTCAGACTAGAAAAGCCATGCTCAATTCTTTTCCAAGCCAGAAGTATGAGAAGACGATACATATTATATTACCACGAGTAGCTACATCTTCTTTCCCCAGCACCAGTCATCTCAGGATGTCTTGCGGGTCAACCTTGACATCATATGTTCAGATATCTGCATATGTGAAAAACAAAAGTGTGTGCTTAGAGCTTCTTGTCAAATTCAGATTAGCCAGTAAGATGATATATAAACTCATACTAGGATAAACATGGAATGACTACTAGAGTTCAATATGTAACTATCTAGCCTCATTCAATGCGTATATCTGCCAAGATCCATCGACAGTACATTGATATGAACGGATCACTTCTGGTTAATTGGTACTAGTACCAAGTCAAGCAGGTAAGCATACAATACTATTCCAAAATCTTTCATATGGAGGGCACTTGCTTCAATATATGCATCCATTGGAACCACCATGAGCTCATCAGAAACAGGAAAGCAGGTAATTAAACACTGGAAGCAAATGCAAACCTGTTCAGTGTAAGGCAGATACTTCCCATCAAATGTGACCACCACACGATCTTTTCCATCAGCACCTTGAACCTTGTCAACTGAACAGTAGAAATCTATAGCCGACATGCTGCAATAGGAAGCGATGAGATACATCGAGTCATTTTTGCGAAGGTAAGGCTAATCTTAGAATTGGAGAAATTTTATGATGCATTATACTGGTAGTATATAGTGGATAGTAAAAATTAGATTTAGCTATTGATTTGTTAAGGTTATTTCTACCACTCTACTATCAGAGGAATTATAAATAAATTCTAGCTAATCTGATCCATTGGATCGAAAAGGATGAACAGTTCATATTGTATTTGGTGGATCGAAAAGGATGAACAGTTCATATTGTATTTGGTGTACCGTAAAAGAGCTCTAGAATTGAGAATTGTACATATTTGAATGTTTACTGAGGTTCTTCTGGCACAAATGAAACTGTGCAAAAATTCGGACCATCTCAAGTTCTAATATATGTCCTATCTTACAGGCAAACACAAAATGATTGATCTAGACAGCAAAATGAACTCAAGGATGAAGTCCCACGGACACGGGATGTGTACGTTGTTATAAAGGCTTTAGAACTTTAGATCCACTCCTTACCAGAACATTAAGCATAACAAATGAACTTGCTAAATGTATCACATAATTTTATTCATGCCCAATTACCTAGAACAAGAACTAATGTATTTACGGAGCATAGGTAGATCTCTTACATTCCATCACCAAACTCCTCATTGATAATCTCCTTGATGCTCTCTCCAAAATGCATAACAGCTTCATTTAATCTGTGTGCAATATATATTGACACTATTATTAAGAATGCTGCTCGAATATGTTGCAGAAATGCATTATCACATAAACTTAAATGAATCATGTTGATGACTTGAAAATCATCTGGTTAATCCTGATAAATTGGAAGAAAGAAACAGGATCGTGCAACGAACAGAAAGTTAACACACTGTGGATAAAGGTTGCATGGTACTACTGTGGCATGCTGTTGAAAGGAAGATTAAAGATTTATCAATTTATCAAGTTGAACAGGAAAGTGGAGAAGTTGGATATTCCAAAAAGAAAATGGAGGCAGCAGTCACAAGACTCACAAGTACCAAGTACTTAGATATTGTTGTACTCCAATTTGTAACTTCTAAAGAGATCAGATCATTGAAATATCATAGCAAGCAGTGAAAGATGAGAGTTACACACGAATCACCACAATATTGGTGTAAAAATGTTTAGTGGAATGGTCTTTGACGAACATAGTGTGACATTGTGGCAACTTTCCATCTGGCCTTTCTCATGGCTTTAGTTGGCACAATACCAAACATGGATAAGCTCCCATTTGTCACCAAGAAAAGATTAGCCCACAGACATATGTTATCACTTAGTTTCACCATATCATGGAGTAAGGTCTTCAGTGTTTGTAAGTCATGGATAGCAGCACAAAGAATATTTCTTTCCGCTCACATGGTCACTCGCATCCGCTGCACCAAAGCAATTGCAAAGCCCCTCGCGGCTCCAATTGGCACCAGCAACTACAGATAACTACAAGATAACAACAGGATCAAGGCACCAGGCACCTGTATATGGCGGGCTCGTGGACGATGTCCGGGTGGTAGGACCGGAAGGGCGGCTGCATCATGAGCTCCACGAGCTCGTCGGTGAGCCCCGGGACGGCCGCCCGCAGTGCCGGCGCCGTGTCGGGCTTGAGCTGCGCCTGGCGCCGCAGCAGCTGCGCGACGTAGACGTTGGTGAGCCCCGTCTCGGCGGCGATGTCGGAGAAGCTCTTCCCGGACTCCGCCTTCGCCGCCGTCAGCCTCCGCACCACCGCCGCCCTCGCGCCGCTGTCCTCCATGCCCGACGCCGAGGTGCTCGATGGAATGGTTGCGGATGTGGGTGGGGGAGGCACGGGCCTGGGTGATCCGTGATCTGCTCGCGGTGGGTTGGCCTGGGTGGCTGCGGTTGGCTGCCAAACGGCGGCTTGAAAGCGACGTGGAAAAATGTTTTTGGCACGGAGCTTACGAACGGAGAGTCGGAGACACGTATTGCTCGAGTAGTCGGAAAGGTTTTTTTTTACGAGGTGTATTTTGTACCAGAATTAAGATTACGTTAAAATTGAAAAAGATACGAGAAAAAATAACTTAGACGTCTCCATTTAATTGACTTGAAAAATGAAAGATATACTTTGTGTGGGTGGTAATAAATAAATACATATGGATAAGAGAAAATAAATAGGGATATAAAAGGAAATATCTTATTAAATCTACATGCAAATCTCAAATTTGTAAACAAGGCCATTCATAAAATAGGCCTTATAAAAAAAAAGAGAGTAACTCAGTTTTTTTTCCTATTTTAGGTGTTTTATTCTATTTTTAAAAATAGTCTCCTCGAAACTAATCCTATAAACGGTGTGTTTTCTATGTGTTGTTGCGAACGGCATAACAATATTGAGAACTCGTTTTTACTGGCAATATAGATGCTAACGTGTTGAAGCTCCGTAAGTGTTGGTGCAATGACGTAAATATCCGCATGATTCGTGCTGGCACATTTAAAAAAATAACTATTCCCGGAATTAGTTTTATTGAGGGCATTTTTGGAAACAGAATAAAAAAAGGTAAAATAGGGAAAAAAGATACGGGAGCTGATTTAGGCTCATTCATTTCACGTTTTATTAGGCGGCCCATCTGAGTTTGGTCTGGGCCTTATTTGAGTTTGGTCTAGGCCGATAGAGTACGTTGGGCTGGGCCGAGCCGATGCAGCACAAGCCAGAAAACTAGGGAAATCTAACGAAGCTGATAATACACCCGGACAAGAAGCTCGTCGGAATTAGGAATGGCAATTAGGTGGGAATCTCTGGGTACGATCGTCATCTATTCAAACTTGAAATCTGAAACTATACCGTTAATCCAACTTACTAGACTTATCGGAAATAGATCTGTACCCAAACCCAAACTGATGGGTACTCAATACCCAATGAGTACCCATGGGTGGCTGTGCTGAAAAAAGATAGTTAATATAGGCTATAGGTGACCAATAATACTCTAGTTTATTTTATTTAATCAGCACATCATGATGCCCCATAGGTAACCAATGATATTGCAAGTTCAAGTGAGTACATATAAAGTAT
Organism: Guadua angustifolia; assembly: GCA_036346375.1. Taxonomy (NCBI): domain Eukaryota; kingdom Viridiplantae; phylum Streptophyta; class Magnoliopsida; order Poales; family Poaceae; genus Guadua; species Guadua angustifolia. The sequence goes on along the minus strand of CM070518.1, from coordinate 13,404,467 downwards.
TTGATGGCAAATACTACACCATTCCATAGCATTTTCATAGAAACAAATATGTTTTTATAGATATTGCTTTGGTTTCGATAAATAAGATGATAAGCATTAGAGTAAAATATAGAATAGTAATATGCAAGCTCATTCAATGACTAAAATAAGATAGAAAACTCAATTGACCTACATTTAACGTAGTCACATAGCATACACTTAACATATGACTACAGTGATAGTAGAGATGACAACATATAATAGAGTATCGTCTAAAAGAAAAGGCATGATATATGCAAAATAAATTCAGAGTATGGTATATGCTCAACAAGTTTCTGAATATAGTATTGCCTTTTAAAGTCTTTTATGTGTCCCAGCATCTCATTTAAGTAGTTACGGTTTTAATTTTTTAATATATATCTTATAAAAAGTAGAGTTTGTATGTCATAGGATACTCATTGAGTACCTATAGATATAAATTAATATCCACACCTCTTCTGTGTCCTTTTCGGGTACCCAAATCCGAAAACCTATAAACTTAAAATACTATCTGTGCCCACTCTTATCAGATCAAATATCCACAAATACCTAAATTCATAAAAAAAAACTGCCATCCCTAGTCTGAATTCTCAAGAGTCTACTCCCGCGATCAGGGACGACGGATCCAGAAACTTACACCGGTAGTTCGTGTATCTACAGATGAAAAGAGACAAACAATAGTAATAAAAAAAAAAGGTGGTTTTGAAGAAAGATGTGATCAACGGACCGACTTTACAGGTTGCATATGTAGCTCCGTGACCATCACTGCTCGTAAATGTTACGTACAATACACCAGAGATGCGCAATTTCTGATGGTCGTAACCGTGTCGGTCAGATCGGCCGCGATTCGAGAAGACGTGCTCCTATCAGCAGCATCGTACCGTTCTTCGCTGCGAACTATTGAATGCTGATCCAAAAATGGCTAGACGACCGTGCCATGATCGTTTGCGTGTGCATTCAAGCCGTGCCTTGCTGGATGGATGGACTTCAGGAACTGGTCCTTGCGCGTGTCCAACCAGAGCTATAAATGAACTCGGGCTGGGATGCTTATCCCCTTGTAGTAACCATAGCGGTTAATGGGTTGTAACTAGAACAATAAGCGCGGCATACGCCGCGCGTGTGAACGAAAAAAAAATTTATGTTTTTTTCGGAGAAAAACAGATCACGAAAATAAATTTTACCGCGCGCGCAAACGAAAAACAAATTTGTGTTTTTCTCAGAGAAAAAACGGACCACGAATCTTTTTTTTGGAAAAGCGAGGAAAAACGAAGCACGAAAACATTTTTTCCGGGGAAAACGGAGCACGAAAACATTTTTTTCCGGAAAAAAATGGAGAAAGGACTAAGCGCAGCGCACGTCACGCGCGTGAACGAAAAACAAATTTGTGTTTTTCTCGGAGAAAAAACGGACCACGTTTTTTTTTTGGAAAACGAAGAAAAACGGACCACGAAAACATTTTTTCCGGAAAGAACGGAGCGAAAAAGTCTAGAGATAGAGCCGAACACATTTTTCTGGCGACGAAAATCTTTTTTCCCGCGAAAAACGGAGAAAGGGCCTTTACGTAAAGAGTAAGGACCTAAATGTTACGTTTTTGGACCTATCCGCTATCCTGAAAAATTAGAAAAGGGCTTGTTCGCGATTTGAATTTAACGGAAGGTTTTTTCCGTAAAACGGCGCACGAGGAACCCAAACGCGATTTATATAAAAAAAATCTTCCCCTCACAAAAAAATCGCGAAGGACCTATTCGTAATTTACAGGAACCTATCCGTAATTTCGAGAAACGCAAGAGGTTTTTTGCAAAGAGCCGTACGGCGACGCGTGGATGCGCTCTCGTCGCCGGAAACCTGCAGACTTTAATCTATGGGTATATTTCCCTCGTTTCAAGGATGTGTAGTCTCAGGGTATTGGTGTTAACTTTGTTCCTCCCGTAACTTCATATAATACTTCCTTCTAAATTTAAGAGCATATGTGACAGAGTTTTATATCTTAACTTCATATGAGATCTAAAATTTATAGGTTAAAATAAAGTGAATTAAGTTTTTATTTTTAGTCTAAAATGTAAACAAGATGATACATCTAAACACTCTTAGGGCCTATTTGGTAGAGCTCTAGATTCCAATTTCTTCTGAAATTTGAAACTTGTAGGCTAAAATAAAGTGAATTAAGTTTATATTTTTGTCTAAAATATAAACAAGATGATCTATCTAAACACTCTTAATGTACTCACAGCTTCAACTTCATGAATCTGGTGAAGTTAGAATTTTCAGCTTCACCAGATTCACGAATCTGGAGAAACTGAATCCCTGCCAAACACACCCTTAAAGGCCTATTTGGTAGAGCTCCAGATTCCAGCTTCACCTGAAATCTAAAACTTGTAGGCTAAAATAAAGTGAATTAAGTTTATATTTTTGGTCTAAAATATAAACAAGATTATCTATCTAAACACCCTTAATGTACTCACAGCTTCAGCTTCACGAATCTGGTGAAGCTAGAATTTTCAGTTTCACCAGATTCATGAATCTGAAGAAACTAAATCCCTGCCAAACACACAGATCTGGTAAAGCTAGAAATACCCACCAGATCCATGGATCTGATGGAGCTGGAGTTCTACCAAACATACCCTAAATATTTTTTTAAATGGTCTTATTCATAAATATAAAATTTACATATAGATTTAATGAAATCTTTCTTTCTATACCCCTATTTATTCTCTCTCAATCATATGCATTTATTCATTACCACTCATATAAAGTATTATTTATCATCTTCCAAGATAATTAAGTGGAGTATCTAAATCATTTTTTTAATATCTTTCTTAATTTCAATGTAACCTTAATTCTTACGTAAAATCAAAATATGTTTTATATTTTTAAACGGAGAGCATATAATCCACCGTAGTCGGAGACTCTACACCTATTTTTCGAGTAAAATATAAACCATAGCGGTTACTTTTTTGTTTCTACTTGTTACTGTAGTTATATCCCAACTGTTTTTATAGTGACGTGAAAGAAAGCGAGAGAAAAAAGCATGGTCGTTACTCGTACAAGTAGCGCACCTATTTAGTTGACAAATAATGCATTTTCTAAAGGCTGAAGAATCCCCGGCCTTAGGACCGGCTTGAGCCAGTCGGTCGGCTCGGTTCAAAAAAATTTGTATTTTAGTTCTTTTATAAATTACGAATAGGCTCTTCGTAATTTTTTGTGAGTGCAAGATTTTTTCCTCTAAAATCACGTTCGGGTCCCTCGTGCGCCATTTTACGGAAAGAACCTCCTGTTAAATTCAAATCGCGAACAAGCTCTTTTCTAATTTTCAGGATAGCGAACAGGTCCAAAAACGTAACATTTAGGTCCTTGCTCCTTACGTCTAGGTCCTTTCTCCGTTTTTCCCGGGGAAAAATGTTTTCGTCACTAGAAATATCTGTGCGGCTCTATCTCTAGATTTTTTTCCCAACTCGATTTCCCATCTCGATCTCTGATATTTTTTAAAACATGTATTATTACTCGGTGAACGCGTAGAGTGTTAGACTCGACAAAAGACGGTTGTCATCTCTAATAATTTTTCACCCTTTTTCCTCTAGACTTTTTCCCGTCGCGGTTCTCCAGCTCGGTCTTCAATATTTTCCAAATAATTCATCAAAAGAGATATTTCTACAGCTCTATCTCTCTATTTTTTTCCCCGTTTCGCTCATCGATCTCTAATATTTTTTAAAACATGTATTATTACTCGGTGAGCGCGTAGAGTGTTAGACTCGGCAAAAGAAGGTTATCATCTCTAATAATTTTTCACCCTTTTTCCTCTAGACTTTTTCCCTTGCGGTTCTCAAATTTCGGTCTCCAATATTTTCCAAATAATTCATCGAAATAGATATTTTTACAACTCTATCTCTCTATTTTTTTCCCCGTTTCGCTCATTATTTCGACGATTTAGGAAATAAGACACGTAAAAAAAAAAATTTTCTGCGAAAAAACGGCCTTGCGGCGTGTTACGCCATGAAAAATTTTGTGTTCTTCACCATTTAAGCTCGTTATTTCAACGATTCAAAAATAAAAAACGCGCGGAAAAAGAAAAATTTCTACGAAAAAACGTCGCGCACGACGTGTTACGCCACGAAAAATTTACTAGTTAGTATTGACAAAAGGGTGCGTTGGAGGACTCGTTACCATTCTTTTGGCCTCCTTAGGTGTGGGTATTTTTAAACTGAACCAAATTATCGAATTAAATTGAACTGAATTAACCAATTATTTCGGTTTTTAGTTTGGTTTTTTTGGTATAATACAGTTTTATGTGTTTGGTTCGATTTTTCGCTTCTAAAAACGAAATAACCGAATAGCCTATGTATAATACCACTTTTATAATGTTTTCCTAAAGCCACTAAACAATTCTTATATTTTAATACATTTATGCATATGTTTGGTATATTTATATGTTCTATTATATTTATATTGTAATGATCTATAAATATTGTGTGGGTTTATCCATACTCTGTGTTGCAATATGAGAAAGACTAAATCTAATCTATCTAGTGTTTATTCACATTTCGGTTAACGAAAACCGAATCGAAATATTTCAGTTAATTTGGTACGATTTTTTTATTTTGGTTGAAAATTTCGGTTGCCAGTTTCTAAATACAAAAAAAAACCGAACCGATCAAACCGAAAAAACCGATTGCCCACCTCTAGCCTCTCTACCTCATCATTCGTTGGTGAGCTTGTTACTATTTAATTCATCGTAGGGCACTCTAGTAACAAGTTTTAATAACAACCCACTGGAGAGCTTGTCTGTAAAAGTTCCCTCCAAGCATTCTCTCATCTCTAGTATCAAGCTATAATAACGAACCATTAAGAGTGCCCTAATTGAGCAACGCTTGTTGAGTGAGCCCCGGTTTCAAGGCAGGTGCTTGTTAGTTGCGTCATTGAGGAAAAAAGCATAGAAATTTTACTGTGTTATTTGAAAGTTTACAAATATTAAAACATAAATGAAGAATGCACGGTGATTATTTACTTATGCTCTTGCTTCAAGATTGATGTAACTTGTATTGAGAGTGTCATGTATAGAAGCACTACTTACAGAAGATGGGTGAAACCAAACTGTAGCTTGACTTTAGCAATTCATGTGTGCATCAGTGAAAGTCTGTTTATTTTGTCAATCATTCAGACTAGAAAACCACGTTAAAACTTAAATGAAAAAAGCATATAAATTAAAACATAAATGAAAGTTTACAAATATTAAGAAGGATGCACGGTCATTATTTACTTATGCTCTTGCATCAAGATTGATGTAACTTGTATTGGAAAGGTAATGTATGGGAGCACTACTTATGGAAGATGGGTGACACCAAACTGTAGCTTGACTTTAGCAATTCATGTGTGCATCAGTGAAAGTCTGTTTATTTTGCCAAGCATTTAGACTAGAAAAACGCATGCTCAATTCTTTTTTCCAAGTCCAAAAGTATGACATATTATATTACCACGAGTAGCTACTATCTTCTTTCCCCAACCCTAGTCATCTCAGGATGTCCTGCAGGCCAACCTAGACATCATATGTTCAGATCTGTGCAGATGTGAAAAACAAATGTCTGTGCTTAGGGCATATCAGAAACAGGGACGTGGGTGAACACTCGAAGAAAATGCAAACCTAATCGGTGTAGGGAAGATACTTCCCATCAGGGTTCGTATTATCATCGATAATCGCTCGAATATGGAGATTATTGACCATATTGAGCCAATTCGGTATCTAATACCGATCGGTAAATCGGTTAAATTAAAAAACTTCAAAATATTCTACAATTTGGAAAAATTTATGCGACGTAAATATCACGATAATTATTGAATATCGCTCGATTTTTTATGAATATCAAGCGGAGATCGCTCAAAAAATCAACCGCTGAAGAAGTTCACCTGGTCGGTTGATTATCGAGCCATATCGAGCGATTATCAGTGAAAATCGATTTTTTTTATTTTTTTTCTTCAAAAAGTTTGATTTCGAAACCCTTTGATTTCAACTGATTTCCGATCCGATTTTTTTTATTTTTTGAAAATCTTGATATGATCGATTATTGTGATATCGATATTGTGAACCCTACTTCCCATCCAATTTGATCACCACACGATATTTTCCATCAGCTCCTTGAACCCTATCAATTGAACAATAGAAGTCTATAGTTGACGTGCTGCAAAGGAAGCAATTAATTAATGAGTGTGAGATACGTCGAGTTATTTTTATAAAGATAACACTACCCTTAGAATTTCAAATTTTAATTATTCAAGTGTTTATTGAGGTTCTTCTTGCACAAATGATACTGTGCAAGAAGTCAAACCACCTCAAGTTCTAATAATTGTCCTAACTTAGAGGCAAACAGAACATGATTAATCTAGACAACAAATTGAACTCAAGGAAATGCCCCTTGGATGTGTTGTTATAAAGGCTTTAGATCCACACCTTACTACACAGAAAACATTGCATAACACAAATGAATTTGCTAACTGTATCACATAACGTATTTCATGCTCGATACCATGAACAAGAACTAATGCGTAAATAAAGCATAGGCAGATCTCCTACATTCCATCACCAAAGTCCACATTAATGATTTCCTTGATGCTCTCTCCAAAATACATGTTAGGATTGGCCAAATCCTAGTATCATGTCCACGTAATTTCACTGTAGCTCATCCGACAATGATTCACATATTTTTGTTACAATATGTTGTGTCAGCTTTCCAACCTGCGCACGTTTATAAACTCTACCCGTAACTCCTTGAAGAGTATAAATACTCGCAAACTCTGCCCAGGTGGGTTCCTTGCGATAAACCTCTACCTTCCAAAAACAAGGTGAAGGCATGGCTTTCACGAGACTCACAAATACGTAGTACTTATATATTCTTGTAGTCCACATCTAAGTTTTATACGTGTGTGTCATCTCCTTGAAAGATGGAAGTAAGACACTGATCATCACACTATTGCTGTAAAAATGTTAAATAGATTGTTCTTTGTCAAACATAGTTCCATTTGGTAACTTTCCATCAGGCCTCTTCTATGGATTTAGTTGGCAATTTTTCTTGCACAATAGCAATATTAATATAGATAAATAAGCTCTCATTTATCACCAAATAAAAATTATGTAGGATCAAATATGGCAGTCAGAGGGAAGGGGAGTGAATGACTCTGAAGTCTTTCCCTTAGGTATTAGGCAATCTTTCACTCCAATAGCTATGAGAAACTATGAAGATTGGAGTTTGATATGAATATCGTAAACAAACACATACATCAAAATCAAAATCTAGAATGATCTCTAGATAAAGTGGACTCGAATAATCCTACTCGACTCGGATGATCTGCTTGAGTTGGATTATCTGGGTCAATACAACAAAAACAACAACACAATTTGACACCAAAATAAATATGACTTTCAAACTGTGGCTCCAAATGACTTAAAATTTGAAACACAACTTCCTTAGAATATCACGAACCTGTTCCAACCAATAATCTCAAGAATCATTGTCAAAGTTCCAACCTTTATCCATTTTAGAGAAAAGTGCTCAAGAACCGAGCAAAAAGAGAAAACATGATCCACTCAAGCTCGTAAGATCTAGACACCAAAGTTGGTCCTAGGTGAGTTCATACATGCTCAAGGAAACCGAATCACACCACAAAACAAGCTAGAACATGATGGAACAAAGAAACACCAAGAACACCTCAAGAAAGCAAGAAGACAAAACAATAATACAAATAGAATATTGAGGAGCAAGTTTAATCTTCTATACCAATTAGAGATGAAGTATTATAGCCACTCCACCCGGAGGGAAAAACCCTAAAGGTAGAACCTAACAAACCTAGGTCTCTCTCTGGAGGCTGAATGCAAAACTTACCAATCATTTTCTCTAATGCCCCATTATATAGTAGAGGCTCTCATGAAACCTTTACCTAGTCACAAAATGGATATTATCTACCATATATACCATTGGAACTCGTAAACTCATTATTTCACACCAACACAAGCTTTTCAAAGTGCCATCTTCGACCTTGGCTTCAATAGCCCGAATCCATCATGTCTTGTCCTTCGCAAACTCTCCTTTACCTAATCCACTTAGTCCTTCCATTGCAGTTTTTCAAATCGCTTACTTTTTCGATTTTGGACAAATGAACACATTGCTCCTCAGTCGATATTTCCTGATTTCTTGGCTCAAAGCATCATCTTCATCACCTTGCACGTGGCACCAATGACTTCCCGACAAGCCTCTCACATGTTCATATCCACCGAATTATCTTCGCTTGCAAATAGGCCCAAATCTCTTGGTGCCACAAGTCCCATAGACCTTGACCACGTGTGTCTTCCATAGTCCTTGTCCATTTTGTTCCTTAGGTTGTGTCCAACCATCTCAACCGGCCTCCATGACTGCATCAGACATTGATTCTCCTAACCAAGTCCCGATCCATTAGTTCATTGACCATAGCTAACTCCAGAACCACTTGCACAACAATAGACCAAGAAAACTATTTTCGGGTATAAGTTCATTCCAACTTGACCCAAGTCAATCTATAGATGCTTCCGTCAACCAGTGCAGGTTATTTATAGTCCAAAGTAGCCGACTCAATCTTGGATTGCTCTAAATCTCCCTCTTTGTGTCGGCTCAACCTTTTCTTTAACAGGCTCTATTCTCTTCCAAATCTTCATGTTTCCAATCTCGTGTTGTTGATTTCCTTCTTTGTATCTACCTTTCTTTATCTGCATCTTCTAGATACTTCTAGTGTGACCGATGATTAACTTTGATTTTTGGCAATCTTTGATCTTTTCTTACAATCACGTCAAAAACCAATAATACTTTTTGCTAACTATTTTGCCAACCAAAATGACAATAGACCAGGCAATAAAATGCTCATTGAGTTCATATATGGTCATTGATGGATCCACGAATTCATATATGTCGCGTCAATTATTTGTAATGTCGTAAACTTGTATGTAGAAGTGAAGCAAACTCAAAGTGGTTTTGCGGGAAAGAAGTTATAACGACCCTCATTTTGGTATAAAATACTAAAATAAGAATTTGTATGAAAAAATTTTGAGTTAAAATATTTAGTAGAGAAATTCTCATAATTCGACAAGCATTCTTGTCCATTTAAATATTTTCTATTTTTCATTTAATTGAGGATTTAAATAAGGCTATTAATTTTTGTAAATTTTTATAATATTTTTTATGATTAAGATGTTCTTCTGTAAAAATTTCATATTTATATCTTGCATATTTATTTTCTAATAAATCTAACATTTCAATTTCAGTTTTTAGTTTTTAAATTTTCAAAGGCTCTAAATTTGAATATTAATTTTTTATATTTTTAATATAGATTAATATTTATCTGAGGAAGGTATGGTAAAAATTTCAGCTCGAAGTGAACTCTGTAGTCTTTTTACAAAAATCTGACATGCCACTGCTTTTACTCGAGACCCATTAATTCTCATTTCTTTTCATTCATTCATGTGTTTATATTTCCTTTGACTGCAGAAAAAGATCTCTAGAGGCTTCTTATATTTCAACATAATTTTTGTTGTTGTTTTTTACTTTCTTACATTTACCTTTAACTAATTCCATATAAAAGACTTTTCTTTAGAGCAAAAAAAATCCAAGAAAAACCAATAGTGCCAGAAAAATTCAGAAACAAAACATATTAAAAATTTAGGATTTCTATTCTCATTTTATTTGAATTTTTTGGATGTTACATATGTGGATGGATGAACAGACCCCACAGCCTGCATGCAGGCTATATATACTGCTGCTACGAGCAATTTGGTTATTTGCCACTTCAAACATGTGGCTTCGCAATTTGCCACTGGACCCATCAGATGGTCCCATATGTCATTAGCTCAAGTGGTATTATAATCAAAGGGTCAATCTTTTAAGTGACAAATAACCAATTTGCTACAGCTTTTCGATCACTGCTCGTAAAGGTCAAGTACAGTTAGACTAGCGACGCTCAACTTTTGCTCCGATTTGTGCCTACCTTCCTGCTGGGATTGAATTCGACGGCACAGTTTAGCCAAAAGGCATCATGATATCATCAGATCGGTTGAGATTCGAGAAAACGTACTGATCCTACCAGCATCATGCAGTACCGTTCGTTCAATTCTCTGTTGCCGACTATTGAATGCAGATCGAAAAATGGACAGGCAGGCCTGCCATGATCTCGGTTACGCCTGCATTCAAGCAATCAAGCGTCCCTTTGTTGGGCATCAAGGACTGGTCCTTCTCGTGCGTGTCAAATCGAAATTATAAATGAACTTGCGTGAGTTGCATCCCGCCATTGTAAATGCACCACTTGGATTGTCCGCAAACGCTGTCCAACAAATGATCCAGGCCAGGTGGGGGTCGAAGCTTCTCGTCCAATTCTTGCGTTGCAAACATCAGTTTTTATACGCATTTTGCATCTGGTTGGCAGAAGCATATGACAGTACGTATGCAGTGCCGCAGCTTCCTGTCAGGACAGGACAGGCGAGCGCACTCCTGATTTGATCAACAAGTCAAGAGTAACCAGTGTTGGTTTTACACACGAAAGTAATTTGCGTCCTCCTTATGAACGGTCGGTCGGACTAGAAATATTTCTACCTAGTACTGACCATGCATGTGGAGTTGCAAGTGTTGCAGACCTTCCTTTGTTCCCGTAATACCCGGCTTATTAATGTGTGGTCTCGTGTGGAGCGGTGATGAATTAATCTCATATTGTTTGCATAAAATAAGTTATAGTAGTATATAATGTCTTTCGAGTTCAAATATATTATCTTCGGGTTAACTCTTTTACATGAAGTGGGGACGAAAGTGTAAGTGGGTTGCTATGCATATACGGGCCCACCCTAGATGGGCTGAGCCATGAGCGAAATTTCGCATTGTGCTCGTCAGCTGAGTACACAAATTTCTCATAGATACTAGAATGTGATTCGTCTGAGTTGCGGTACGAGATTCGGATTCACGATTCATTATTTTTCTTTCAATCTTTACAGCGAACATGAACCTGTACCCTAAACTGATTCAGAATCAATGAATCCGGTTCACGATTTGCACGGACTTACAACGAATCCGGTAACTATGAAATGCCGTCATCGTTTTGAGCCAGATTTGGCTGACGTTGGGCTTAATTTATGCTGCCATCTAACTTCGGCTACTTTGAATGTTACTTGTCGTCCCGTTTGTCAGTGATCTGATCACAGTTTAACAGATACACCCGAGGCGCGGATGTGATGCAGCACATAGCCTGAGAATAATTGGCATGATTTATCCTGCCCTCCAGTACCTGAAGTCGAAGATCAGTTCATCTTTCGTTCACACTCTGAAGACTGGAAACCATGCATCTGCATGCAGAATTGCAGATGCAGAGACCAATCTAGAGCTGTTCCCTGACCGCTGTCAAACACGAAAACTCAACCCTCGGAGTGGTGGATCCTAGACACTGGTCCAGTCGATTTCGCTGGATTCATAGCCAACTTCGCCTTAACTAGTCTTAGGCAAAGTACCCATAAAAGTATGGTTAACAAAAATGTTACCCACAACTTTGACAAAGTTTGTTAAAAAACGAGTCTATAACATGTGAGCTATTGGGCTAATAAAATGACAAGTCACAGTTGTGGTGTTGAAAGATCACGTGGTGGTCTATTTAGATTTATGATGAGTTATTGGCAGTGTTTGAGCATATGGTGCTCAAGTTTGAGTTTATTTTGAATTCTATTTTATATTTAGAACAATTTAAGGTGCTATCAAGTCGAGCGACACTATTGGCTCAGGATGGTGGCGGGTGCTTTGTCGAACTACCATTTGTGGATGCAGTAGTCTTTTTCTAGAGAGAGGTCTCTCGGGTGTTTCTAGGGTAAACGGTACTACCGGCCATTTGGGAGCGGTAGTGCCGAGGGAATGGCACTACCAACCCAAAGACACGATATTTATTTTTCAGAGAGAGTCTCCCTTGGAATTTTAGAGGCAATGGCACTGACAGCTACCTGGGAGCGGTAATAACGGTGCTGCGGTACTACCAACCCTAGGAGGTGGTAGTGCTACTCTCCAGCGATATGTGAATTAAATTTTGTTGATTTAATTGTATAGCTTTGTGAGTGCTACTCTCCAGCGATATGTGAATTAAATTTTGTTGATTTAATTGTATAGCTTTGTGAACAGTGCTATGTGATGTGTTTCTTATCTGTATTGATTATAGGACTTCGAGGCTAGGTCATGGTGAGGCGAATGTGAGATCTGGACTAGGCTAGGAGAGCTGAGGTCCATAATGGTCAAAGGACATTAGAGGATGACTGAGACCAAAAAGTGGTTGCAAGCCGAGAAGACAAGGAACCGGAGCGTGATGCACTGGTGATGGACATGATGGACAATAGTATGGAGCGGGACTAGGCTCAAGGAGGAGTTGAGATTCAGAACGGTTAAGGAAACCGATGCTGCTATGGTAAAGTGGAAAAGGACACGTGCCGGTTAAGTGACTTGGGCTCATTTGTAAGTGAGGACGGTTCGAGGGAGTCCGAATGCTTGAGAGGCTTGACGGCAAGTCATTGAGGCTACGTAGAAAGCATGACAATGCTTCGAGGAGAAAGAAGACGGTCATAGGGATAAATTGGTAATTTATCCAATACCGGTAGTCGAGGCAGTTTGAAAAATCGTGGCGGTGGTTTAAGTGGTTTAGATCATGCCAAAGTGGTGTTTGACACAAATTCGCTCGTAAACGGATTTGGCATCAATGTAATGGCCGCTTTGAGAAGCGTGCTTTGTGTGAGTGAAAAACCTATTAAAAATGTTGGGTTTGGGTTAGCCCATGTAAAGTGGATAATATCAACTTGTGTGTCCAGGTCTAGAATTAGTTTCCTCTACAATATAAGGAGATGTAATAGGAGATGAAATTTTAAGCCTTGAAGTTGCAAGACTCTATATTAAGGCTTCTACAAAATCTTGTGTTCTTATGTAGTGTGCAAGTGCTCCTTGTGAGTTTTATTCTTAGGTGAGAGGCTTTGTAATCCATTCTCATACTTTGAAATAAAGATCAAATTCGTGCTCAAATTTTTGCCTCATTTTTTTGATATTCTTCTTGCTTTTCTTTTGATCTTTCTTGTGGTTTCTTTCTTACATGATCTTGTACCACCAAGGATGAACGATTGATAGACGTATCCTCTGTAGATCATCTCCCAATCATTTAGGCAAGTCCTTCTTGATCATCCATGTTTCTTCGAGAAACCAGTTTTTGAAGAGAGAATGAAGATTTTGAGATAGATCTTGATCTTAAACATTTAAGAGCAATTTTTGTGGTGTTCTTGCTTGCTAGGATATATATATGTAGGAGGTCATCTATGATCATCTTAATCATTAAATCCCCACATGTAAGCTTAGGGTGAAGTTTTAGGTTTTGACTCGGTTTTGGTACAACCTTCGATATTTTTGAAAAAAGTCAGAATTCTGATGTCAATTCTTGTGATTAAAGGTTGGAATATGTTCCTAACAACCTTAGGAAGGTGCATAAAAAGTTTCACGAGTTTTGGATCATCCGATCAAAATTTACATCCTTTTTGGATTTGAACCCGTGTTGAAAGTACTATTCATCCCACTATTTCCACTATTTATCCGGCATTACCGCTACAGTAACTCAATAGTACCAGGGTTACTGTTTATCTCGGTACTACTGGCCATATAAGAGCGGTAGTGCTACTCCAGAGCTGATTTTTTCTGAAAATTTGTTCTTTCGCACATATTTAATTTAATGAGGCTTTGGCTTGGTTCTTCATGAAGTAAAATTTGATTTATGATCATTATTGGGAAAAAAATTTTTTTGAGGGAAAATTTAAAAAAATTTTTGGAAAAATTCCCGGCATGTTTTTAAAATTTAAAATTAATTTCTTTTGAAAGAAAGTAGAAGGTATTTTTCCCCAAAAGGGAAAGGGCCGTAAAACAAAAAGCCCCAAAAATTTTCCCAAGAACTCCCTTCAAGATTTGGTTTCCCCGGCAGAAAAAAATTCCAAAGGAACCCAATTGGGTTGGGGGGGAAGGGGCGACGGGCCCCGGGGGTGTGGGCCCCCCCGCCCAGGCTTTGGGGCCCCCTGGGGGCCTCCCTGCCCCGGGTGCCCCCCCCGGGGCGGGTTTCCCCTTTCCCCCCGGGTGCCAAAGGGGGGGGGCGCCTTTTTCCCCGGGTCCTTGGGGTTGGGGGGGCCCGCTTGGCCCTGGGGCCCGGGGCCGGGGAAACCAAAAATAAAATTTAAAAGGACAGACAGGCCCGGGTTAGCGGGGTTTTTTGGGGTTTTTCCGTTTTTAAAAGAAAAAGGAAAAAAACTTTTCCCCATTTAAGGAAAAAAAAACTTTTGGTGGGGAAAAAAAATTTTGGGGAAAAAAGGGTTTTAAAAAAATTTTAAAATTAAAAAAGGGGCCCTTTTGGCCAAAAAAAAAACCTTTTTTTATTTTGGGTTTTTTTTTTAAAATTTCCCCCAAACTTCCCGGGGTTTTTTTTTTGGGGCCCCAAAAAATTTTTCCGTTTTAATGGGAATTGGGTGGGAAACCCCGGGGGTTTTAAAATTTGGAAATTTTTGGGGTTTCCTTTTTTGGGAAAGGGGGTTTTAAAGGAAAAAAAAGGGAAAAAGGGCTGAAAGGCCCTTATTGGTTTTGGCGGGAAGGGTTTGGGGGGGTTTTGAAAGTTGGTTAGAAATGAAAAAACCCCGAAAATAAAAAGAAAAAATTCTTAAAAGGAAATAAACCCAAAAAAAACCTTTAAAAAAAATAAATAGGTAAAAACCCAAAATTCATCAAATTAAATTGAAACAAAAAATTTAAAACTTTAAAAAAAACCAAATTTTTTTCCAAAAAACATTTTGGGGTCTAAAATAACCCAAATAAATTTGTTTTTAAAAAAATTTAAATATTTTTAAATTTTACTTGGTTTAAATTTTTAATTTAAGCTAAGTGGGCCAATGATAAATTGAATTTTCTGTAAAAATTTAAAAAAATAATACCCAAAAAATTAAATTTTATTGAAACAAAATTTTTTAAAAAATTTTTAAAAAGGTTTAAAAGGGAAAAAAAATTTAAAGAGTATTTTTTAAAAATTTTAAAAATAATTTTTTAGGCCTAGTTTTTTTAATATAAACCTTTTTCCCCAAAAAAAAAAAAATAAAAATTTTCCCAACTTTGATAAATTCCCCAAAAAAAATTTTTTCGGAATTTAAGGTAATTGGGGGAATTTTTTATTATTTTAAAAAAAATTTGAAATTAAAAAATTTTTAAAAAATTATAAAAATTTAAAAGTTCTTTTAAAACCCAAAACCTTCAAAATACAAATCCCAAAAAAATTTTTTTAAAAAAAGGGTTAGTTTCCAAATTCCCAAAGGGGTTTAAAAACACCTTTTGGCCTTTAAAGGCAAAAGAAAAGGGGGTTTTAAAAAAGGGGGGGAAATTCAACCCTTTTAAAGAAAAAAATGGGTTTTAGTTAAATTCTTGGGGCAAAAAAGGGATAGCCCAAGGGAAAATTTTGGGGAAAAATTAAGCCAAAAATTAAAAAATAAATTTTTGGGGGCCAAACCTTTTAAAGGTAAAAGGAAAAAATTTTTAAAACCCCAATGAACCTTTGGTTTTTGAAAAAAAGGGGAACTTTTAAAAAGGGAAAAAAAAAATTTTTAAAAAAACGAAAAAATTTAGCCAACTTTTGAAAAAATTTTTTTTTTGGGCCCAAAACCTTTTTAAGAAAAGGAAAAAATTTTTAAAAAAAGGGTTTTTTGGGAAAAAAAAGGTTTTGGGGAAAAAAAACAAATTTTTTTTTAAAAAAAAACCCTTTTAAATTTAAGGGCCCACCTTTTCGGAAAAAACCCAAAAAAAAAAAATTTTGGGCCCAAATCCCCTTTAAAAAAGGGTTATTTTGGGATAGGGGACGTTTCCCAAAAATTAAAAAATTTTTTTGGATTTGGGAAAACCTAGGGAAAATAAAAAAAAGGTTTTTAAAAATTTTTCAAAAAAAAGGAAAACCCTTTGTATTTGAGGTTACCAATTTAAATTTTTGAAAAAAATTTTTTTCCCCCCAAAAATCCAATTTGATTTCCCTTTTTGTTTGGGTTTTTCCCCCTTTTTCCCGGAAAACTCCCCAAAAACCCCTTCCCTTTTGGCTTTAATTTTTTAACTTTACAAAATGGTAAAAAGTATATTTTTTTTTAAAATTAAACCTTTCTAAAATTTTCCTTTTTAAAACCGGTTTTTTCAAAACTAAAATAAGGGGAAATTTAAAAAAAAAAGGGTTTTAAAAAAACTTTTAATAGCCCCATCCCCAAATTAAAAATTTATTTTTAAAAAAAAAGGAAATCCTTTTTAAAATTAATTTTTTTTAAAAAAAAATTTTTTTTCCCCTTAAGAAAAACCAACTTGGGAAAAAGAAAAAAATTTTTTTTTTAAAAGGGAAAAACAAACAAAAATTTTTTTAAAGGGCTAAAACCCCCACGAGCCAACTTTTGGTTTTAAAAAACCAAAAGGGTTTTTTTTTTAAAAAAAGAAAAATTTTTTTAAAACCCAAAAAAAAAAAGCCTTACCCAAAAAATTTTTTTTCCCAAAAAAAGGGCTAAAATTTTAAACCTTTTTAAAAGACCCCTTTTTAAAATTTGTTAAAATTTTTTAAAATTTTTAAAACAAGGTTTTTTTTGTAAAAAAACCCAAAAGCGGTTTTTTTTTTTAAAATTTAAAAACCAACCTTTTTTAATTTTGGAAAACGAAAAACGGGTTTTTTTTGCCCGGGTTTTGGGGGTTTCCCTTTCCCCAACCCTTAGCCCTTTCATTTGATTTTTTTTAAAAATTTGGGCCGGGTAATTTTTTACTTTTTTTTTTCCCAACTTCTTTTTAAATTTCCTTTAAATTTTAAACAAAAAATTTTAATTTATTTAAAATTTTTTAAATAGTTTTTATTTTTATTTTTTTTCCAAAAGCTTAAAATTTGGGAAAATTTAACCTTTAATTTTCCCCTTTCTTAATTTTTAAAATTTTTTGGTTTAAAAATAAATTTAATTTGAAAAAAAATCCTTTTTTTTTTCCCCCTTTTTCCCCCTTTTGCCAAAAAAATTTTTTAAAAAAAATTTTCTTCCCATTTTTTTTCCGTTTAAAAAACACCCAAAAAAAAATTTTTTTGGTAAACCCGGGTTGCAAAAAAAATTTATTTAAATAAATTTTAAAAATTTTTTTCCCTTTTTTTTCCCGGGTTTTTCCCCAATTTCAAAAAGAAATGAATTAACCAAATTTTTTCGTTTTTAAATTTTTTTAAATAAAAAAAAATTTTTTTTGGGGGTTTTTTGTTTTAAAACCCAAAACCTTTTCCGAAAAATAAAAAAAAAAATTTTTTTAAAGCCATAAAAAAAATTTCTTTATAAAAATTTTGGGGAATTTTTTTCCCTTTTTTATTTTTAAAACAAATTATGTTTATTTTACCAATTAAAATTTTATTTTTTAATTTTATTTTTAATTTTTAACTAAAAAACAAATTTTTATTATTTTCTTTTTATTTTTGTTTTTCCCCCTAAAAAAAAAAAAATTTTAAAGGAAAATTTTTTTATATAGTTGACTTAATATTTTTTTATAAAATTTTAAAAATAAAAGGGTTTAAATTTTTTTCTAATTTTTTATTCCCAATTTTAGGTTGGGAAAAACCCGGAAAAAACGTTATTTAGGAAAAGTTAAAATTTTCTTTTTAAAAAGAAGCAAAAATTTTAAAAAAATCCCTATTTTTTTGGTTAAAAATTTTTATTAGGGCTTAAAATTTTAAAAAATAAACCCTTTGTAATTTTTAAATTCCCGGTATTAAATCAAGCATAATTTAGAATCTCTAAAGGAAATGGATCCCACTCATAGACCAATTTTAAGCCAGATACTATGTTATCTATTCTGAGATAGATGACACCATCGAGTTTTTCAAGCACTGTTAAGAATGGCTATAATATAGCATGGATATATATGTTTCTCTATTTGAATTACGGTGTTCTCATTTTTCGGTTAGTTTGCAAGGCACGGGATGACCAAGGTTCAAACTTGAAATTTTGATGGCCAAAAATTTCACAAATTGCACCGTGCATAATATGATAAAAAGAATGCAATTTCCTGTGTTCCAAAACATCGGTTTTCAGTTTGAATGCCGCTTTTTCTTTAAAAATCATAATGTTTTTTCAATGTGACACGCCGAGATGTGACTCCTATAAAGATATAGAGAATGTGACTACCTATAAAGATATATCCTTTCCACACAGGCGGTCTTGAATGCCAGTGACTAGTGACCTTGCTCTACCATTATACCCTGTACTATCCATACTACACATGGAGTAGCATTAGCTATACTAGCATTGGCATGAAACTCGTGTCTCTGTGAGTGCATTAGCTAACTAGCATTGGCATGAAATATCTTCGTATATCGGCCTATTCTTTGTTGGAATTGTTAGTTCGTGCGGAGCTTGCTGTTAATTTATCATTGAAACACATGCAGGTACTCATGAAACTTCTCAGACAAGTATATCAAAGTGGGTTGTTGGAACTTAGAAGCATAGCATTAATTGGGATAGCACAATTATATTTCTCCTTCTTTTCTTTTTGACAGTGTTTAGGATCATAACATGCATGCTGATACTACGAGCTTCTATCTATGTCGTCGTCAATCATGGCTAACTATTACCACCGTTTCGGAGAGTAATGTTTTTGAAATGGTTCTTGTGCAGTCTAACTGGAAACTGCAACTTAAGTAGATTCTGGTTTTCGGCATTATCTGATCGAGCCAACGAACGGTTAAATCTAGATATTATTTTTTATCCAACGGTCCACGTGCATAGAACACATCACAAATTGATGGGATTGTTCACATGTCGGAATATAAGGAATACGAAATAACTGAGGTGAGAACCGTTACATCGGAGATATATGATAGCACTTCGCAAATTAATGGGAGTTCAGTATGTTCCGGAATAAAGAAGCAAATATTAGTGAGTTTATTTGATTTTGAAGGTTGTGAGGTATCAATTCGAGGTGGAGTCGTGCAAGTTGCTTAAAAGTGCAGGTGATCATAAAAAGTATATGGAGCAATGGATGATACCGATTGATTAGTAAACTAAAGGAAGTACAACCAATAGGAGGTCTAAAAAAATTCTGAGTAGGAGAAGGAAACCGTGTCTTTAATGGTAGGTAATTGTCGACGATTCGGGACAGGGTCCCCCGCCGAGCTTACTTGTTGAATGAGGGATCAACTTGGGGCCCCTTTTTCGCAAGGGTTATACGTCTGAGAGTATGCCGAGCAACGGAATGGGGTATGCGAGACAATCGTAAGGCCTGAGGATCGTTTTTTATCTGGTTCGGGCCTCTCGCAGGGGAGATAACAACCCACGCCCAAAGTGATTGCACTAGTGCGTGAAACAGGGTTACAAGGCGCTTGCTTGGGAGCCCTGGACAATCCTAGGAACTCCCGTAAGCGTGTGATATGTATGAGGGTGTGTGTAGTACAGAAGGTCCAACCCTTAATCCATCGTGGGAGGAGGTATTTATAGGGAATTACAGGAGACAAGTCATTTATTACAGGGGGCGCTCATCAGAGAGGACGTCTGTAGCAGTAATGGCCGCGCCACCCGCCGGGTACCACGCGACATGGGTACAGTGAGCGCAGACCAAGGCGGCGCGGACCATGGCGGCGCAGATCCCGGGTGTGCGATCTCTCGAGCCGCTGCGCATTTAATGCCACGTCGTCTTGTCGCGGGCCCCCGAGCTGTCTTGCTCGGGGACGTACTTGATGGGGGACGGGGTAGCCCCGTGAGCCGGGCTAAACGAAGATCGGTTTTGCCTACGCCATCCGGGCAAGAGCATGGTCGATTGGCGCCGGGCCTCGATGGTCGTCTTGGTACAGTATATCCAATCCCCGACAGTAATCATATCTTAACTTTAGTTATGTACGAAATTGTAAAGACGGATGCAAAATTATTATGCACAAAAGTGAAGTTGCAAGGTTTTGGAAGAAGGAAAACATGGTGGGACCAACCTTATGGTACCAACGAGCAAACAGAGCTCGGAAATGGTACAAACATATGGCATAGAGGGAGGGCTCGGAAATAAGATGTGTTGTTAACCAAATTACACAAAGAAATGACTCTTGGGTGGAGGGCTCAAGAGGCTAAGCTCAAATACCAATGCACACATTGTAGTGATATGCAGGAGTCTCTGTGGTGGGGCACTCTTAAAAGTGGGAGGAAAAACAAAAAAATAAAAAATATGGAAATAACTTAGAGCTAATTCTTAGAGGAGTACGTTAACTTCAACGGATAAAAGTTAAATTGAGGATTATTGAGTATGGTGATTTATAGTTTTAGGATTTAAAAATGTGTGATATAAAGAATTATAGATGAATCATAATAGGATTAGTATTTCTATTTTCTTTTAGAGTGTGATTCTTACTTTTTTTTTGGAGGAGAACTAAGACGGCTATATGAATTCATGGTGTGGTTATAGAGAACCCAAACAACCAAGATACCACAAACCAATTCATCCAAATTTAGAGGTGGATGAAATGATTAAAGACTAGGTTATATTAGATTCTTGTATATGATTAGGATCTAAGTATCCCAAAAAAATTAAAGAGATTATAAGAAAGCAAAATCCCTTGTACTCTTTTGATATTATGTACCCTCTACCAAATCTTTTCTTTTTTATTATGATTCCTTCATGGCTATTTTTTTACGAGATTTATCTTCTTTTTTTGTTCTTCAGACCTGTAAGTTCATGCCCTATCTTATAAAACTCCTGTTCAACCCGAGAGCAACTGCGCATCGATCCGATCGACTTCGCCGGAATGGATGGCTGCATGTTGAATGGGATCAACTTCTATTGGATTGTACTTACTACTATATCATGTAGGCTAAACTTGAACTTAAGGCTCGTGTAATTACTATCTTTTTTTCTTATTTGAGAGTTTATATATTAATCCAAGGCATTCTTGATCAATGTGCATGGATGTAGGTACTTAACTTGAATCGAGGTGGGTATCATGCCGGGCAGTGTTGGTCTGGTCCGGTCTAGCACAGACTTATCATGCTTCATGTCCGAACCATACCGGGCCACGACGGTCCGTCGTTCCCATTATGTCATATCGTACCAGCCCGACTCGCCTTCGGCGAGTCCAAGCACTATTTATTTACTCTTTGTGCTTGTTTTGTGCTGTGCTAGTTCAGATCCAGCCAATTTACACTATTACGACGAGAGAACAGGATCTAGAGACACATAGAGTTGAGACTGGACACAAATATTATGAAAAAAAGAACTAAAATTTATTTATTCTTGAACAGTTGCAAATAATGAGAGAGATATATATACTGAACACACGTGAGAGAGAGGGCAATAAGCGAGAAAGAGAGTGAGGGAGATAGGCAAGAGAGATTGAGAGAACCCGTCTCTCTTAGGTGTCGATGACGGGGGTGGCATCTATGGTGTTGTTGCTCTGTTGGTCGGTGACCTTCATGTTGGATTTCTTCTTTATGCCTTGGGTCATCAGGCCCAACACGGTCCGAACTATAGTATCATGCCAGACCGTGCCGTCTGTCGTGTCTGGTTCTCAAGCCTGACACGACCTATGCTACAGTGTAATATCGGCCCAGTATAATCCACTTTATATTAGATTAAGTTTAGAATCAGATCGTGTCCGTGGTATCTCGAGCCGTCTAAAAAAGCTAGGTCTGAGTACCTATCTCTAAACCTGAATATGGGGTGCGTGGCATGGCATCGCAACACATTACGTGCAGCCTCCTGCGAAGACGGTTTTGCGCTTGATTGGTGGGAGCAGCTAGGGTTGTGTGTGAACTGTGTGAACACGGCGGTATGATTAATGATACAAGCTCGGGTTTGGCTTTTTACGAGCCGGGTTAGTTTTAGGGCATCTCCAATGGTACTAGCTATAAGAAATGTCCATATCATCTATAGATAGCATATAGACAATCTCTCCAATGGATTAGCTATAGCATTGTCTATAAAATTAAATATTGGCCCACGTGTAATAGATAATAAGTGTCTTGGAATCAGTTATAGCCTGGTTATACATTAGTAGCCGGTCTGTATCTCTCTTCTCATTTTCTCTCTTCCACCTAAGCAAAATGCTGAGATGGCACCCTTATAGCTAGCTGAAGTGGCACCATTAGAGATGCCCTTAGGATAGGCTACCACCTACCGGTGGTCTTACGTTTTTTTTACCTACTTGCACTACCACAAAATAGCACATAGGTGACGCCTTATTTGTGACGGTTCTTTTGGAACCGTCACAAATACACTTATCTGTGGCGGTTCTAAAGTTTAAAATGGTGGGAAGACTATTTGTGACGGTTTTTATTTTCAATCGTCACAAATAATCACTTATTTGTGACGGTTTTTCTTTGGAACCGCCACAAATAATGTCAGGACTATTTGTGATGGTTTTTGGCTAGAACCGTCACTGATAATCCATTATCAGTGACGGTTCTAGCCAAGAACCGCCACTAAAAATGTGATTATTAGTGGTCGTTCTTGGCTAGAACCGCCATCGATAATGTGATATCGATGATTTGTTCTAGCCAAGAACGCCATCGTCTTTGATTATCGATGCGGTTTTAATTTGAAACCGTCACAAATAATAAAAAATAGAAAAAATTAAATATTGCTAATTACCTCTCCTGCCTTCTAATTTGAAAGAATTGAAATTAAATAATATTACATTTAAAATAATTGGAACTAATATTCCATTTGCAATAATTGAAAAGAACGACCGAAACAGATTAAAAACTTCGGAGGCCGTTTTGATGCCCTAAACGACGTTTTTTGGAATTCCGTCGCCGCGCACGCACTCGCACAAACCATCAGGATCCGACCATCTGATTTTGGCGCACTTATGAAATTCGGGTACTACATTTCATTATCTTTCAAACGAGCCAAAGAACACCCCGATCGGAGTTATGAGTCAAAAGTTATGACCATTTTAACAAAAGTGCCCGGATTTCTTATTTGCAAACTAGAATCGAGCCCAAAAATTATAATCGGAGAGCTCATCGTCGATGATTCCTAAAGCTCAAGAACACCAAAATCGAAGGTACGAAGTCGAAGTTATGATGTTTTTACAAGTTCGTGAATAGTACTAGCACATTATATTACAAGCATCATTAATAGTCAAAAGTATGAAAAATAAATTTGAAAGTTTTAAATTTTACTAATTACCTCTATAGTTTGCTAATTTGAAATAATTGAAAATCGTGTTTGGGTTCTTCACAGGGTTAAGAGGAGGGACACATTATATATCAGATGTTACCATACCACCACTAGAGTAATGGATCTCATAAGAATTCGAAGTTAAGCGTGCTTGATGGAGAGTAGTAATAGGATGGGTGACCTCTGGGAAATGAAATCGAATACAATTAGAATTCTGAAATTGAGTGTCCTTAGGCAAAAGGAGTATTAGGATGGTATTAGGATGGGTGACCTGAAGTCCCTCTAAATTAGTGTTTTAAAGCGCGATTAGCAAAAAAACACTAATGATAATATTATCATGACGGTTCTTGACTAGAACCAAATCGATATTATTATCGATGGCGGTTCTAGCAAGAACGACCACTAATATTATTAGTGGCTGTTCTTGGCTAGAACCGCCATCGATAATATCGACGCGCGGTTCTAGTCAAGAACCGCCATCGAGCACGTTATCATTAGTGTTTTTTGCTAATCGCGCTTTAAAACACTAATCTAGCCAAGAACCGTCACTAATAATGTTATCAGTGACGGTTCGAAAACCGCTACTGATAATCTCCGATTATGTGGCACTATATCAGTGATGGTTCGAAAACCGTCACTAATAGCATTTACGAACCGTCACTGATGTGCTTTTTTCTAGTAGTGTTGACATTTTATGCATGTTCTGAGACGGGTCGCGCGACTAATCAACATCCATGATATGACATGCTTTAATTCTTCAAATAAGAAATTAAAGAAGCACGACACGTCGGTACAAACAAACAATTTGTATATGTTTGGTCGCATCTCCTGTCAATCATGCTGCACTAACAGCCACATCTCCTGTCAATCATGCTGCACTAACAGCCATGCCGTGCTAATTAATTAACCCGTTCAAACCGTACACGTACATGCTAAGAGCAAGATTAATAAAAAGCCAACCGCAGACTTTATCTTATTGTCATATCATATACAGCCAACATAACAGTACACATATATAATAGTTAGCCATACATACAAAGCCATTAATACTTAGTCTACATTCATCCTCTCATTCTCTCACCAAGTTTTTTGGAGCTCATGCTGCAGTTGGCTGTAGATCTGTAGCCCGCTTCTCTCCTCTCTCCTCCAACTCACTATAAATCTGATGTGGCAATCCTTACAGTCTGCTTATCTCACTTTATTATACTTGCTCTAATAAGTAGACACTGTGGTGTCACGTCAATCGTGCCGTGACATATGTACTGCGGTGTCAGGCTAGATAAGACGGCCTGACGGTGCACGGGCATTCAGTAACTTCTCGGCAAGTTGCCCTTGCTTTGCATGATGCATCCAGGTCTCAGAGCCAGAGGGCGAACGGCCGGCGAGTTGCTCGATCGATCTGTCATTCCACTGCTGCATGCAGACTCCTTGGCCGGGTTGGTACGTCATGTCTCGGGCGCCGTACGTTCTGCACGCGCCTGCTGCTCTGCTGGATCGTTGGGACGAATCCGCCGCCGGCTGCAGTGGACTGGTATTAAACGCCGGCCAGCTACCTAGCTTGCGTTGCTGGTCAATGACAACAGGTTAACCACTGCATGCAGGCTTACCCAACGCATGGATCTTATAGAAATCAGCTTAATTCCATTTTCAAGATCTAGGTGACTATGGGTCTGTTTGTTAGGGATTCAGCTTCTTCAGATTCTGAAAATCTGGTGAAGCTAAAAATTTTAACTTCACCAGATTCATAAAGCTAGAGCTGTGAGTACATTAAGAGTGTTTAGATGGATCATCTTGTTTACATTTTAGATCAAAAATAGAAACTTAATTCACTTTATTTTAACATACAAGATTCAGATCTCATGAGAAGTTAGAATCTGGAGTTCTACTAAACAAGCCCTATATTAGTTAATTTCTATTGTTGGCTTCAAAATGAATTAGAGAGCCAAAGAAAATAAAACCTTACCGCAATTTTGTTATCAAACTAAACAACGGCCAAATCTGGTCAAAACTTTTTAGAGACATTTTAAAGCCTGGTGAGGTTGTCTCTCAAACAAAACAGGCACAGCAGTACCGTACGGTTGGGACGTACGAATTCTGTAGACTTCCTACGGTAGTCATATTGCCTTCTGCAAAATTGGTGCGCTCTACACTAGGGATCAAATTTTCGTTTCTTGAAAAATTCAAACCCAGCCGAAATCCGAAATTTCAGACGAAATTCGGTAATTTCGGCCGGAGTACATTCAAAATTCAAAAATTAAAATTCAAATCCGGTTTGTTTTGCACCGAACCGAAATTACCGAAATTTCGAAATTTTGGTCAAAATGCACTGACTGAAAATTGATTCAAACGATGTCAAAAAATTTTGAATTTTTTTTTGTAGGTTCCTGACACATTATATATGTTCTCATAAAATTTTCAGGTGATTATAAGTTCTGTGGATTTTTAAAAAATTCAAATATTGGTACTATCCCGATGAAACGTTGATCGGCAAGTTTGAACCGGATGAAAATAGTACAAACGACGTTATAAAATTTTGAAATTTTTTGAACATTCCTAACATATTTATGATATTTCAGTAAAAATTTCAGATGATTATAAAATGTGAGGAATTTTTAAAAATTCAAACATTGGTACTGTCTTGGTAAAGCGCTGAGCGGCAAGTTTCATCCGAATGAAAATTAGAACAAACGAGACTATAAAATTTTGAAAATTTTTCTGGATGGTTCTGACACATCCATAATATTATCATAAAATTTTCATATGATGATCAGGTGTCATGAATTTTTAAAAATTCCAAAAGTGCTACTATCCTGTTAAAAGGCCGATGATCAATAATAGATTTACTTTAGCAATAAGAAATGTTTAAATTTTTTAAAATTTTTACATAAGGGTGACAAGGAAATGGTTAATATCTCATAAAATTTTGAATCATGATCACGGACCAGAGAATTTATAAAATTCGTAGAAGGCACAGTGCCATTTATATTCTTTCTCTGTTTGATTTTTGAAATATAATACAACAAATTAAGTTCAGTGCTTACTGCATTCATAGATTTTATTGAGCAAACAAAGAAAGTTGAAATTATTTGAAAATTTTATATATGGTACTGAGGAAATTATTAATCTTTCATAAAATTTTTAGATGATGATCACACTCAAGAAAATTTAGAAAATCTAACAAGTTTACTGTCCTAATTATGTCCATTCTGTTTTTGATTTTTTAAAAATAACAAATGATGTTAAATTATTTTGAAATTTTTTTGTATGATTCCAAACTACTAATTATGGTATCATAAATTTTTCATATCATTATCAAGCTTGTAAAATTTTTTAAAAATCTGACAGTGTTTCTGCCCAAATTTTAAAATATCTCAAAAAATTAGTTTTTCAACAAATTTTCATAGAAGATCACTTTCTAATAGGTTATTGGACCAAATCCTGTGGCCAAAATTCAAAATCCGGACTCAAATCCCGAAATTTCGGCGAAATTTACCGAAATTTCCGAAATTACTGTAGCATTTCAAAAAAAAATTGAATTTTTGAATTTGCCCAGCTTTTCTAATCTCGGGGGGTCCAAAATCCAAAATTTCGCCGAAATTTCACCGAATTTTCGCCAAAAATTTGATCCCTGCTCTACACAACCCACCGCCACATGTACATACATGCACACACATGTACTACTAATTAATAGCGCATCCACACTAGCTGCAAGGTCACGTTCAGCAGTGAACACTACGAGTTCGGGCGAAGGGACTAGAACAGCCATTTGGATTGTCTTACTTCTGGTACTCTTCTCACAGCTTTTTTTTTTATCTTCAAGGCATTGCACCATATGTTTATGAACACAAGAAAGTACATCGGTATAGTGGCGGATCCAGGAAGAAATTATAGGTAGGACAAGCTTCAAGTATATATACATCTAGATATATACTGAATTTTTGAGATATTTTATAATAATAACAGAAGTACTATTAGATTTTTATAAAAATATACAAGCTTGATCATGCTCTGAAAAATTTATGGTACAATAGTTAGAAGTCACCAAAATTTTGAGATATTTTATAAAAATAAAAGAAGCACTATTAGATTTTTATAAAAATATACAAGTTTGATCATCCTCTAAAAATTTATGGTACAGTCTTTAGTAGGCTAGGATCGTATAAAAAAATTTCTAAAAGAATTTGACTTCATTTGTTATATTTTTAAAATCAAAATTGAAGGAACATAAATGAGATAGTAATATTATTAGAATTTTATAAATTTGTTTGAGTATGATAATGATCCAAAATTGTTAGAAGAGCTTAAGAATTGTCTTAGAAACCTTATATAAAAGTTTCAAAAAATTTAATCTTGTTTTGGTTGCTCAATCAAATCTATAGAAGCAATATATGTATTCAGCCTTTATCAAGATAGTACACTGTTAGAATTTTTGAAAATTCTTTAGGCTTGATCATCATCTAAAAATTTTATAGAAATATTAATAATTCATTAGAACCATCCAAAAAAATTAAAATTGTCTAACGTGGTTTGAATTATTTTTCATTCAGTTAAAATTTGCCGAGATTTTAGCAATTTCGATCGAAATCTCGAAAATCATAGTTCAAAAAATTCTGAACTTGAATTTTGTTTTTTGAATTTTATCGATGTACTTTGCATCGGGGTACCTTCTCCGCCGTAGA
The DNA here is from genome assembly GCA_036346375.1 of Guadua angustifolia. NCBI lineage: Eukaryota > Viridiplantae > Streptophyta > Magnoliopsida > Poales > Poaceae > Guadua > Guadua angustifolia. The sequence continues at coordinate 13,376,590 of CM070518.1, read as the reverse complement.
AGTGATAGGCCCAAGAAGTGGCCTGGCCCAGTTTGTGGGCGGGCATTTGGGCCCCCCTTGTCAGGCCACGAAGGCAACCAAAAGAATGAGAGGGAAGCTTCGCCTCGAAGTTTCCCTCCCCTGACACCTCGTGTCAGGGTCATTAATGTGAAGGACTCAGCTATCGACACGACGACGGCTCATCCCTCTGACGCCTCTTACCAAACCCGTCGCAGGAGCGTCGTGTTCGAGCGGACCGAGCGAGGCTTCTCACCGACATTAAATGGGGTTCGAAGGACAAGGCCACGGAGGCGTGCTTAATAAATGAGTCGTGGGTCAACGTGGAGGTTGGAATGATGGTTGTAATTAATGTGTTGTAGATAAGCATAGCGTCACCTTCTCCCTTGCTCAGGCCGTCTCGTCTATATAAGGGTGCCTCGGTGCATGGAGAAGGGGGCCGGCTAGAGTAGAGAGCATAGAGAAGCAGACATAGAAGAGAACTCTTGTAAACACTTCCACATTTCCTCAACAAAGAACCAGCAGGACGTAGGGCTATTACCCACTCTGGGGGCCTGAACCGGGGTAAAACCGTTGTGTCCATCAGTTTGCTGATTTTCGGGATCCGTCGTCGAGAGATATTAGGGTTTTCAGCCATGAAGATGCCTCCTACCGAACCATATCTTCCGTCTAGGGAGTAGTCACTCCGTTAAGGGGATCTTGTCAGGTGAAATACGCCAACAAATTTTATCTAGATTTCATCTGAAACTTTAGATTTCGGTCACCTCCAAAATATAATCTGAAAAGAAAATTTGAAACCTGATGACAATAGGCTGAAGTGATGAGGAGTAACCAATGGGTTTTTGACACCTGACGGCCCCGGCCCCATCCCCGACATCATAGTACATCGGTGATTAATGTCAGCAAATGCCAGAGAAGTGCATCACAATTGGTAATCTTGACTTAGACACAGCCACACAGGGGCAACCTCAGTCGCACCCAGCACACGCACACTCGCCCACGACAATCTCCATTGTCGTCTACTCATCTATGTACAATCGGTATTGAACGCTGCTTCCTGCTGCAAATGTGTCCTAATCAAATACGTTGCCAACCACCCGGTTTCCAAATGTAAAACTATGTTCAGCAATTTCCCTTCATTCCCTTATCTTCCTCATTCCCTTTACCATATTCATTCCCTTCATTCCTATCATCTCTAGCAGCATCCTCTCGAAGGGTTTTGTATAGGGATTGGAGAGAGAATCCTTTTCTGAAGAGATTCTCAGAGAGAATTCCTTCCGAAGGGAACCGTGAAAGGAATTCGTTGGAGTGCTTGGGACCTGTCTGCGAAAGGATTTAGAGGCTGAAGGGATGCCGCTGGAGATAGTCTAAGTTATCCACCTGACATTTTATGGTGTGTCGCGAACTCCTTAGTTCAGATGTAAATATCAACGCGCCTCTTCGGTAAGTAGTACCTTGAAGGGCTTGTTTGACGAGTCTATTTTTAATCACAATCTAACAGGTGAGTCGAGAATTTGAATTAAAATTTTAACCTATTTATATTAATAGATCAGGGTTATGATCTAGCTAAACAAGATCGAAGTGAAAATTTGCGCGCTAACACTATGACACCGATTTATATATTGAAAAAATAATGTATAAGGATGACAAGCATATCCTAGAGACACATAAAAAATAATGATAAAGATGACCATCATGATCAATTTATGAGGTTTGAACCGATCGTGATAGTACATATATCACGGTTAGTTCTAATCTTGAAACCAACTATGATGTGTCTATCCAGTAGGTTATAACTTTTGGGTTGAATCATCCTCTATTGTTGGTCTAGAGGTCAAAATAACCGCGACCACCCCAAAAAACACAACATACTTTACGGTTAGAAGCAATAATTGGGGTGAGAGTTTATGATATCCTCGAGGAAGGGTGCTACGGGGGTAAAGTTGCAGCTCTAGCTTAAGAAGACTTCCTCTTAATTTTCCCTTATTTGTGGTTTTCTTCAAAAGGTGAGAATTCCTTCATATCCCTATAATTTTGCACTAGGTAATTTAATATTATTGTTGATGTTGTAAATGTATGTCCCCCTAATAAAGGAATTAAAAGCCGTAACTAGGGAAGAATGTATAGGGAGTAAATTATATATCATAGAAACCTGTCCTCTAGTTTGCAAAGGTAACTAACTAATGTCTTGATATTAGCTAGCTATAGTTTCTGTTTTTTCATAATTTAGTGTGCCTAGTTTAATTGCAGATAGATTGTGAAGAATGGATGTATTAAAAAAGCTGTGTGAGTGCTGAATTTCAAAGAGGTGTTAAGGAGTTCAAAAAATTACCGAAGAAGACATGGTCAAGGGGGTGTAAACTTCATATATTATCCTTACTTTAATTGCAGTAATATCAGAAGATTTAACAACTCAGCTCAAATCGAAGATCACTTGATTTGACATGGCTTCGTGAGAAATTACACGTGTTGGATCCATCATGAGGAGACAAGTACTAACACTCTAATATGCAATGAAGACGTGCTGGAACCCGATCACGATTTGTAGCGTGATATATTTTAGGATGACAATTTAGATCAAATGTTGTAGTATGTGAAGGAAAGTTACACAGAAAGAGAGTTCGAAAATTTTAAAAACTTGATGAAAGATGATGCCAAACCAATGTTCTCATATTATAAAGCGTAATACATCAAGTTGAATTCAATCCTTGCATTGTTCGAACTAAAGGAAAAACACCGTTGGACATATACAAATTCATGCACGTTTAGTTCTTTTTATCGGATGTGCTTCCGGTGAAAAATGAGTTACCAACAAGCATTTATGAAGTAAAGAAACTACTATGTTCCATCGAAACGGAAATAGAAAGGATACATGCATGTCCGAATGATTGCATCTTGTATCATAATGCGTATAAGAAATTGCACGTTTATCGAGTTTATGTGTACCCGAGTACAAATAAAAGGAGAAGCGTAATAACAAGAAGTATAAGAGTAGAGCTGAAGACGGTGAAGAGGTAAACAAAGAAGCACTGGCTAAGGTATTGTATTATTTGCCCATCATTCTCCATTTAGAGTGGTTATTTGCAAATCTCAAAGACACAAAATTATTGCGTTGGCATTAGGAATCTCAAAAGGAAGATGACAAGCTGAGATACCCCTCTGATTCGACTTAATGGAGAAATATTGATTAGAAACATGGAGAGTTTGGTACCGAGATGAAGAACATAAGGTTTGTGAGTACCAATAAAATGAATCCGTTTGGTAATCGTCCGTAGCATTTTAGCCAGTTCTATTGTGTTTTTACAATCTCCCTCCTTAGTTATGCATAAAGCGAAAGTATATCATGATGTCGTTACTAATGTCGGGACTTAAACAGCCGAGAAATTATATTGATGTGTACCTAGCATCATTGACTGAGGATTGGGTAAAATTGTGGAATGAGGGAGACACGGTGTGGGATGCATACAAAAGAGAGAATTTCATCTTACGGGCTATAATATTTTGCACCATAAATAATTTTTCGGCCCGTAGTAATTTAGCAAGCTACAGTTCAAAGAGAGCTAAAGCATGTCCTATTTGTGAAGAGAATACTGAAAGCTTGTAGTTGCTGAATTCCAAGAAAACTATGTACATAGGTCACCGTAGATTTCTACCTAGAAGTCATCGATACCATAAAATGGATTACAAGTTTGATGGGACAAGAGAAGTTTGTTCGGCCCCATAACCTATAGAAAACAAGTATATTTACGCGTGGAGGATATTAATGTTCAGTATAGAAAGAACCATAAATCTATTCATTCCAGAACCATTTGGAAGAAAAGGTCGATATTTTATGACTTACCATACTAAAAGGAGTTAGATGTCCGATATTGTATTAATGTCATGCAAGTTAAGAAGAATATTTGTGATAATTTAGTTGGTATCCTACTGAAAATACTAATAATGGTGTGAATGCTTGTCGCGACATAGCCTACATGAGAATCAGGTCCAAGCTTGGAGTGATAGAGGAGGATAAAAATATCCGTACATCTTTGCTGCATACTACACCTTATCTAAGAAGGAAAAAGAAGACATCTGTAAGTATCTCCAAGGTATTAAAGTTCCATCGAGCTACTCTACAAATATTAAGAAGCTTGTGTCCATGGATAATTTGAAATTGCTTGGTCTGAAGTCCCACAACTACCATGTCTTGATGTCAGGTTGGCAATCACGACGCTATGTTATTTTTTCAACGCAATTTCTTACAAGTTTATTGATCTTGATGTACTAGACAACTTGCAGAGTGAGGTGATACAGACTGTATGTAAGCTTGAGATGCATTTCCCCCTCATCTTTGACGTTATGGTCCACCTTATTGTTCACCTTGTTAAAGAGATTAAGGTATTTGGACCCGTATTTCTACATTACATGTATTCGTTCGAGATATACATGGGTATATTAAAGGCATACGTGAGGAATCGATCAAAGTTTGAGAATAGTATTGTTCAAGTTTATGGGACTAAAAAGATTATTGAGTTCTATGTGAACTATCTAGGTAAAAGACAAGCAATTGTTTTTTTTTGTATCTTATCATGAGGGCGGACTTGATAGCAAAGGAACCATTGGTCGAAACTAATGAGTCTACAATTTGATATGTACTATAAAGCGTATTTTTCAGTCTTACAACACAGTGCAGAAGTTACATCGAGCAGTATAAGTTGATATTACGGGAAGAGAATCCATATATAGATGATTTTTCCATCACACGAGAACACAAAGAGCGATTCCTCACTTCAAAGAAAAGGCAAAGGTCTCCGTCAGTGAGGATGTCAAATGGTTGGCTGACAGACCAAAATTTAATATGTAGACATGACAGGGGTACAATATTAACAACTATTTCTTTTATACTAAAAGTCAAGATGCAAAGAGTACAATACAAAATAGTAGTGTGAGCATAGGTGCTTTGTCCGATGATCACTAGAAAAGAGGATCCTGAACCGCAACAAACTCCTACTTCAAGATGATGGAAGAAATATATGAGCTTGATTACAGAATATACCAAGTTTCATTGTTTCGATGTAAGTGGTTGAGACTTCCACATGGTGTGAAGGTCAACAAGAGAGGTTTTATTTTTGTGGACCTCAATAGACTCGCCTACAAAGAAAAACTATTAGTCCTTGCGAAGCAAACAACTAAAGTCTTCTACGTGCATGATTAAGCCAATCCAATGTTACACGTCACGCTTCATAGAAAAAGGCAGATCATTGGAGTTGAAAATATCATAGATGAAGAAGAGTACAACCAATTCGATGAAATACCTTTATTTGTAGATGGAGTATGTCTTAGCGGTGATGATGATACACATAGAACAAAATACATGCATGTATTATAAATAAAGAGCTAATACATGTGGTGCTATTAAAGGAAAACAGAGTGTGTTTATCTCTATCAGTTCCACGCTTAGAACTAATAGAGGCGTATTATCTTATCAGTTCCAAGTGTTGAACTGATAGAGATTCACGTATTCTCTCTATCAGTTCAATGATCAAAACCGATAGAGATAACTAGTGCATCTCTATCGGTTCGAAGCATAGAATTGATAAAGATAATATATTCATGTCTATCGATTCAACGCTCGGAACCAATAGAGATGTACTAGTTATCTCTATCGGTTTCAACCATGGAACCGATAGAGATAATATGTCAATCTCTATCAGTTTAATGCTTGAAATCGAAAGAGATAATGATACTTCTTTATCGCTTCTAAGCGTGGAACCGATAGAGAGGTTCCTCTATAAAACTTCACCCTACCATTTCTTCTCCTTCTCACCCACTCACATCTCGTCTCATATGTGTCATCTCTCCCAAGCCCTTAACCCAGCATCAGTGACCTCCTCCATGGCGTTCTCCTCCACCCTCGGCGTCCTCCTCCTCCTCGGTGACCTCCTTCTCAATGACCTACTCCACCCCCGTCGTCCTCCCCCACAGCAAGTGTTGTTGCCTGTTGATGCTAGAAAGTATTGTTGCTTGTTGATGTTAGAAAGTATTGCTTGTGCTTCACTGTCTTTGAGCTTGATCATTATCTTTAGTACCTAATTTGATGTTCATTTGATTATATCTTAATATTGACTAGATTGATCAATATCTTCAGTACATAGCTTTATGTTCATCTGCTTGGCTGAACACAGCACAATCTAAATTTTAATCATTTGAACATTAAAATGATCTTAATTTTCAGTGAATGATTGAGTAGATTATAGTCTCTATACATGAGTAGCTTGAGTAGATTGTAGCTTTTGTAATCATGGAAATTTCTAGATTGAGTAGATTGTGTGATCTTAATTTTCAGTATGTATATGACCTTTAATTTCAATTTTTACAATGTCACAAAGAGAGAGCACCGGCTCATTGCCCGACTGAATTAAAGGTGATGCGGGGGACCGAGTAAGGTGAGAAAGGCCCAAGGACCAAATAAAGTAGCCATAGGGAGAATGCCATTGGTTCTTCAGTTTGATGCCACGAGAGTTTGCATAGGTCCTCTCAAGTGTAAGGTGGGGTACTGATCTTTTCTCGGTCAATTGGTAAGGGAAAGAGTGTCGATCATGATTTCGGACTGGAAGAAGGATGTCAATGTCAAGAAGTAGGATCGACTGCGGAATGAAGTTAAGGAAACAGAGTAATTCTTCTCTCTCAACTTGTGACCTAATTGTGAAATGCTCTAACCCTTTTTGATGTTGCAATGATAGGGAAAATAGATTATACCAGAGGAACATAAAAACAAAGCGAGGTCGTACGCCATGAAAAGAATTGGTGTCTTTGAGACATTTTAAGGTTATCATGATGATTGAGTACATGCTGAAAGGTTGTACTCCCTTTGAAAAGTATCCATTTATGACTCCCTATATTTGGGAGGAGTTCAATAGGATGATAGTACGCGCCAGGTGCAAGAGCTGAGAGAGAAGAATATTGCTATCTTGATAGTACACGCCAGGTGCAAGAGCTGAGAGAGAAGAATATTGCTATCTAAAGGCTCAACACATACGCATCACCTCAGTTCTGTTGGCTATGAAGGGAAGAAAGTATAGTGGGCACGACTAGGCTAGGAGTGTGCCCTCTTCAGGATGGCGATGCCTTACTCCAAGATATATGAGGAGCGATAATGCGACTGGGTTTTAGTGAGGACAAAGAAAACCCACGATAGTTAGCTTGTAGTTCCAAACCCTGCGACCGTGCAAATCGTCTACACCATCGTAAGACATCTAACTTACTACATTATAGTTAATCCTTCCAGTTGTATTTTAGCATTAATTTATATTCACTTCTTGTAGAAGGAAGTAAGCCAGCGAAAGCAACAGGAGACCTTTCAGAGCCAAGGGTTGAAGGACATTCTGTCTTCGACGATCGGTAAACTTGACCATAAGGGGTAGGTGCTTGCCGCAGATGCGGGGCATACGAAGAAGTCCTTCTTCCAAGACTTGGAGGACACTACCAGTGCCAAAGCAAGATCATAGCAAGCACATGAGGAGCACCTCGAGACCAAATTAAAGGAGGAGCTGAAGGAGGAGATTAGGGAGAAGATTATGGCACGTGAGGCCCAGATGGTGGCACGTGAGGAGCGTTTGAAGGTTGAGATGATGGTGATGATCTTCAACAGTCAGAGTCAAATAGGCTAGCCTGTCATAGAAGGGCTGGTGCCCCACCCTACAGTTGTGCTTCTAGAAATGATTAGTCCGGTCCCCCGGTTGAAGGTAATAACTATTTCTGATTTAATGATACGAGAGTGAGAGCTAAATAATATTTCTGATCAAGTTGTGCACTTATTGCAGGCGCCTGCCAAATGGCAGCTTGTCATGTTGGAAGACGGATTTCCTGTTGATGCTAGACTCAGGATTGCATTTATATACAAAGAGACTAACATGGTGCGTGGTGACCCTTTAGTAAAGGGCTACATGACGGTGCAAGTGGACTATGTCCACGATGATTTGCACTGCATACATTTAATAAGGAACCATTGAATTCTACTTGTGATCGTTCCAAGTGAAAACAAGGTGTACGCATTTAACTCGCTGGAGAAGAGATCGATAGACTATGTGATCAAGCCTATTTTGTAGAGGTAATTACATTTCTCTAACCTAATGCTTTCTATATTTAACTATGCTTATTTATTATTTCACTAAATGTCATCTTTGGCCATTGTATGTAGGGCTTTCTTGCCCTACATTGCCAAAGGAGGTCGACACAACAACGAACGAGGCGACCAGCTGTAGTGGATGTGCTTCAAGTTACAAGTGCCTAGCACATCTATTCTTCATCTTCTAATTTCATTTTCTTTGTTTACAGTGTCATCAATAGGGATGCGATGAACTGTGCAGTTTCTATGTCATGCATCACGTGATGATCCTAGTCGGTGGTGCAGACCTTTTCCCTAACTTATGTACATGCATAATACACTACTCAACCTTTTACATATACAAATTCTAAAACTTAATTAGTACACTACTTTTTATTTTGCAGTAGCTCGATATCACCCGCAAGAGCCTACAAAACAGATTTCAACAGAATAGCAGATAACATATGCACTTGTTACTGGTCAGAAGTTATAGCAAAGGACAGTGGGTTTAGAGACCTGACAGGCTCATACTAGTCTATGTAAACAATGTTATATATTGTGAATGTGTACTCTTTTTAATCTATGTAAACCTAGGTATTATATGTTGTGAATGTGATATATGTAATATTAAGTATATTTGTTTTCTATATACTGTGATATGTGTACTATATGATACTGTGATTGTAATATGTGATATGTGTACTGTGAATGTAATATATATGTTTATTGTGATCTAGTGCTGGAACCGGGATGGATTTATCTTTATTGGTTCGACACTTAGAACTGATAAAGTGATTTGGTGCTGGAAACAGGGCAGATTTATCTCTATCGGTTCAACCCTCAGAACTAATAGAGATAATACATGAATCTTTATCGATACAATGCTCAAATCGGATAGAAATATCCTCTTGTTCTCTATCGGTTCTGAGCGTCCAACCTATAGAAATTTATGTATTATCTCTATCAATTCAATGTCAAGAACTGATAGAGATAATAGGACTTCTCTATTGGTTCTGATTGTGGAACTGATAGAGATAATTTATCTCTTCGGTTGGTTCCGAACACCGAACCGATCCAGATGACGGTATATCTGTATCAGGCGAAAACCGACCGTGATAGTCGCTATTCATCACTGTCTAAGGACTTTGCATCGCCACCAAAATCGACCTAGATGATGGAAAAGATCCATCCCAGATGGCCATTTCTGTAGTAGTGTACTTGATGTTCGGTTCTAGGATTTTACTTTTTTTTTCTTTTGTATATGTGTTGTTTTGAAACTAAGTTTGCACGATAAGAGAAAACTAACTCGTGTAAAACCATGTTATATACACGGTTAGCAACCGGCCTAACCAACCAATGTGCATGGCCTCTAATGTTCTCTTCAATTGTATCTTGTTGGGTTGATTGGATTAACCGTTATTAGAATTATTTATGCATGTTTTTTATATTTGAGCCGATAATGTGCTAGTAGAATGATACACGCTGATAGATGCAGCGAAGGAGCTAAGATATATGCTAGTTTTTCATGTGCTGGGACTACGCAAAGAAATCAGCCAACAGTAACACTATTGCAGTCGTTGTATAGTCGCAATTAGGTCTTATAGTTAAGTTACTGTATATGACAGCTCGGGCTAAATCAATTAGTACATCTATCAAAAAAAGATCAACTAGTACTATATACTCAGCGTTGGAGTATTTTTTTTCACTCGGAGAAGAAATATTCAGGCCTTTCTTTTACAGAATCGTACTAGTATAAAACGTACGTAGCCATATAATCCATCCGGTCACAAATATTTATCCTTATAGACATCGACACTTCCTCTAAACACAACTTTAACTATTAATTTTATTATAGTATATTTATAAAATCTAATAAAATTATAATATTATAACAGTACTTTTTGATACAAATCTACCCATATAATTTTCATATATCTAATTTAAATATTTAAAAGATATTAATAATTAAAGTTTTGAAAGTTTGACTGCGCATATGGAAACGAACAGAAGTAACTGGCTTTTGCTTAAACTAAAAAGTTCACGATCAGGCCCAGCTCCTGTAGGCGTCCGCCACCTACTGCCAACCTAGTGAAGGAGTTAGAGCTTGAGTTATTACTATTTATGACATGCATGATTCATAAAGAAACAGTGCATTTATTTCTTTGGAAAGTTAGGGTACCTTCCTTGGAGTCTTAGCTTTTGTTTATTGTGTTGTGCAGTTGAGCTGCACTGTGAAATTGAAAGGTTGTAAATGATTGAATAATTTCAGTGAAACTTTGTTGTAATATGATTTTAACTACTTATTATACACAAAATTTGAAACAAACAAGTACTCCTACCGTCCAGAAATATAAGACATATTTTGACTTTGCATAAGGATTAAGATTAGAGTGAAGTTGAGAAATGTATGAATGAAAATAACTTAAATACCCACACTTAATTGTATTGAAAGATGAGAGATAATAGTTTGTGTGTGTTGGTAATGAATAAATGCATGTAGTTGAGAGAGAATAAATAAGGATATAGTAGAAAAGATCTTATTAAATTTACATACAAACCTTATATTTTTAAATAAGATTATTCAAACAATAGGCTTTGTATTTGTAAACGGAGGAAACATGTTACTACTGCAATGCTAAACAGAGCCTCTCTGTAGAGAGCCCCCCTCACACAGTCACACACACACACACCCACCCCCACCCCCACCCCCCACACTCGAGTCTATAAATTGAGCTGGTCAGTTCTGATTCCTGTGTACGCAAGACTAGTTGCATTCGCTGGTACAGAAACAAGCCCCAAGATACCATGGCCACAAAACCCGGCCTCTTCACCGAGTGGCCATGGAAGAGGCTTGGCAGCTTCAAGGTACCTTAGTTTGCGTCGCCCTCCTCCTTCACTCCAGTCTCTCTGGCCGCTTAAGCAAACTATTTTTCAGATATATCCATCCATCAATGTCTGCAACACTGTACGTACCATGCATCCTGCGCGCAGTGATGCTCTTATTTGAGTCCGTACTGTTATATGATCACTAGATTATCCTGGGCGGGGCTGGCATTAATCGATCGGTCATGCATATATATATACCAGGGGTTTGTGCTGCTTGCAGTGTGCATGCATGGCAGAACATCCTATATATCCTAGTGAAACTTCCATTCTCGTTTCACGCTTCACTTGGCCAAAAATTGTCTCACGCGCATGCATGTGCAGTGGCGTATCTGTAGCCGGGGTGCGGGTGGGCTGAAGCTCCACCCGCGATCCAGCAAACCTCTTATACCCCCTCTTAAATAGACCCAATAAAACAGTCCAGTACCAGTCTAGCAGTCTCTCAATTATCTTATCCTTTATATTGTTACACACTTATATTATATGTGACTGTTAAACAAATGTTTGCAAACTTTGAATATGGTTGGCTTGTTAGGCTTTCGATGTCTTAGTCTTAGTCTCTCTCTTTCTAATTTTCTGGATACGGCTCTGTGCATATGCATGGTGAAACTGACCAAGCCGGGACGTACGTGTGCTCTGTCTGATATGCGTGCAGTACATCGTGGTGGCGCCGTGGGTTCTGCACGGCGGCTACGAGGTGGCGACGAAGGGGTGGCGGGAGGTGGACCTGGGGTACATCGCCATCCTCCCCTCGATGCTGCTCCGGATGCTCCACAACCAGGCCTGGATCACCGCGTCGCGCCTCCAGAACGCGCGCGGCAGGCGCCAGATCGTCGACCGCGGCATCGAGTTCGAGCAGGTCGACCGCGAGAGGAGCTGGTACGTCGTACGTCGCGTGCGCGCGCGCTGCGGTTCGTTCCCAATCGGCGACAGATGACATGGAAATTATTGAACTGTTTGCAGGGACGACCAGATCATCCTGAGCGCCGTCCTGCTCTACCTCGGCGCGCTGCACCTGCCGGGAGGGCAGCACCTGCCGCTGTGGAGGACGGACGGCGCGGTCCTGCTGGCTCTGCTGCACGCCGGCCCCGTCGAGTTCATCTACTACTGGTTCCACCGCGCGCTGCACCACCACTTCCTCTACACCCGCTACCACTCCCACCACCATGCCTCCATCGTCACCGAGCCCATCACCTGTACGTTCATTCCTTCGTAATTAAGCCCCAGCTTAATTAAGTAATCGCCGATCGAGCTCGATCTCACGTCATTAATTTTGCTTTCCTCTGGTTAATTGGTTAACCATAGACGCCTCGCATGCATGTATGTAGTCGCGTTTACCTTTTTGGTTAAGTACTCCTGATGCAGAGCATCGATTAACTGACTTCCCAAGGGCAGTTAAAGATGTACTCTTTCCAAAAGGACATGAGCATGATCGATCTGCAGCTGACGTCGCACGTGTCTGTTTCTTTCAAACAAAAACAGAAACTAGACCTGTGACCAACCGATCGACTGCGTCCTTGTGTGCATGCTTTAGGGCTTGAGATTTGAGTGACCCAGCTGGAGCCAATCAAGGTTGATAAAGGACGAGATATTCCGGGACCATTGGAAAGCAAAGCTGATCCGTTTCTGCATCTGCACTATTCCTTTATGACCAAACAGAAACAGGCGCTATCAAGTACTTACCATTTAACAATCACAATCTCCGGATGGCCCACCTACAGGGAAACAAAGAAGGACACAACGCACAATGTTAATTAGGACGGTATACTCGACAGGGGCAGACTAAACCAACCACTGCTCTTAGGTCATGTTTGGATCTATTAGCACTAACAGTTAGCTACCAAAATTAGCTGAAATGGATCCAAACAGCCCAGCTAATAGTTATCTCATTAGCTGGTTCTCCCTTACTAATTTTAGCTAATGGATGGTTAAAAGACCAATTTGCCCTCGTTCCTCCACCGCGGTACAATAGCAAAAAGAAGATGCAAACAGCTAATTAATGCAAGGGTACAATGGACATTTACACCTACAACCAAATTTCTAACCACCTATTAGCTAGTAGATCCAAACAACCCCAGCTAATAGTTAGCCAGCTAATAGTTAGAGCTAATGGATCCAAACATGCCCTTAGTTTCCTGATGCTTTAGTTGTTGCGGTCAAATGTTCAGTCAAAAGGTATTTTAGATGGCACGGGACCAGTGGCGTATCCAGGATTTTGGGTATGGGTGGTCCAACTTAGTATAAATTTTTTAAATACCGTAAATCTAGCATGCCAATATACAATACAAATATAGAATTTACCAAAAGTGCATCATGATATATTAATAAGGTGTCTTACAAACATCTTAAAATCAACAACTAAGTATGAAATTTGACTTAAAGAAACTTACACGACTACAATAATTTGAAGAAGATTACAGTACTACTTCTTGTTGGGTCTACGCTTTCTAATAGCCATGAAAGTGTCCATTATATCTTCTTCATTCACTTTAAAGAAAATATCCCGCTCAATGAATATGACTAGACAATCGTCCAAAAGACTATCACCCATCCTCTTCATGTTTCAACAATTTTGCAATACAATATGTAGGATCGATATATATTAAACTAGCAATCAAAGGGGGGTAAATGATTGCACGGAAGCTAAAATCAAATTTTTGATTATTTTTGAAACACCCCAATTAACTGATTCGGATTCGACAAAAATAGATTAACCTACATTCACTAAAACAGTAATTTCTGATGATCCCACCGTTAGATCGATGTGAAATTTTAACTACTGAAACTAGACTCAATTTTCAAGCTAACACAACAAAAATCAGCTCGATCGGATCTACGGATCTAAAGTTATTTTCTTCGTAATTTTACTGAATCAAACGCCAGACCAAATAAAAACAGATTGACTCACGTTCACCAAAATAATAATTCCCAAAGATCCTACCGTTGGATTGTTTTGAAATTTTAACTGTAGAAACTAGATGCAATGTAGAAATTAACACAACAAGAATCAATCCGATCGGATCAACGGATCTAAAGATATTACCTTCGCAATATGACTATCTCAGTAATAACGGAATTAAACTTACAGCTTTGGAATTTTGGGTGGGCAGGGCCCACCCGCCCACCTCTGGATCCGCCAGTGCACGGACAAATATATTATTAAATTTATCGGTAAATTTTTCATAATATCGTTGATGACCATAAAAGGAGATTAACATCACTTACAAAAGAATGTAAATATTTATATGCTCCTGCTCCTATGTAAAATCTCAAGTTACGGTGTACATATGTTAGACCTGGCCGGAGGAGGAGATAAGCTAGTTGTCTTCACTGCGGACGCAGAGCTCTGCAGGCCAGTATGCATCAAGGAATTCAGGCTAGCCGTCGATTGGCAGTAGTAAGCATTAACTGCCTCTGTGGAAAAGATGCTGACATGCATACGTGTCGATACGTGTAAGAAGGGTACTGAAATCTTCTAACCAAATAAATATGGGATACTGAATATATATATAGTTCACAAATTACTGTTAAACTCCTAGTAAAATCATTGAATAATACACGTCTCAATGGATATCAAAATAGTATGTTAAACGTAAGGCAAAGATCTGGGTAATTTCAGAACTGTTACAGTAGTTTGGGTAAACTGTATATTATGATAGCTATACCCAAAGTAAAAAAAAAAAAGAAACATGTCATAGCTAGGAGACCATATGCATAAAGAAATCTCAATAGAGCATACCTATATTTTTTTTTGTTGGCTGCTGTTTGGTTTTCATAAATAGTAATAAAAAGACTTGGATTTGATCTTTAAATAGCTTAGGTATACAAATGATCTGTTTTTTTGAACATGGTCATAACTCGCAAGTCGCAACAAGCACTACACTTCAAAGAGAACAGATATGTGTCTGCAGAATGGAATCAGCAGGTTAGGCAATGCACATGACAATTAATTCCCAGTGTTGCACTGACTTATAGCTCAACTGAACGTGTAACACATAGTATTACTTCTTGACCATTTTTTTCTGCAAGATGGCAGGATGTACACTTCCCTGACCTTATTAGCAGGCAGAAGGGACAGCAATTGTTAACTTTTAGCTTGCAAGTTTATTGTTTACCTTGCAAACAATCGCACTGACAGAAACCATGTCAGGTGCATCATATGGTCACCTTAAATCTATGGTGATGATGATCTTGTTATGTTTGTGCAGCCGTCATTCATCCATTTGCTGAGCTCCTGGCCTATGAAGTGATGTTCTCGATCCCAATGATCGCCTGCGCCTTGACGGGAACTGCTTCCATCATCGCGTTCGAGATGTACGTGATCTACATTGACTTCATGAACAACATGGGCCACTGCAACTTCGAGTTGGTGCCCAGCTGGCTCTTCAAACGGTTCCCCCCACTCAAGTATCTCATGTATACACCATCGTAAGTGTTTCATCTATTTCTTCATACAAATCACCTCTCCCTATTCTTAATATCCTTCTCTAACCAAGGCAAATTAACTAGGTTCAGCTAATCTAGACTTCACCAGGCATTTAAGGTCTTAAAACTCAAAACTAGACGACGCCCAAATTAAGTTTTTTTTTTCTCCATGATTTTGTCTGCTGTTGTCCTCAGTGTGTAATCTGAACTTTTCATTAGGTTTCATTCTCTTCACCACACTCAGTTCCGGACAAACTACTCTCTTTTCATGCCGTTCTATGACTACGTATACAACACAATGGACAAGTCATCGGACACACTGTATGAGAATTCACTCAGGGACAAGGAGGAAGCAGTAGATGTGGTTCACCTTACCCATCTCACCAGCCTGCAGTCCATCTATCATATGAGGCCCGGGTTCGCCGAATACGCCTCCAACCCGTATGCCTCCAAGTGGTACACGCGGATCATGTGGCCCGTGTCATGGCTCTCCATGGTGCTGACATGGAAGTATGGTTCTTCGATCACTGTTGAGAGGAATTTCATGAAGAAACTCAGGATGCAGTCATGGGCCATACCAAGATACAGTTTCCATGTAAGAATCATGTTCAGTTCACAGCACTGTTATACATTCTAACCAACCTTTTCCTTTCTGCAGTATGGATTGAGTTGGGAGAAGGAAGCGATCAATGACATGATTGAAAAGGCGATATGCGAAGCTGACAAGAAAGGAGCAAAAGTTGTTAGCCTTGGACTTCTGAATCAAGTATGCAATTTCTTTAGTTATTGAAATTACAAGTTGAAATGGGCATTCTGTACTCCCAAATGGTAGTCATGCCATATACCGTAGAAGACATGAAGAAAATTATAAGTAATATATGATTAACTGCTGTTCAAGGAAGAGGTTTAGTCGCATAGAAGAAAAGGCAGGAAGATAAGAAAATTGGCAGCAAAGTTGCCATGTTCCAATGGTGCTATTCTGAGTTTCATATCATTAGAAAATGCGGGCTTATTTTATGTACGACATCATGCATGACAAGTCGTAATTGACAGGCACATAGCCTCAATGGAAGGGGGGCACTTTATCTGCAGAAGTATCCGAAATTGGGGGTAAGACTTGTGGATGGCACAAGCTTAGCTGCTGCAGTGGTTGTCAATAGTATCCCCCAAGGCACAGATCAAGTGGTACTTGCAGGAAATATTTCAAAGGTGGCTTGTACTGTGGCGGCAGCATTGTGCAAGAACAATATCAAAGTAAGAACCAAACACTCACAACTGCTTCATTTAATCACATCCAGAAATGATACCTTTGTACTAAAATATAACAAGCAACTCATATTGTGCAGGTCATAATGACAAACAAACAAGGCTATCATTCCCTTAAGCCCAACATACCAGATGATGGAGCTGAAAACCTCTTATTTTCAAAATCCGGCACAGCAAAGGTAAGAAGAAGGGGCTCATGCGTTTCCTCCATTCTCTTAACAAATGAAGAGGAGACATCATATAAGAGAACATCATGCCCAATCAGCAAATGGCATGACTGTTTGCCCTCAAATTTTGCAGGTGTGGGTAATTGGAGAAGGTCTAGATGCTGCTGAACAGTCCAGGGCACAGAAAGGAACACTGTTTATCCCATACTCACAGTTCCCACCAAGAATGGTACGCAAAGACTGCTGCACCTACACAACGACTCCTGCAATGGCTGTACCTAAAACAATGCAGAATGTGCATTCCTGCGAGGTAAATAGCGCAATGAACTGCAACACTGAAAGAACTTCACCGCATGGTCTAACCAAGTTCGCCATTTTCTTTTTCTTTGCAGAATTGGCTGCCAAGGAGGGTCATGAGCGCGTGGCGCGTGGCTGGAATTGTTCATGCGCTGGAGGGATGGAACGAGCACGAGTGCGGTGAAATCGTGCTAGACATGAAGAAAGTATGGTCTGCTGCAATTCACCACGGCTTCTGCCCCGTTGCTCAAGTTTGATGCTGTTGCTCGCTGGAGCCGTGCTATGGAAGAAGGAGCAGACACATTGGGTAGCAGAGACGCAGCATCTAACTAGTTTGGTCTGCAGTCATTAGCTATCTACAGCGTTATTCATTAGCTATCTACAGCGTTATTCATGTCCTATGATAAAAGACTGGTAATGACTCCGTTCTGTATCAGCCTCTGTTCTTGCATCAATAATGTAATTAAACAAAGAAATAAGTACGGGCGATGTATGCACACTCTCATAAAGAGCTGCCTGCTATGATGCGGTTCGACTTTATCACAATCCGTAAAGAAGTAGCGGTAGCAAGCAATGCGATAAATAAATACAGAATTTGCTCAGCAGCAGTGATCCCATATTTGCCCTTGATGGATGCAAAGAAAGCTACCTATTTATGCTCTACTAACAAAAAAAGGCAAGCTCTTCTGAAACTTTTTACTTAAAAATGTGGTAGAAGTGTAGTACTTATATTACTGAAATGAAGAACTTTCCGGTATTGTTCAAAGAAGAAACTCTCTTGATGTTGTGATCGTGGGTACTATACACTCAAAACTGATGATTTTTTTTAGAAACTAAACTGATGAAAGTTAGGGAAATTTTGGTCTGTACTGTATAGTAATAACTGCATAATAGGTGACCGACCCACAATCCACATTTCTACCGTGAAATTTGTTATCTTGAAATGCACACTGTGTTGGATCGACACGAAGAAAACGCCGTCAAATGAACACACGCAGACACTTGAAAATTCACAAGCACAAACACAATTGGAGCAGGAGAGACAAAATAAATTTTTGTGTTGCTCAAGTCACAACTTTTCTTCTTTGTTTCACTCTTATTTATAGACCAACAAATACATAATTACCATAGCTAACGTATGCATGAAACACTAGTAACTTATCTAGAAAAATAAATATATGAGCATGCATGCAATGGTCAGGACACAGAGGACCTGTTTGGGGGGTTGTGCTTTAGCTTTAAGCCAAAAGCTCCCTAAACAGCATGACTGCAAAGCAACTGGGAAGTTAAGCTACAGCAGAAACACCCCAAAAGTTGCAACTGCATGCTGGGGAGGAGCTTTTCAGCTGTGGTTTCACTTGACCACCTTCCACCTCGGTCGCTCTGCCTTCTCGACCTCCGCCACCCCGCCTCGCCACCTCCACGTCACCTTCCCACTCAGACACCGTTGTACTTCGCTATGTTGTTACCTCCCCATTCGGTTGGCTCTCAAAGCTACAAGTGCAATAAACTAGTTTGCCAAACAAAGATAACAAAAAAATCCACAATCGGTAACTACAAACAAATTTTACAACTTTCAACAAACAAAAAACAGCTTTTTAGCCCAGCCGCAACTCCCCCAAACAGGCCCTAATGCATACTAATGCATGAAATGGTAATGCATACTAATGCTTATGCACACTAATGGCTTATGCATGAAATGGTCAGGACTTGAAACGGTCATGCACATGATTAATTCTAGCAATTCACCCCCTAATCGTGTGCTGCAAATTTCACCTTCCTCACGCCTAGCTTCTGTCACAACTTAATGAACTTTACGTGACCAGGCGCCTTTGTAAGAATATCCGAAAGTTGATCACTTGTGTTGATGTACTCCACATCTACCTTGCCATTATCGACACATTCACGAATATAACAAAATTTTGTGTCGATGTGCTTACTGCGACCGTGATGAACTGGATTCTTGTATAATGCGATTACTAATTTGTTGTCCACCAGTAGCTTGACCTTGTTTGGTTCTTGCCCCGTCAGGTCCACTAGAAGCCGGCTTAATCAAACACCCTGACATGCTGTCATCGCCGCTGTGATGTACTCTGCCTCACAGGTTGAGGGCATGACAATCTTTTGCTTTTGCGACGCCCAAGTGATTAGGCTCGCACCAAAGAAGAAAGCCATCCCTATGGTACTCTTGCGGTCATCGACATCATCGGCCAGGTCGCTATCATTGAAACCCATCAATTCGGGTTCCATCTTATCACTTTTCCTATAGCAACAACCATAGCTAGTCATGCCTTTCACATACCTCAATATGTGTTTTACAATAGCCATGTGCTGCATGGTGGGCGCTTCCATGAATCTGCTCACGATGCCCATCGCATACGCGATGTCCGGCCTCGTATTCACCAAGTACCGCAAGCTCCCGATGATGCTGCGATACTCGGAGGGATTAATAGTGTCTCCACCATCTTTCTTTCTTAGCTTCAGCTTGTTCTCCATGGGCATCGCACACGGGTTTAGGGGTGGAAAACGAGCCAGTTGAGCATTTTTTCGAGCTTTCTTCGACACTAATTTAATCTTATTTATTATAGTTTCCTGTATTGTTTGAGACCCAACTTCGAGCCGAGCCTAACGAGCCGAGCCTCGACGAGCCGAAAGAAAGTTGACTCTTGTTCCAAATCAACTAATTTTTATTTTAAAAGAAAAATGAATGTAATCGGAGCAATTTTGAAACGAGCCACCGAGCCAGCTCAACGAGCTTTTTTTCCAGCCCTACACGGTTACAACCATCCATGCCTGACAGCTCAAGTATCTTACTCGCATAGCTGTTTTGGCACAATATGATCTCGCTAGCTGCCTGTTGCACCTCAATCCCCAAGTAATAACTCAGGAGACCAAGGTCGCTCATACTGAAGAGCTTCATCATCTGGGACTTGAACTCGGTGATGTCATCAATGCTTGAACCGGTGATGATCAAGTCTTCGACATACACCCCGACTAGCAGAAATGATCCACCTTTTGCTCTCCCGTACACTGCATGCTCCATGGGGCTACGCTCAAAACCGAGCGATACCAAGGAGCTGTCTAGCTTGAAGTTCTAGGCCCGCGGTGCCTGTCACAGACTGTACAACACCTTGCGCAGCTTGAGCACCATGTGCTCCTTCTTCTCATTGATGAAGCCAGGAGGTTGGTGCACATGCACCTCCTCAACTAGATCACCATTCAAGAATACCGATTTGACATCTATATGGTGAATTTCCCAACCTCCATGTGCCACCAGTGCAATGATAAGTCACACCGTATGCATCCTAGCGACCAGGGTGAAGACTTCATCAAAATCCACCCCCTGCTGTTGAGCATAACCTTTAGCCACCAAGCGAGCTTTGTGCTTCACAATGTTACCTTCGGGGTCTTTTTTGACTTTGAACACCCATTTGAGCCCGATAGCTCTATGCTTGTCAGGCAATTTGGCGAGCTCCCATGTGTTGTTGCCATGGATGGAGTTCATCTCCTCCTCCATGGCACTCTTCCAACATGGCTCCTTAAGCGCTTCTTCAACGCTTGCAGGCTCCTCTGCACCTAGTAGGCAAAGCCCACTATCCTGTATGTTGTGTCATAGATGTTCGTCATCCTTCGGTACTGATTCACCTCACCCCTCGAGTTGGGTGTTACGTCAGGAGGTGGTGTAGCCCACTCTACACCAGGTGGTGCAACTCTCGACATCGTGGGTGTGCTTGGTCCACGGCCAAATATATGGTAGACGGCCAAAATAACCCGTCGACCAAAATGAGATTAAGGTCGACGGTCAAAATAATAGCCCTCTACCCTAGACGCGAAAAAAGCGCGCCACCGTCCCGCCCTGGAATTGGGGTACTGTTTGGTAATTAGGGTCGATAGCCTACACACTTGCCGTCTACCATACTTTAAGGTCGACCGCCAAATCTGGCCGTCCACCCAATGGGCTCCATTAGGGTCGACGGCCTATGTGGTTGTCGACCTTAATCGCCACCCGGCCCAATTGGCGTGGGTAAATGAAACTAGGGTCGACGGAGTATTTTGGTCGAGACTTTAAATAATTAGGGTGGACTGCCACGTGGCCGTCGACCATAACTAGTAATACTCTCTCCCCCCACTGAATCCCCATTCGATCGATCGATCTTCTTACCCCGCCTCCCCGATCGATCGCGATTTCTCTCCGCCGCCTCCCCATTTGTCGCTGTTGCCGCTTCGTCGGCCCATTCTACCCTCCGCCTCGATGTTCCATGCAAAGAATTCATTCCGTCATGCGCTCGACGCTCTTCGCCCAATGACCGCCCGCCCACTCGGCGCTCCACCACCCAAAGAGCCGCCTCCCGCCGTCGGCGCTACACGACCGTCGCCGCCACCCCGAGGTAAAAACACAAAAAGGCTTTGAAATTTTAATGTCAAATTCATATATTCATTATCATGATTCAAATTTTCTAAAGAGGCATGAAATCATAATTTCGCTTTTACTTGGAAAATTTCAGATATTCTGCTATAATGTAACTTTGCCATGTTAGTCTGATTGTAATATTGCTATTTTTATTACCATCTGAAGGAGCCAATATATGTAGTTCATGCGAGTCGTTGTGTCTTGTAGATGATGCATTTTACATCTGAAGGAGCTAAAGTATTGTGTGTACATGTGGCTGTTGGCATTGGTTGAGCAAATTACTTGTCTAAAACTCTAAATATGTTTAAACCTAGTGTTACAGCATAGTTAGAATACAAAAGCCTGAGGAATCGATTCATTAGTTGGGTTTAATTCAATACTGTATTCTTTGATCAATACTGCAACATATCCATCCTATCAAAAGAAATAAACATTATCAATTTTAAAGCCATCCTTGGCCTTTTTGTCTTGTTGTTGCAATATGCTGTCATGGAGAAACATGGTTAATGGCATATGAAGAAACTGGCAAGGTTGATGGCAGATTAAGGTTTCGGAGTGTTGGGGTTTCTACTGCATAAGTTTGCTTGGTTGTTTGTAATTGCATGATGATATCTTTATTACGTATAATGCACTATAAATTGCATTGTATGTTACATGGATACTCAGTAATATATCTTCAACTTCACATGTTACAGAAATCATCTAGGGAATGTACCACTTGCTGTATCACTCAAAGCTGCTATGGGATGCATGACATGATATATGATATATCTCCTGATATCCGATTACTAGAACATTGAAATTCAAATACTACCAACCTGATGATAGGTTTTTCAAACCTTGTTCACATTGACGAATTTTTTGGTGACATTTTTTTAATTTTGTTTTTATAGCTAAAAAGGGTCCTCAGTTGGTTGTTAAATCCAAAAATTTAAAATACTTTTAAATTTTAGAAATTTGTTTGAATTTACCATAAAATGTAGATGTAAGTGTAACTAAAATGTTCATATGTATATATATACCGTAAATTATACCAACTACTATGTTATGCACAAAATTCATGTGCCAAGAGGTCTTGATGAGGTATAGCATATTATATTCATTTAGGTTAGTAGTTTGTTAAAGCAATCTTTGCTGGTTTTGTTTTTATCCCATCGACCCAACCTTATCTCCATGAATTTGGAGAAGACTGGTACAACACTTCACCACGCCGACTATGTGAACGGCATCGCGAGAGCTTCCAAAGAAGACCGTGAACAATTAGTTATCCTATCTCGTACTATTCCATTAATCCACTATCTACTCATGTTTCAGTTTGTGGTTTCAGGATCTTCTTGGGAAATGCTTTGCATCACACCATTCCCTTAAATCTATTTACTAAACAATTTGTGTTTCAGTGTCCTAATGAATGATATTAATGTTGGTTACGAAAGGTTTTTTGAACTGCAGTATTTTGCTATAAGAAAATCCCTTACTACACAAGCGTAAATTTAAATTCGTAGTATTGCACTCAAGCATTTATAGTTCTCTTAACTTATCAGTCGCGTAATATGATTAGGTAACGAAGGTGAATGGTGTGGAAGTGGAAAACTTGAGCATCTGTGCAGCCTTGTGGAAGGTCAGACCAAGAAAACTTGAGATTTCATTTGGATGATGAGCGGTGATCATCCTGAAATACCGTAACATAAGGCTTGCCACGTCCGGATCCTAAAGCGCACAGATACGACAATGATATCGATCGACCTTGTCGATGAACAAGCGACTAATGGTGAGATCGAGGTGCCGTGCTCTAGCTAACACATATTCTTGCCGACGTAGCTAGGCGGCTTTTTGGGAACAACAGATGTCAAGAAAGTTCATTTTCCCGAGACAGATGTGATAGACCAAGATCGCCTGAATTTGTCCATTGGTTGGGGCGGCTCCTATTTGGCTCTCGTTTTAACGCAAGGAGGGGTGGTCTCCAAAGAAATAGGAACCCCGATAGGTCTAGTCCATAAAAAAAAGTCTTTTATATTCATTTAGGTTAGTAGTTTGTTAAAGCAATTTAAGTTGTTCTTTTGCCACTATGAAACTATTGGGCTTAAGTTGATTCTACATGTGCCCACATTTATGTTGTACACTTAAGATTGTTTTACATGTGCCCTCAAGTTAATTCCATGGGTTAATAGTTTAATCACTCAAAATTGTTTTACATGTGCGGATGTGCCCACATATATCCAATCTTTTGCTTTCCTTTAGTAATTGTGTAACAAGATTTGCTTTTAGTTGAATATTTGCACACAATGTTTAGAAATACTAATAAGATTCCCAAATTCTACGTAGTATGTTTTGTGAGATATCCTTTGTCCACTTGGGTTGTCGATTGCAATGGAGCCATTCAAGCCGTTGATGTTCGTTCTTCACTGTTCATTTCATAATGTCATATTTTCATATACTCGAATGATGAGTGGAGGATTCAACAAAACATTATGCGTTGCATCATGTTATGATAAAGCAAATTCAGTTCAGAGAAAATATTTTTTGAATGCTGCCACTGCCAATCGGGCGACTATTTTTTTTAAATGCCGATTAATTAGGGTGGATGGCATTTTTCACGTGGCCGTCCACCCTGATAGGTTAGGGTCGACGGCCTTTTCACGTGGCCGTCCACCATAACTTAGGGTGGACGGCCACGTGGAATGTGCCGTCGACCTAATCTTATTATGGTCGACAGAAAAGGAAAGGCCGTCCACCCTAGTCTAGAGTGGACAGCTGCTTTTTCCCGTCGACCTTAAGCGTTATTATGGTGGATGACCTATATTTGGTCATCGACCCTAATAGGGTGGACAGCCAGCCAATCAAATTTAATGCTTTTTCCTGTAGTGGTCCCGCAAATGGCATACTCCACCATGAACATGCCAACAACGTCAGGATCAGTGAGATCTGACTGTCATGGCCACGGTTTGTCCTCCTTGAATATGATATCACGTGTCACATGTAGCTTCTTTGCCTTCGGATTGTAGACACAATAGGCTTTGGAGCCATCCTCATAGCCGAGGAAGACCATCGGCGTGGATCTATCATCCAACTTGGTGACGCTGGGGCCAACCTTCTTGACGTGCGCTACACATCCAAACGTACAGAAGTAGTGCACATTGGGCTTCCTCTTGTACCAAGCCTCATATGGCGTTATGCCATTGAGACTCCGCGTCGGTGTATAGGTCTTCACTGCCTTACCCCAAAACTCTGGTGGCATGCTCTTGCTTTTTAGTAAGTTGCGTGCCATCTCCACGACTATTTGGTTCCTCCTTGATAACACCATTCTACTGCGGTGAGTAGGGGGCGATAGTGTACCGTTTAATCCCAAGCTCATCACAATAGTCGTCGAACTCGGTAGAGTTGAACTCCCCTCCTCGATCTGTATGGAACGCCTTGAGCTTCACATCAAGCTCATTCTCCGCCATGGCTTTAATCTTCTTGAAGAACTTGGAAGCCTCATCCTTGGTCTTGAGCACCTCCAACCACACATATTTGCTATGATCATCAACGATCGCAGAAAATAGTGGTTACCTCCTGGTGTAGGTGGAGAGATCGGCCTGTAGAGATCACCGTGCACTAACTCCAACTCATGCTCAACACGATATGGCGTGGCCTGAGGGAATGGAGCGCGGTGCTGTTTGGCAAGTGCACAGCCGTCGTAGAACTGGTACACGTGGTCAATGACTAGAACACCTTCCACCATCTTCATAAGGCCCAACTCCTGCAACGAGCGAAAATTGAGGTGACTGTAGCACCCATGCCACAGCCACGCAGCCTCGTTTGCCTTCGCCAGTAGGCATACGGGTGTAGCCAAGTTCAATGTCAAGGCGTACAGTCTATTCCTAGACCGCTGCACCCATTCCAGAAGATGCAAAGCTTGCCATCCTCGATGACAACCTTACAGCCGCTCTTGTCAAGTTGGCCAAGGTTGACAATGTTGTTCCGGAGTTGAGGTATGTAGTACACCTCAGTGAGCACCTTGTGCTCCTTGTTCTTGCACTGGAACATCACGACACCCTTGCCGCGAATCTCTACCACCGAGCCATCTCCGAATTTCACCATTCCTCGCACTGACTCATCAAGCAATATGAGCATCGACTTGCAGCCAGTCATGTGGTTACTGGTGCATGTGTTCAGGTACCACACACCGTCGTTGGCTTCCACTGGGATTACCTTCTCCTCATTGAGGAATACCATTTGTGGCGTAGCATCTGCAACCTATATAAGATCGCAGCTCTCTACCATTAGTAAAGCCATTTCATCTTCTTACGCTGCGTCAAGTTCACCTCCTCTTTGCGCTCATTACGTGGTCTGCGACACTCTCTTGCGAAGTGCTCAAACTTGTCACAGTTGTAGCACTTGACTTTGGATATGTCATGGCCACCACCGGAAGTAGCAGCATTTTTGCCGTTGCCGCCCCTACGGCTTTGCTGCTGCTTCTTCTTCTGGCTACCACCAAAAGAGCTTTTGCCTTTCTCCTTTTGCTTCATACGCGCACACCACTCCTCTTCGGTGAGAAGTAGACAGTCACGTGAACCGCCTGAGCCACCAACATCATCAAGCTCATACCATTCCTCCACGGACTTGAGCCGACAGGTGAGCTCCTCCATGGTCAATGTCATGAGGTTGACCAATTGTTCAATCGATATGGCCACCTACATGTATTTGGATGGCACAACACGAAGGAACTTCTTGACCCCCACCTCCTCGGGCAACTTGTCACCCAAAATGCGGATGTTGTTTACGAGACCGATAAGGCGCATCGCAAAGTCCTTCATTGTCTCGGTGTTCTTCATGCAAATCGCCTCAAACTCCTAACACGATGTCTACACACGGGCCTCACGCACATGTGCGACGCCAATGTGCATCATGCACATGGTCTCCTAAGCCTCCCTTGCACTATCCTTGGTCGCCAAGGTTGCCAACATCTCCGATGGCACCGCTTGGAGGATGGCCGCCAATGCCATCCGATCGACCCAATAATCTGTATTATCGGGCTCGATGCCCTTCCAGACTCCCTGAGCCTGCAAGTTGACTCTCATCAAGAGAGCCCACTCGTTGTAGTTTGTGCTCGTGAGCGTGGGGTAATGCACCATCAGCCGTGCCTCCCTCACATGTGGCACCACCTGCGGCATCGCCACCGGTGGCACCACCACCGGCTGACCGACGTTGCCGTTTGCTCCCTATCCATTGGCATCATTGGTGGTACGATTAGCGTCTTCCGACATGGCTCTGATACCACTTGTTGGATTGACACGAAGAAAATGCTGTCAAATAAACACATGCGGACACTTGGAAATTCACAAGCACAAACACAATTAGAGCATGAGAGACAAAATAAATTTTTGTGCTGCTCAAGTCACAGCTTTTCTTCTTTGTTTTACTCTTACTTATAGACCAACAAATACACAATTATCACAGCTAACTTATGCATGAAACACTAGTAAGTTATCCAGAAAAATAAATACATGGGCATGGTCAGGACACTAATGCATGAAATGGTAATGCATACTAATGCTCATGCACACTAATGGCTTATGGATAAAACGGTCAGGACTTGAAATGGTCATGCACACGATTAATTCTAGCACATTGTTTTAGAATTTGCTATTGTTGCCGTCAGATTTTCTTATATTTGAAGTGAAATTAAGCAAACACATCAACTCGGTTAGGAAGAAGCAAAAGGAAAACCATGATTGCCGAGGCAAAGATATCTCGCAGTGGACGGCCGCGGCCGACGTGGCGGGCAAGGCTGCGCAGGTGGCAGGAGTGACTCCCGAGTCCCGGTCGAGGCCGGGCCAGACGTCGGGCTCAGCGTGCGCACCATCATCGGCTGCGCCGACGTCGACGATCGCCGAGCCTTGAGCCCGAGCGCCTTCTTGACCTGGCTGCCCATGACGCTGCCTTGCCACTAGCGCCGGTGCCGGAAGACCGGCGATGACACCTCCCCCTCGGACGCGCCACCGCCCAGCGTTGAAGGCCGAGGGGCTGGACGAGCGGCAGGACATGAAGGAGACGCGGTCTCGCGGAGCTCGACGCGGCCGAGCTCGTCAACGAGGCCGAAGGGGCAGTCTGAGGTCGGCCGCCGCGGCGAAGTCGAGCTCGATGATGTCCGACGACCGCGTCGTCGAGGAGCTCGCGGAGGCCTGGTCTCCCGTACGTTCAGACCGGCAGGCCGACCAAGGCGAGCGAGCACGCGGCGCTGGCTAGCGACGTCGCCCTCCCTGACACGCGATGGAAGACCCGCAAGGACAATGAGAGGAGCGTGCGAGAATTGGTACGGGGAGGCGGGTAGTGCATGGCACGCCCAAACGGAGGTGAACTATTTCGGCGCCGGGGTTCCAGACTTCCAGGTAATTGGTTTTCTTTATCCAAGAAAAAAATTACATGAGCTATGCTTTTCTTTTTAACAATTACATAAATATTAAAGTATAAATAAAGAGTAAATGGTAATTACTTATCTCTTTATTTACTTTAAAATTAATACAATTTGTATTAGAAGGAAAAACAACAAGCACTTCTCAAATTATATGGAGACCTCTCATAGCATTCTTCCCAAAACACACACGCGACGAATGTACTATCTTCTGAAGAAACTAGAATTTTTCAGGCGTAATCGCTTGTGCATGACCGGTTTTTTCAGATTTTTTTTTTTCGACGGTGTTTTATTTTTTTAATCGTCGAAATAATGAGCGAAACGGCTGAAAGAACACAAAATTTTTCGCGATGTAACGCGACGTGCGTGCCGTTTTTTCGTAGAAAAATTTCTTTTTCTTTTCGGTGGTGATTTATTTTTTAAATCGTCGAAATAATGAGCGACATGGGGAAAAAACAGAGAGATAGAGTTGTAGAAATATCTCTTTCGACGAATTATTTGGGAAATATTGGAGACCGAGCTGGAAAACCGCAGTAGGGAAAAAGTCTAGAGGGAAAAGGACGAAAAACTATTAGAGATGATGGCATTCTTTTGTCGAGCCTAACACTCTACGCGTTCGCCGAGTAATAATACATGTTTAAAAAATCTCGAAACTCAAGGGCGATGCGCGCGTGTCGTTTTTCAGAGAAAAATTTCCTTTTTTCGGCGGTGTTTTATTTTTAAATCGTCAAATAATGAGCTAAACTATTTGAAAGGATACAAAATTTCAAGGGCGTGACACGCCACGCGCGTGTCGCTTTTCCAGAGAAAACTTTTCATTTTTTTTCCGCGGCGTTTTATTTTTAAATCATCGAAATAATGAGCTAAACGGAAAAAATAGAGAGATAGAGTTGTAGAAATATCTCTTTCATTTAATTATTTGGAAAATATTGGAGACCGAGGTGGAAAACGCGCGAGGAAAAAGTCTAGAGGAAAAGGTTGAAAAAGTATTAGAAATGACAACATTCTTTTGTCGAGTCTAACACTCTACGCATTCCCCGAATAATAATACATGAGCTGGAAAACCACGGTGGGGAAAAAGTCTAGAGGGAAAAGGGCGAAAAACTATTAGCGATGACAACAATCTTTTGTTGAGTCTAACACTCTACGCGTTCGCCGAGTAATAATACATGTTTAAAAAAATCTCAGAGACTCGCGGCGTATGCGCGTGTCATTTTTTCGTAGAAAAATTTTCTTTTTTTCTCGGCGGTGTTTTATTTTTTAAATCGTCGAAATAATGAGCGAAATGGCTGAAAGGATACAAAAATTTTCGGCGAATACGCAACGCGCGTGTCGCTTTTCCGTAGAGAAAAATTACATTTTTTTCCCATGCATTTTATTTTTAAATCGTCAAATAATGAGCTAAACGGGGAAAAAATAGAGAGATAGAGTTGTAGAAATATCTTTTTCGACGAATTATTTGAAAAATATTGGAGACCGAGGTGAAAAAACGCGGTGGGGAAAAAGTCTAGAGGGAAAAGGTTCAAAAGGTATTAGAAATGACAATATTCTTTTGTCGAGTCTAACACTCTACGCGTTCACCGAGTAATAATACATGATTTAAAAATTATCAGAGATCAAGATGGAAAATCGAGATGGGAAAAAAGTCTACACACATATTTCTGTTGACGAAAACATTTTTTCCCGGGAACGGAGAAAGGACCTAGACGTAAGGAGCAAGGACCTGATTGTTACGTTTTTGGACCTGTCCGCTATCCTGAAAAATTAGAAAAGGGCTTGTTCGCGATTTGAATTTAACGGAAGTTTTTTCCCGTAAAATAGCGAACGAGGGACCCAAACGCGATAAAAGGGAAAAAATCTTCCCCTCACAAAAAATCGCGAAAAACTTATAGGGACCTATCCGTAATTTTAAGAAATACAGAGGGTTTTCGCAAAATTGCCAAGGAGAACACGTAGGGGTGCTCTTCTCCCGGAAACTCTTCCAACTATAGTAGGGTGTCATTTTGCCAGAGACGCATGCTTACAGCTTGCTGCTCTGCTCACATGCCTTGATTTGCTAATTGTACGTTCACTGGATTGTTCTTCTAAATGAAAGTCAATTTTTTTTGTGGCGCGTTGGGTTTGGCAGAGCAACAGGTGTCAACTGCTGGACATGGACCCAATGATCATTTCAGTGCCATGTAAATTTGCAGCACTCGCGCACCAAAAGCATGTAGCGCAGTCCTTCATTATTATGACGATTTAAATGTATATCCAAGTTGTACACATGCATACGTAAGACCTATGCAGAGAACAGCACTACAAATTTGCAGCAGCGAGCAGGGTAGTGACAAACTGACAATATATGAAGCGCAGCTAGTAAATTATAGCGATGCAAATCAATTTCCTGACCTGACCAGTTTCTGATGATTCAGGAAGACTAAAGGGGTGTTTGGATTAGGGGTACTTCGATAGGATATTTTAGAATCTAGTTTAAATTTAAATTAAATCACAAAACCTCCTAAAAAATTACCACTCATCCAAACAGTGCCTAAGTGAAAAGATCTAGCTAAATAACCTAGCAAAGCGCTCACAATACGACTACAATGTCTTGTGGCCTTACACTGATCTGGGTGAGGAAGCAAGAGCGCCAATGAAGAACCTGACAATGTATTCACAAGATTACCAACCAGGGCAAATAATAACTTGCTACGCAAAACTTGTTCAATATTGGCAGAAGGGACAAAAGATACACCTTATCACCATCTGTTTATAACTTTATAGAACACAGGAACCCATTATCAAATGCTAAATGTACTATATCAAGGTCAGGTTTTGATACAGATGAACAAAGAATTTGTAGTTTAAAGCCGCATCAGTAATATGCACTGATTGAGATTGTTGGCACAAAGCTAGCTTGCCAATTTTAAAACGTAAGCCCTTTGGAACAAACTCTAAGCTAACTCAGAGGGCACCGTGTTGAATAGTTGCACCCTTTATAGCCGAAGAACTTCAGCCCCAACCGGGATGCCCACGTGTCACCGCGCCGATTTGCGAAAAAGTCCCTCTGTTTCTTCGAAATTACGGATAGATCCTTCGCGATTTTTTGTGAGACGAAAATATTTTTTCTTCGCGTTTGGGTCCTGGCGCGGTATTTTACTAAAAGTCTCCGTTAAGTTCAAATCGCGAACAAGCCCTTTTCTAATTTTTCAGGATAGCTTAATGTGTCCAAAAATTAACAAACAAGTCCTCGCTTCTACGTTCAGTCCTTTCTCCGTTTTCCGGAAAAATATTTTCGTCACAAAAAAAACCGGGAAAAATGTTTTCGTCACCCAAAAAAAACGGAAAAAATATTTTCGTCACCAAAAAACACAGATTCATCGAAGGTTTATAGCGACTTGTGAATTTGCCAACGGGTCATAACCGCGGGTTTTTTTTAAAAAAAATGTAGATTCGTCCGAAGATTTATAGCGACCCGTGGATTCGCCGACGGGTCCTAACGACCCATTTTTTTAACAAACGCAACAAAAAAAACCGGAAAAAATATTTTCGTCACAAAAAAAACACAGATTCATCGAAGGTTTATAGCAGTTTATGGATTTGCCAACGGGTCATAACCACGGGTTTTTTTAAAAAAAATGTAGATTCGTCCGGAGATTTATAGCGACCCACAGATTCATCGAAGATTTTTCGCCCTTTTTCCTCTAGACTATTTTTTGCCGGTGGGTGGTTTTGCGAACATAGATTATTACTCAGTGAACGCGTAGAGTATTAGGCTCGACAAAAGAAAGTTGTCATCTCTAATAATTTTTTCCCCTTTTTCCTCTAGACTATTTTTGATCGGTGGGCGGTTTTGCGAAAATAAAAAATTATTATTTTTCCGAGCGCATGCTATCGAAATTCAACCGGCGCAGCGTAGCGCGCTTATCTACCTAGTATAATAATATATGCAATTGGCTTCCCCTTGCCACATGCAATACAAGTTCCCTGGGGAAAAAAAAGGAAAAAAGGATGGTTAGGACAGTAATGAAAATCTGATTGAGAAAAGCAACTGAGCCAAAGTAAATGCAAATTCAATTTGTATGGACTTGATGTGAATGCATGTGATTGAGATGTCCTTGCATTCAATAAAATTTCATAACTTGGATTCCAATCATTTATCAGGCTACATGCTCCATACATTGAATGACCTTTCTAAACTAATTGGTTTGGACCTGGTCAATAACAATCTTACTCGACAGATATCTGACCTGATATTCCACAACAGTCACCTAAAAGACCAGTGGTACTGCAATGCCTCGTACCATGTTTGTCCAGCAACCATCTTGATGGAACAATTCCTAAATTGTTCTAATACATTGGCTTCTTTGGAGATCCCAGGTCTTTCCATCAGTAGGTTAAGGTGGTGTTTGGTTGAGTGGATGAAGGTGGATAGGAATAGGATGTGGCTATCTATGGACTTGGTGTCATCCAATTGTTTGGATGAGTAGATAATGAGATATGGCCATCCAGTTTTTTGAAAAATTCTCTCAAAATGCCAGATAGAGCTATATAAAAAAAAGGACCAGATGGGCTCATCTAGTTTGTTGCATCAAGTAGTGTACTCGATCAAATTCAAATTTCGCCGAAATGTACTCAGTTAAATTCAAATGTAGGTCAAATTTTGTTTGAAAATTCAAATTTCGGTCAAATTTTGTCCAAAAATTCGAATTTCGATCAAAATTTGTCCAGAAGTTCAAATTTTGTCTGAAAATTTAAATTCGGTCAAATTGTCTGAAAATTCAAATTCAGTCAAATTTTATCCGAAATTTCAAATTTCTATCGTCCAAAAATTTTAAACCAAAATTTGAAACCTTAATTACAACTAGCTCATCTATCCTTATTCATCCTATCTATTCTCATCCATCCAACCAAACAAAAAATTGACTCATTCCTATCCACCCAACCAAATAACTACCTAGATAGTTCCATCCCATTTAGACTAGATAACCATATCCCATCCAACCTATCTAGACAACCAAACGCACTCCAAGTGGACAGCTCCTGGAGTGCTGGTGGTGTTTGCAAACTTTGGAATTCATGGATTTGTCAAATAACTTCCTCCAAGGTGAACTCCCTAAGTAAACATGTGGCACTATTCATGTTCAATCTCAGTACCTGTGGCAACAATAATCTCACAGGAAGTTTTACTATCCCCTCCTTGATTGGGGTTCGGGATGGTTGTCCACAAATAAAAATTCTCTAATTGCAATTGAAAATGTTTAATGGTAGCATGCCTTCCCAAATAACCTTAGAGGCAATAGTTCAACAGTGATATCCCCTCCTGGATTGGGGTTCGGGATGGTTGTCCACAAATAAAAATTCTCTAATTGCAATTGAAAATGTTTAATGGTAGCATGCCTTCCCAAATAACGCAGCTTTCTAAACTACAGATCCTGGATTTTTCTCATAATAACCTTTCGTCCATGATAACAAAACAAGTCACAGATTTCACTTATGGAGAGCCTAGCTATTTGTAGTATCAGGAAGTACAGCTTGTCTGAAAGAATGGGGATTAACATTTTGATAAACTAAAAAAAATTGGTGGGAATAGATTTATCACAGAATTCACTTTCCAACGAAACCCAGAACAGGCTGACAAACCTCCAAGCCCCACCTTACTGAACTTATCAAGAAATCATCTGTCAGGTGGCATTCCCAAAAATATTGGCAATTTGACATCACTAGAATCTCTCGACTTGTCAATTGTCATGTAATGAAGTCTCTGGGCATGTTCCACCAAGTATCTCCAGCTTGGTGTACCTTGGATCACTGCACCTCTCCAGCAATGATATGTCAGGCACTCAAGCAGGATACCACCGGTAGCCAACTTCAAACGCTAATTAGTCCTTCAATATACAGTGACATCCCTGGACTTTACGAATTT
Organism: Guadua angustifolia; assembly: GCA_036346375.1. NCBI lineage: Eukaryota > Viridiplantae > Streptophyta > Magnoliopsida > Poales > Poaceae > Guadua > Guadua angustifolia. The sequence continues at coordinate 13,342,756 of CM070518.1, read as the reverse complement.
CCATTAAGATATGAAGAAATGAACAGCATTGAACAGATGAGCACAAGTTACTATGGTCATACACTAATGCATGGCAGCCAGAATCATCTCCAGATTTTGGATGTACTGGATCATCATGTTTTGCAGCAAGCAGTGGGTGTGACATAATTGGTTTCGTTGATAACATGCAAGACAAGATATTCGAAAAGGTTAATAACATGGCAACCCCAAGATCTCCAAATCAAACATGGCAACCCCAAGATCTCCAAATCAAACAATGACAACCCCAAGATATCCAAATCAATGACTAGTTTTCAATTTTCAAACACTAAAGAGTAAAAACATATGACAGAAGTACAGACGAGTTTATTTGCTTAATAAAGACACGAATTCAGTTTTCAAACACTAGAGAGTAAAAACAGATGACAGAAGCACGGACGAGTTTATTTGCTAAATAACAACATGAATAACTTGTGTTCCTTAGCCACTGTTGCACTAATAAAGGCAATATCCACTATGTGCTGTATCTTCTGTCAAGTTTCAAATTATGTATCTGGCTAAGAATGAATTATGTGGTGTCTGTATACCATTATTAGGAAGGGAAAAACAGTGAATGAATGCAAAACTACGAGGAAAATAATCCATGAAAAAAAATGTCATCTACCTAATTTGTTTTCTAGAGTTATTGGCTTGAATGCCTGGTTTTAAGCAAACATGCAATCGACAACGTTGTTTTCTCCATGCAATGTAAAAATGACAAAAAGATGGTGTGAAATGAAAGATCAACTATGCCCATAAAATCCAAATCCAGTTCCATATATCCAGGTCGTCTAGTACATATTCATCTGATCACCAATCAACACATCATCAAATTCATCTGATCATCCATCAACACATCATCAAATCCTAACGCTCTTCAACATTGCAAAAACTCATATGGAAGTCTAAGCATTTTGCACAAAAAACGAACAACAATCATCCGGTAGCTAGTTCACATGAAATTACATCAACACAAAGCTGAGTGTTATGGTATTTTCAGGTTTTAAATTTTTAATCAAATCAAAGTTGCGTGAGATACACTGATATAAATGTCATTTCTTTGCTTTTACAAATAAACAGCTAAGATTGAACATTTATGCTTGTAGCACCTCTAGCTAGGATTTCTTGTCGAGGAGACAAGGATACACAATTACACATGGTGGCATATTTAACAGACCCTTGTGATGGGCTACGAAAGAGAGAATGAAAAGATATCATTACACTTTATAATAATAATAATTTTCAAATAACTAATATCTTACACATTTTTTTAAAAAAAACTTCTACAGTCAAACAAATCTGCTCATCACTTCTCACCAAGCCCTACACAGAAAATTTCATAAGTAGTTAATACTTGACCAGGACAGCTTGTATTGTTCCTGTCGAATTTAACTTGAATTTCCTAAACCAGGCTGTGCTGAATTTGTATTAAACTATTTGGGCTATTTGGGCCAAAACGCCCGCCAGCCAAGTCAGGCACTAAACACCAAGTTGTGCAAGGCATCCCATGTTCATACTTCAAACTCTACGCTAGGCTACTAACTATACATGTTAAACAATATGTTATTAACAAACTATGTGATACACTGGTTTGAGAATGTTGGAGTTTAGTCCCTTTATTGTAATAGTAATAAGGGCCTGTTTAGTAGAGCTCCAGATCCTGATTCTCTATGGAATCGATTCTCTGATGGAAGTAATTGCTGTCTGAGAAATAGTTATGAACTTGGTGGGGAGGTTCATAACTGGGAGGTTGTGAATCAGGTGAAGAGCAGGTTTTTTTGGCTCCCAGGCTGCAAGTCAAAAAACATGAATCACTTTCTCGGATTCCTATGTGAAGCTGGTTAGGAGCTCTACCAAACGCACCCTAAATTTACTATTAGGTGATACATAACACATTCTTAGCACTTGTATTATGTGTCAAGAGTGTTCATACTTAGCTTCAACTTCAAGTCCATGTTCAACAACCATAGTAGTTTATGGTTTACTTCAAACAACTTGGCAATTCCCAACAAGCGTAAGACATGAGACTATTTTGTTCGGTAATAGCATTTATATATTGTTCTGTATGCAGTCTAGCTATTACAAAGCAGACAATTCCAAGTGTACAATTGAGTGGAATATATGCTAAATTAGTAGTAGCAAAGCTTCCATATCAAGATATGTAACTATATTTTGAGTATATATGCCTCAGCACACAAAATTTAGGTGTTATAAGCATCACAACAACAAAGAGAAGCCTCTAGGCACAAAAAATTTCACCTACTACATGCATACAATGTATTAGAAATTGTATTAAATTTCACCTATACATGCACTAAAAGGAAGCGTTCGGGAGGGGAGAAGGGGCAATGGACCACGTACAAGTGACTTTCCATAAACGTAGGCATCATAATTTAATGTATTAAATATTGTAATCTACATATTATCTGATTAACTAGCCTACGTTATCGCTACAAATGTATAAATCATAAAGTAACTTTCTACTTTATATTCTTCTCCATTATCCTCACATCAGTGGCTGAAAGAGTTGCATAGTGAATGAAGCAGCAAAAACTTGCTGCTGATACTTATGTGGATGCATAAGCAGTCTTAATGCCATTTATTCAGGATATTGAATCTAACATCTAAACCTATAGACAGCAGGGTGCAGTGCTAGGTACAACTTAAATCATGTTCATAGACCCAGAAAATAAACAAAGAAGAAAGGACCAAAAATAATGAACCATGCTAAATATTTTGTGTAGTGCTGATCGTATGCACAAAACTCACAGTGCAGTGACTTCTGTAATAAGCCAGCAAAGCAGATTATGCCAAAATCATTACTACCTCTGGTCACACAATGGTGTTTTTTTTTGGCTACTTTGTTGTGACGCAATTTACACTAGTTTTTATTGTCGTATATGTATTTCAAAGGTGAATAAATACAAGATTGTGAAAGTATCCTCATGAAAAAATGAATGCATTCATTAGTTATTATGTGGTCAATCTAGACATTTAGGAAGATATTGCTAGCCAAAATTGACAAGTTTGACTGAGCCATGATGAGTTGGGGATACATTTTTGTGACCCGAGTATACCATTTTCCAAACCTATAAGGAACGAAGGTAGGTATCATATTAATACGGCCACTAGGACAAGTACCACGGTTAAAAAAGGCTTTCCGAACGGAAAAAGACAGTTAATCTTTGTTTCCACATACCACCATCTTTGTAGCACAGCACAAGATCCTCGAGAAAATGAAGCACTTAAAAGATAGCAGCTTGCATTCTTTGTCAATGCTTCAAGATCGGAACTTTTCATCAGCTCATCAAGTAAAATCAGTGGATTTCCCATGCCCTTTTCACACGGCAGATCCAAAAGGCCCTGCTTGGACATGCTCTAAAAGGGAATAGCATCCCATGCAACCTGTACAGAAAGGAAATGTAGGAGGAAGGACAATTATTTTACTTGCCAAATGCCTTGAACATTCTACTCTATGGTTTCTACCTGTAAATCACTCATCAAGTAGCATCACAGATTTCTCTGTATCTATACTACCTTAGAAATTGGCGCTACCATCTTGCTGCTAATAAGCTCTTATTTGCTGCTCAGGTAATATCGAAATTTAAGGCCAAAAGGCTAGAAGGAGGTCGGGGCTAATCATTTGCCTCTACTATGTTTGTTTATCCAGCTACATACCAAATATCACAAACATATTCATAGCTTCATCATATACTCGAAGGATGTAACATTCCGGTGACATAAAAACAATTGCACTACACTTGAACATTCCGTTAGAAGCAGCTACAGTATCAAACCTCTATCACTGCATAGAAGTTTCAGGATTGGCATCTGTTGCAAGCCATCAATGTTAAAGAATAATATGGCATAACACCTTAACTCCAAGGTGAGCTAGAGTAGACGTGCAAGCATAGCACCACAGATCAACACAACCACCAAAGATAAAACAGATTTATAGCACAATGGAGGTAGAGCAATATCCAGCGTAAATACTACTGTCAAAACACAAATATATGATTATGTAGAAAAGAGGTACAACTAGATAATTTTGTCCATAAGCTGTGAAGCTACTCTAGCTTTAAAACTAGAGATGAAGAAACCTGAAACTCCACTCATGATAAAGCACACGGAAGGATAAGCTAAACTTAAATATAAAGCATTCTGAAGATACTGCTACTTCATTTAATAGCTACTTATTGACTAGAAGTTCTAGTAGTAAGCCACAAAAGGTTCAAGCATTCAAACCCGGAGAAATACTGATTTAACCAACAAATGGACGATCCTCAGGAGGCCGAGAGCAATGAGAGGGGCCAGAGTAACACAATAATACATAGACTGCCCAGATGAGCTGGTTCATTTCAAAGATGCATTAATGGCCTTCCTTACTGAGCAACCCTAGGTTGCACACCACCATAACCGCTGCCATAATTTGATTGGCCTTCAGAAGCTCCATTGACTGAACCCCCAAATCCTCCACCTTGTGAAGGATCAGTCCAAGCATTTTGATAACCCGAGCTGCCATTCCCACTTCCATATCCAGCACCATATCCAGACGCTCCACCAGTAGCAGGGTTGCCAGCACCATCTCCCCGCCCTCCATAAGCACCGTACCCTCCATGATTACCATATGACCCATCTCCTCCATATCCACCATACCCATAGCCCTGGTTCCCATAGCCGGCAGCTGCACCAGGGGTCTGAGTAGTTGGTGCATTGCTACCAGCAGAAGAGCTGCTCCATGCACCATAGCCTGCATTGCCACCATAACTCCCGGTGCCATAACCAGATGGAGCTTGACTGCCCCAGGGTCCTCTATTTGTTCCTGGAGGGCCACCTTGGTAACCAGAACCAGCTGCATTTGGATTGCCATAGGGCCCGCCATACCCAGCAGGAACACCGCCATATCCTCCAGCACCATAATTTCCATATGCAGTTCCAGGGTTAGCATGTCCATATCCATATCCAGCTGCACCAGCACCATAACCTCCCGCACCATAACCCGGATAGCCACCACTGCCCTGCTGCGCCTGCCCATATCTGCTAGCATCACCCCTGCCATCGTAGCTGCCAGTGTTGGAGTTTGGGCCATTGTTACTATGAAAACCCCCACCTCCCATGGAACGCCCAGCACCAGAGCCAGGGTTCGCCTCCCGAGGTAGGGCGCGCTTCACCTCCACCATCTTCCCGCTCAGATCATGGAAGGTCTTGTGCAGCACACGGTCAACCGCATCCTCTGAGTCAAAGGTGATGAACCCGAACCCCCGGGGGCGCTGCGTGTTCTGGTCATACATCACAACAACATCAGTGACAACCCCGTAGGTCTGGAAGTACTGCCGGAACTCGTCCTCCGTCAGACTGGACGGCAGCCCGCCAACAAAGATCTTCTTCGTCCGAGCACCACCCGCATCCCCACCGCCGCCTCCTCCTCCGCCACCAGCGTGCCTCCCCATGCTAGGGTTTGCCACCTTCGCAGCCTGCTGCTCCTCCCGCGAGAGCGCCCGCTTCACATCAACCTGAGACAAAACAGCACAACAAAGACGCCCGCACTTGAGAGATAATCTTCGGCGCGCGCACGCTCACACGGTCAAACCCCGAGCCTCGCGGCGGCGGGGTAGACCAGAACGCGATCGAAGCAAATATTCCACGCGGATATCCCGCTACGATTTGGGTGGGGCGGGGAAGGGCGAGGGTGGTACCGTGCGGCCGTCTAGGGTGTGGGGCTCCTGGAGCGCGGCGTCTACGGCGGCGGGGTCGGCGAAGACGACGAAGCCGAAGCCGCGGGGGCGGCCGGTGAGCTTGTCGCGCATGACGGCGGCCTGGGAGACCTCGCCGTAGGCAGAGAAGTGCTCGCTCAGCTTCTCCTCCGTCGTCTCCCACGAGATGCCGCCGATGAAGAGCTTGCCCTGGTCCGATTCCATCTCCGCCTCCGCTCGGATCCTCTCACGCTCGCGTGCCGGAGCGAGAGAGACAGAGAGGGAATTTGGGGATTTCGGCTTCGGGGTAGGAATCAGTGGGGTCTGGGGATATTTTAGGGCACGTGGAGGGGTCCCAACCTGGGGCTGGGGGGATTTGGCACGGGACGGCGGACGCGATGGTTTGGCACCGGGGGTTTTTTCTATGGGCCGAAATTTCGGTGTGAACTACATTCAGGGATTCAAAATTCGTTTGAGCAAAAAATTCGGACCAGGCCGAAATCCGAAATTTCGTCCGAAATTCGGTAAATTCGGCCGAAGGACATTCAAAATTTAAATTTCAAAATTCAAATCCGGTTTGTTTTGGCACCGAAATTCACCGAAAATACCCCGAAATTCGGCGAAATTTTCCGAAATTTCGGTCAAATTGAACTGAGTGAAAATGGGTTCAAACGACATCGAAAAATTTTGAATTTTTTTTTGTAGGTTCCTGACACATTATAGATGTTCTCATAAAAATTTCAGGTGATTATCAGATCTGTGGAATTTTTAAAAATTCAAACATTGATACTATGTAGATGAAACGTTGATCGGCAAGTTTGAACCGGATCAAAAATAGTACAAACTACGTTAGAAAACTTTGAAATTTTCTGTGGAGATTCCTGACATACTTATGATATTTATGTAAAAATTTCAAATGATGATCAAATGTGAGGAATTTTTAAAAATTCAAACATTGGTACTGTCTTGGTAAAGCGTTGAGCGGCAAGTTTCATCCGAATGAAAATTAGAACAAACAAGCTTGTAAAATTTTGAAAATTTTTCTGTCTGGTCCTGACACATCCATAATATTGTCATAAAATTTTCATATGGTGATCAAGTGTCATGAATTTTAAAAAATGCGAACAGTGCTACTATCACATTAATGCATCGATGATCAATACATAGATTAAATTTAGCAATAAAAAAGGTTTAATATTTTATAAATTTTACATAAGGGTGGAAAGGAAATGGTTAAAATCTCATAAAAATTTGGAATCATGATCACGCTCCAGTGAATTTATAAAATTCGTAGAAGGCACAGTGCCATTTATGTTCTTTCTCTGTTTGATTTTTGAAATATAATACAACAAATTAAGTTCAATGTCAGAATTAAATGAAAATATTATTTCATAATTTCAATCTGAAAATTTTATATTATCTTCCCCAACAATAAATTAATCAACATTAAAATATCAGAAATTAATAAATTAATTTAAGACATTTAAAAATTCAAAACGGAGAGAATTGAAAACTAGTACTTTGAATGTCAGAATTTTTATAAATTCCTGGAGAAATATTTTGTATTGAAAATTTTACATAAGAATCCTTAGCTCAAATAAATTTGAAACTCAAAATTTCAAAAAGTTATAAAAATATTTGAATTGCCTGATAAATCCTTAGCTCAAATGAATTGATTTTTGAAATATAATACAACAAATTAAGTTTAGTGCTTACTGTATTCATAGATTTTATTGAGCAAACCAAGAAAGATTAAATTTTTTGAAAATTTTACAGAATGGTACTAAGGAAGTTGTTAATCTGTAATAAAAATTTTAGATGATGATCACATTCGAGAAAATTTATAAAAATCTAACAAGATTACTGTCCCAATTATGTTCATTCTATTTTTGATTTTTCAAAGATAACAAATGATGTTAAATTATTTTGAAGTTTTTTTGGTATGATCCTAAACTACTAAGGATGCTACCATAAAATTTTCAGATGATCATCAGGCTTGTAAAATTTTTTAAAAATCTAACAGTGTTTCTACCTAAATTTTAAAAAATCTCAAAAAATTAGTTTTTCATCAAATTTTCATGGAACAAGACTTTCTTAAGGGTTATTGGACACATTCCGTTCAAATCCGGCCAAAAAATTTGAAAATCCGGACTCCAAACCCGAAATTTCGCCGAAATTTGCCAAATTATCAGAGATTCTTGTAGCAAATCAAATTTTTTTAAAATTTTGAATTCGGCCGGGATATATAAATTTGGGGGGGGGCCGAAAACTGAAATTTCGGCGAAATTTCATCGAATTTCGCCGAATTTTGAATCCCTGACTACATTCTTCTTAGTTTAGTTTCTATTTTATAAAACTATAAATTTTAAAGATCTTACCTCTACTACTTCTAATTACGAATCGGTAACGGTGATCCGTCCTTTCGGCATACCCACAAAACGAAGAAAGTTTTAATTCGGTTGGATATGCATGCATGTGTGATCTACGGCATATCAAACTGCTACCTCAATCAGTCGATTCTATTTCCAAATATTGCACAGTCAATTTTTTTTTATATACTGCACACATACAGCTTCTGAGTTACCATATACTTTTGAGTTACCATATGCATCCTTTCCATTAAATATTTACTTGCATGTATAGATAAAATTATCTTTTTTTTTACTTAATCACGTATGGACTTGATTCCGGTCAGTAGCATGCGTACGACCATGCATAACGCGACTAGATAAGCTTGTTATCTCTATCTCTACTAATTCTAATTAGGAGTTAGTGGTGGTATGTCTGTTCTCCACTCTTACCCCGACACGTGTGTACACCCGTGTAACTGAGTGGGAAGTGGGCAATGACCACCCGTAGATTGGATTGGATCGCCCGTCGTGGGAGGTAAATGAATATGTATGACTCATTTATTGCTTTCCTTTCTTCCATTGATCTAGCATTCGAATCGGCAGCGATTGCTTCTGGTGCTTTTCGGATTGGATTGATTGATTCTCTTCCCAAGGAAGCAGAGCTCCCATTCATGGAGTTGAGTCTCTTCTCGCCTCTTTCCCTTTTGTTGCATTCATTATTCGATGATTTTTTAATCTGGATTTCATAGATATCTTCTCGGTTGTTGAATCTATATAATCTCACCGCTTCTTGCCTCTCCTGCATATGTGTTGAGCTTATCTGTTGAGCGAAGGTAATGGACGACTGTGGAGTATAAGGACCCCGGGTATCTACATGGCGGGCCGAGAGGACCACCCAAGAGGGGATGAGCCAAGCCGACTACATGAAGATGGGTATTGCTCAGAGGCAAAGCCGCCATGCGCAACAAGGAAACCTCAAGATGGAAACCAACCTCGCTTAGGGAGGATACAATTGTAATCCTAGCCGCTATCATGTATAACGGATAAGGAAAGAGATATAATCTCCACCTCAGATCCGAGTGGGACTCCTCTCTTGTAACCGCCTCCTCTCGTTATATAAAGGGAGGGCGGGGAGGAAAAACAAGTGAAAGGACCGATATGTCGCCTAGAGGGGGGTGAATAGGCGAATTAAAAATTTGCAATTAAATAAAATCTCCCGAGGGTCAGAGTCCGAACTGTCCGGGGTTTTTGTCCGGATAGTCCGGAGTAAATGTCCGGATAGTCCGGTATTTTCTCCGGATACTCGAGACAGATGAACTCGAGAAGGATTTTAAATCTTTGCAAGTTTTAATAATCTAGTGAATACAAACACTCTAAATGATGTCGCACCGAAGAGTATATAGATCTAGAGCCAAACTTAAAGAGAAAGTAGATCGGGCTCCAAAAGATCCAAGAACCACAAACCCTAGCTCAAGCAAGTAAAGAACACAAAGACAACGATTTTTTATCGAAGTTGGATTCTTGAAGGAATCCTCGTCTCCGCTGAGGAGGCACAAAGCCCGGTCCCTCTTGACCTCTATCCTCCGGTGTTGCACGATGCACTCACGGTCTTCACTTCTTGCCTCTTTCCTTTGGGAGGCGAGACTTGCCTTCATAAGCGGCAGGGGCTCTCCACACGAAGATTGAGGCTCTCGGTGACTCCTTGCCGTCTAGGAGCCCTTCAAACTCCAAGAGTAACAAATCGTCGCTAAATCAACTTGAAGGATGAACTTGTGCTCAAGAATCAACAAAGCAAGCTCAAAGCACTTAAATCCCTCTTTTCTCCCAAAGATTCAAACCAAATCAAAGATTCAAGTGGGAGAAGAGGCTAGGGCTCAAGAGAGTGAGAGAGTGAGTTTGAGACTTGAATGCAAAGAATGAATGAAGTGTGCAGCAGTTAGATTTGGAGTGAGGGCTTAAATAGCTCACCCAAAATCCAACCGTTACAAGTGTTCTAGCAAAGTCCGGACTATCCGGACGTTTAGTCCGGAGTGTCCGGACTCAACTCTTTCCAACCGAGAGGGTGAGCTCGGAATGTCCGGACATTATCTTCGGATACTCCGGACAATTTCCCCGGAGTGTCCAGACTAAATATCCGGATACTCCGGACTTACCAAAGAAGAGCAACCGAGGACCCTAGCTCGGAGTATCCGGATTTAATCCCCGGATACTCCGGACATTTTCCCCGGAGTGTCCGGACTAAATGTCCGGATACTCCGGACTGACCTCCTCGGCCAGGAGTACCCTTTGATAGGAAATGCATTGTTTTAAAATTCTTTTGAGATGCAATTTTCATCCTATGAGCACAAGCATATCCTAGAAGCGATTTTCCGTCGTATCCCCCTTAATAGTACGGCTATCCTTAGACTCAATAAAATAAAAAAAATAAAAGAAATTCAACTAAAGTCTTGATGCCGCCTTTTCAAATTTTAAATATGGTGGGGATCTCCAATCGCCTTTCCAACGATGATATCTTCTTGATCCTTGCATAGAATCTCACATGCACTTAGTTAGTATCTGAATTGTGTTGCCATAAATCACCAAAACACTTTGAGGGGCCTAGATGCACTTTCAATCTCCCCCTTTTTGGTGAATTGATGACAACACAATTGGATTTAGATAAAATTTGAAAGGATATAGTATTTGGAAGACCAAATACATGGAGGGTGGAGCTCCCCTAAATCGTGCTTTAGAGAAATTTGAGTAGAGTTTGAAATGCACATATTTAAGAGAAAAGGGTGCAAGAGCTCCCCTAAATTGTTGCTTACGATAGAATATGACATGATAATCAATAAGTAATTAGATATGTCATGAAATCACACAACGATCACACAAATGAATTGCTAAAAGCAAATGTAAGCAAATGTAACAATAAGCAAAGTATAGTTCAACATCGTAACGGATCACAAGATCGACCAAAGCAAAGACGAATAAATAAACCTAGAACCAAATCAAGCACTGTAGAAGGAAAACCACATTAACTCTCTCTCCCTTTGGCATCAAGACACCAAAAAGAAAGAGACTACTGGCACAAGATCACTCCTCGTGCAAGGCTCATAGTCCTCCTCCTCGCTGTCGTCGTCGCTGCCACTAACGCCGGCTTTGAGGTGCGAGGAGGTGGAAGGTCAGAGCTGCCACGGTAGCGGAATCCATTGTAGATACATGAGCCGACTCCTCGGACTCGCTCTTGGTGGAAGATCCTCACCTATTTGGCGCGAGGCGCGGAACTCACGGTGGTGCTCACGAAGCTCACGACGGGTCTCCTTGACTTGATTAGACACATCTTGGCAAAGGCGAGCAGGCACTTAAGCATCCTTTTGATAGTGTCGCGGCTAGTCGAGGAGAACCTTCTCCGTGGGAGAAACCGAGCGGGAGAGCTGGTGGAGAAAGCGAAGCTGGAGGCGGAGGAGGGACGGAAGACTGCCCCTGGAGGACGACCTGGGGCGCTTCTCCACAGGAGCTGCAGGGCGGCGATGGGAAGCGAAGGTGCCACGGACCTTGTAGGGAAGGTGATCCACATCCTTGACAAAGTCAAGGCCCGTGGCGTGCTCAACAAGAGCCATGATGAATGGCGCATATCCGTAGCTGCTGGAGTGGCTGAGGGAGTTATGGCGAATGGCCTCCCAAATGAAGTCCACGACGTCGAAGCCATGAGTCCGTTCCACCAAGTGATATAGCAAATTACGCCCATATCTGACCGATGGCGACGATCACCCTCCTTGGGCCAAAGAGTGACCGAAGAAGCCTCGGAAGAATAGCGACCACTGGGTTTGAGACCTTTTATAGTGCCAACCACGAAATCTTTGAGATGAATCGTATAGGTCTTCAAAAGCGCTCAGGGCCATCACTTTCTTGTCATGTAATTTTGCATCACCATCGGTGACCTTAGATGCAAAATCCTAGCAAAAAGTCCTCTTGGTGGCCACATACCATAGCTTATCGGTCATCCACCATATGGCTTCTTGCTTCTTGTCGTAGTAGAGAGTGGCATAAAAGCGCATGATTACCTCATCATTCCAAGAATACATAAAGCTCATGAGGTCCTTCACCTTATGCCTCTCACAAATCTGGATAACTTCATCAAAGATGGGATTACGTGCCTCGGACATGTAGAGCCGATCAATCCGCTTCATCGCATCACAGATTTTCCATTGGAAGGAGAATATCTCATAATAATCGAGTGGAATCTGTTCGGAACCGCTTGTCGGCGTATTGGTCTTGGTGAAACTCAAGCGGGTCCTTGTTCCTTTGAGCAACAATGGCTTTGCCCTTTCCGAACCAACTCGATAGTCAACCACACGAAGAGGCATCATCGCTGGATATCTCCTTGGGGTTGAAGCTTCTCAAGAGGACCAATCGCCACTCTCGAGTCTTGAAAGCGCTTCTTCTTACGCTCACGACGCCTTGCATGGGCATCTGCGGGATGCTCATCGCAGGAGTCTCCTCGGGATTGACTTGAGGAGGAGCTTGAGCGGGAGATGGAGCAAGAGGAGGACCCATAAGTGATTTGCACGACCATGGTGATCTTCCTCACGTCTTGCCTTTTCTTCTTGGGAGCGGGAAGGGAGGAAGGAGGTGACTCAATTGGGCGCTTGCGGGCACAGAACCTCCTTGCGAAGAAGCCATCTAAGAGGAACAAAGATTGGAATGAAAAAGAGTTGCCTGAAAGATTTCACAATTTACATTTTTGGGCGAGAGGTACAGCTCGGATACTCCGGACATTTAGTCCGGACTGTCGGACAATTACTCCGGATAGTCAGGGATTTAGTCCGAGTGTCGGATAACATCCGGATACTCAGGATAAAATGTCCGGATACTCAGGTCTTGATTTAAACCCAAAACCTAACTTGCAAACAATGTGGGATTTCTAAGAGCACATTCTAGGGATTAATCAAGGAGGTGAATGTACTCTAGCAAAGGGCCCTAACCCAAGGTATTTCAAGGATCAAAAGGATATTAGGGCAAAAGATGTCATACCACAAAGATGAACCACCAAATCGAAGAAATGTCGAGGGAGATCCTTCCCCAAGCCCTCCAAGGTTGATCCGGAGGCTCCGGAGGGTGAGAAACACACCGGAGATGGAGGAGAACCGAGAGGGCGGCTAGGGCGAAGTTTTGAGGAGGATCGGTTGAAACAAATGAGAGAAGAGAAAGGATGCCCCATGACGGGCTTAAATACCATGACCATCACGGTCAGGACACTCGGACATTTAGTCCGGATACTCAGGACAATTAGTCCGGACTGTCCGGCCGACACAAGGATCAAAGAGGAATTTCAAGGATTTGAAAGGGATGATTGACTTGAAGCATTGAGAAAAGTAGTCCTAAAGGCCCTTTGCACAATGTGACTAGCGAACACATAATCAAACAATCCATAGTCACATGACATTGGGCTTGATCCGAAGATCAAATATTTCATCCAACACAAAAAGATTAGAGAAAAGGACCAAATAAACTTTTCTAAAAAATTTTGCACACATCAATCAATAATGTGCACCCTTCAGGCCAAATTGCGAGAATCAAGAATATTTAGCCCACTCCTCAATTCACAAAATCTCTTCTCATCAAGGGGTTTGGTAAAAATATCGGCTAATTGATCATTTGTGCTCACATGTTGGATATCGATATCGCCTTTAGTGGAATGATCTCTTAGGAAATGATGGCGGATATCAATATGCTTTGTACGGGAATGTTGGACGGGCTTGTTGGCAATTTTTATGGCACTCTCATTGTCACACAAAAGTGGCACATGGTTATAGGTTAGGCCATAATCATTTAGAGTTTGTCTCGTCCAAAGCAATTCGCACAACAACTCCGTGACTATATATTCGCTTGGTGTGGATAGAGACTCTGAGTTTTGCTTCTAGAGGACCAAGAAACAAGGGATCTTCCTAAGAATTGACATGTCCCCGAAGTACTCTTCCTATCCACCTTACATCCGGCATAATCCGCATCGGAATAGCCGACTAGCTCAAATGATGAACCTTTAGGATACCAAAGCCCAAAATGAGGAGTGTGCACTAAATACCTCAAGATTCTCTTTACGGCCACCATGTGGCACTCTTTAGGAGCGGCTTGAAAACGTGCACACATGCACACACTAAGCATGATATCGGGCCTAGATGCACAAAGATAGAGTAAGGAGCCGATCATCGAGCGATATACCTTTTGGACGACCGGTTTACCCTCTTTGTCGAGGTCTAGATGCCCATTAGCTTGCATCGGCGTCTTGATTGGCTTAGCGTTCTCCATGCCGAACTTCTTGAGCATGTCCTTGATATACTTCGTTTGGCATATAAAAGTTCCTTCCTTGAGTTGTTTGACTTGAAACCGAGAAAGAACTTTAACTTCGCCCATCATGGACATCTCAAATCTTTTGGTCATTATCTGCTAAAATCCTTGCATAAATGTTCATTAGTAGATCCAAATATAATGTCATCGACATATATTTGGCACACAAATAAATCATCATCGATATGTTTAGTGAAGAGGGTAGGGTCGGCCTTCGACTACAAAACCTTGTTCGAGGAGAAAATCGCGAACACTCAAACCACGCTCTCGGTGCTTGCTTAAGCCCATGAAGAGCCTTATGTAGAAAGTAGGCGTGGTCCGGATACTCAGGGTCTTCAAGCCGGTGGTTGCTCAACGTAGACCATTTCGGAGAGTGGTTCATTCAAGAAGGCGCTTTTCACGTCCATTTGATACAACTTGAAATCATGGTGAGTAGCAAAGGCAAGTAATATTCTAATAGATTCAAGCCTAGCTACGGAGCGTATGTTTCATCGAATCCAAACCTTCTATTTGCGTGAAGCCTTGAGCAACCAACCGTGCTTTGTTTCTAGTCACTATTCCGTTCTCATCTTGCTTGTTCCAAACACCCACTTGGTTCCGATCACGTTTTGCTTGGGTCTTTCGACAAGCTTCCACACTGTTTCTCTCGGTTGTTCAACTCCTCTTGCATAGCCATCACCCAATCCGGATCTTGGAGAGCTTCTTCTACCTTGAGTGGTTCAAGAGAGAAACAAAGGAGTAAAATTCACAAAATTTGCAAGTCGAGATCTAGTGGATACTCCTTGTTAATGTCTCCAAGTATGTTGTCAACGGGTGATCGCGTTGTATGCTTTGATGAACTCTCGGATGAGGAGTTGTTGCATTTATCGTTGAATAGGACCTCCTTCATCTTGAGAAGTGTTGGAACCATCTTGAGCTTGAATGGAAGAGGAGGATCAACATTTGAGCATCGATGTCGGAATGTGCAGGGTTAAGTTCGGACACTCGGAGATTTTGTCCGGATACTCGGACATTATCGGACACTCGGGTTGAGGTGCTCGGGATTGCATCTGCTCCACGGTTTACCTCCCCAATGGCCAATTTCTTGATTGCTTCGCATGGAAGTTCTTCCTATCAATTTCATCACAATTAACTTGTTCTACTTGAGAACCGTTAGTTTTATCAAATGTTACGTCACGCGAGATTTCAACTACACGGTGGTGTTATTGAAAACCCGATATCGTAAGCATTTGATCCATAACCAAGTAAAAATCCTTCATCTACTTTAGGAGCAAATTTAGAAGACTTAGCCTTTTTGTTGAGGATGTAGCATTTACTCCCAAAGACTCGGAAGTAGGACACATTGGGCTTCTTCCCGGTGAGGAGCTCGTACGCCGTCTTCTTTAACAACTTGTGAAGATATAGTCGGTTGGAGCTGTGGCACGCGGTGTTGACGGCCTCGCCCAGAATATGTCGGAGACCTTGTACTAAATCAAGCATCGTCGCGCCATCTCGATGAGGGTTCGATTCTTCCTCTCGGCTACCCCATTTTGTTGAGGGAGTAGGAGCCGAGAACTCGTGCTTGATTCCTTCTTCGCCGAGAAACTCC
This sequence comes from Guadua angustifolia, assembly GCA_036346375.1. Lineage (NCBI taxonomy): Eukaryota > Viridiplantae > Streptophyta > Magnoliopsida > Poales > Poaceae > Guadua > Guadua angustifolia. The sequence continues at coordinate 13,326,776 of CM070518.1, read as the reverse complement.
TCAACACGGTATTCTTGAATTCGGTGCCGTTGTCGCTCGAATTTTCTTGATCTTCACGTCGAACTCATTTTGAGCCCTTCTCATGAATTTCTTCAAGCTTCCTTGGGCTTCGCTTTTATCATGCAAGAAAAATACCCAAGTAAAAGCGAAAAATCATCGACAACAACTAGACCATACTTGTTTCCTCCGATACTTATGTAGGCGATCGGGCGAATAAGTCCATGTGAAGCATCTCTAGAGGTCTTGTGGTGGTCATCACATTCTTGGCGGGATGGGAAGCACCGACTTGCTTCCGGCTTGACATGCACTACATACCTGTCTTTCTCAAAGACAACATTGGTTAATCCAAGAATATGATTGCCTTTAAGAAGTTTGTGGAGGTTCCTCATGCCAACATGGGCAAGCGGTGATGCCATAACCAACCCATGCTAGATTTAGCCATTAGGCACGTTTCAAGGTTAACTCTATCCGTAATGAAGTCTACAAGATAGAGATTCCCTTTCAACCGTCCCTTAACGGCTATTGAACCATCATCCCTCTTAACGACATCCACACCCTTATCGCTAAACACACAATTGTAGCCCGCTTCACATAATTGAGCAACGAACAACAAATTGTAGCTTAGTGACTCGACAAGTAAAACATTGTTTATGTGAAAATCATTGGTAATCAAGATCTTACCTAAACCTACCACTTCACCTTTTCCGTTGTCGCCAAAGATGATGCTCTAACTATTTGATCCATTTGCTTCCAAATGCGCGAACATTGCCCTTTCTCCGGTCATGTGATGCATACATCCGCTATCCAAGATCCAACTTGTTCCACCGGAGATGTAGGCCTACAAAATGAAATTTAGTTTTTGCTCTTTGGTACCCAAACTTGTTTAGGTCCATGCGTTAGTGACAAGTGATTTGGGGACCCAAATAGATCGCACATTGGGATGACTTTTGGACTTGCCCCAAGGGACAAGCAACTACTACGACCAAGGTTAGTTCTCTTAAGCACATACGAGGCAAAGAAAGTAGAATGAGTCTTATATTTGGAAGTTCCTTCACTTTTAATAAAATGAATGGGCTTGTTCAAGGGGCAACTACGATGTTGCTCTTTTTGCCCTTAGGCGGAACATACCCAAGCCCATACTTCATAGTGTTACCTTGGCGCTACTGAGATACTCCTCTAATCCTTTGCTAGCCTTATAGGACTTTTGAAGTCCATCTTCAAGCATTCCCTTGAGCTTCTCATTTTCATGAGCTAATACTTGCAAAGTCTCAAGGTTAGTGGCACAAGTATCAATATTGATATTATAGCATCTAGCACATCCATTGCTAGAAGATGGTAATGAGGAATTGGAGACAACTATCGAGGAGTTAGAAAAGCTATTCGAGAGATCAACAAGCTTCACCTCAAGAGTCTTGTAAGCATCCTTCGCTTTAGCAAGTTCCTCTATGAGTGAAGCATTGGTGATCTCAAGACTAGTTAACTTGGAGTTGGCCTTTTTTGAACTTTCGACCAACTCCTCGTATTTTCTTCTCTCATTTATTAGACTCTTCTCTAGCTCAATATTTTTCTCTTTCTCAAGAATAAGCAAGTCTTCTTGAGCTTCGAGAGTCATCTCTTTTTGCTCAATAGTTTCCTCCAATTTCTCAATATCTTTTAAAAGTAAATCTAATTTTTGAATGTCAAAGTTCTTAATCGACTTGATTACACAATCATCGTCACTATCGTTATCACTATCATCCAAGCAAGAATTAACAATAGAAGAGGATAAGGCTTTGATTGATACCTTGCGCCCCTTAGCCATAAGGCACATTGGAGCGTTTTCGTCGTTATCGCTCAAGTTGTCGAAGAGGCCCTTCGACGTTGTCGGAGTAGAAGATACGGCGATGGCGACAGAAGCGATTCCTCCTTCATCGGAGTCGGAGCTTGAGTCGGAGTCGGAGTTAGAATCCCACTCTTCTCCAATGTGTGCTTGCCCCTTGTTCTTGTAATGCTTGAACTTTTTGCTTCTTTCCTTGTCCTTGCGCCGGTGCTTGTCCTTCTTGTAAGGCTTCTCTTCTTTCTTCTCTCGATGAGGACATTCGGCGATGAAATGGCCGGGCTCTCCACATTCATAACACTTCCTTGTTGAGTGTCGTCCTCTTGACTTGTTCCATTAACCCTTGGAGTGACTTCCCGGTTTGTAGCCCTTCTTCTTAAGAAACTAATTGAATCTTCTCACAAGCAATGCCATATCTTCATTGGTTAGGGGGCCACTTGGCTCATCATCTTCACTTACACTTTCCTCAACTTCCCTCACGGTCTTCACGGCCTTTAGAGCAATACCTTTCTTCTTGCCCGACTTGAGTTCTTCAACGACTTCGGCTTCCTTTATCATCATCTCGTCCATCATAAGCCGGCCGATGACATCATGAGGTGTCAAGGTGTCGAAATTTGGCCGATCTCGGATTAATTGAACAAGGTTACGGTTGGTAGGAGTAATTACGCGGAGAATGATCTTCACCACGGCCTTGTCAGAAAGATCGGTGCACCCGAGACCTTTGGCTTGATTCACAAGCACCATTAAACGATCAAACATTTTGTTGTAGGACTCTCCTTCCTCCGGTGTGAAGCGGCTTAGCTCACCAATAATGAGCTCTATCTTCGATTCGCGGACGCTTGAGATTCCCGTGATGACCATGAGCCTATCCCAAATGGCCTTTGCTTCCTCGAGTCCATCGACTCGGTTGAATCGGAATCGCTCAAAGCGTTGAATAATGCATTGACCGCCAAATCATTGAAATGTTGATCTTTATCTTCTACGGGTGTAAGGTTGTGGGATCAGCGGGCTTGAAACCTGTTTGCACAATCTTCCAAATAGGCGGGTGAAGCGATCTCAAGTGCATCTTCATCTTATGTTTCCATGCGGCATAGTGAGTGCCATCAAAGTGAGGCTCGGCCAGGAGGGCACGGAGACATAGGATGAAGAGCTAGAGACACCAAGAGAGGTATAATCAAAAGGAATAGCAACCCCAACACCGTCGCCCGCACTTTTGGTTTGGGTGAGGTCTTCGGTAGTTTTCCCTCCTGTTTGCGACATATTGACTCTCCAAGCGGTTAAGCCAAATTATGGAGGTTTGGCTCTGATACCAATTGAAAGGACCGATATGTCGCCTAGAGGGGGGGTGAATAGGCGAATTAAAAATTTGCAATTAAATAAAATCTCCCGAGGGTCAAAGTCCGGACTATCCGGGGTTTTTGTCCGGATAGTCCGGAGTAAATGTCCGGATAGTCCGGGTATTTTCTCCGGATACTCCGGACAGATGAACTCGAGAAGGGATTTTAAATCTTTGCAAGTTTTTAATAATCTAGCTGAATACAAACACTCTAAATGATGTCAGGTACCTGAAGAGTATATAGATCTAGAGCCAAACTTAAAGAGAAAGTAGATCGGGGCTCCAAAAGATCCAAGAACCACAAACCCTAGCTCAAGCAAGTAAAGAACACAAAGACAACGATTTTTTACCGAAGTTCGGATTCTTGAAGGGAATCCTACGTCTCCGTTGAGGAGGCACAAAGCCCGGGTCCCTCTTGACCTCTATCCTCCGGTGTTGCGATGCACTCGCCGGTCTTCACTTCTTGCCTCTTTCCTTTCGGAGGCGAGACTTGCCTTCTAAGCAAACAGGGCTCTCCACACGAAGATTGGAGGCTCTCGGTGACTCCTTGCCGTCTAGGAGCCCTTCAAACTCCAAGAGTAACAAACGCCGCTAAATCAACTTGGAGGATGAACTTGTGCTCAAGAATCAACAAAGCAAGCTCAAAGCACTTAAATCCTCTTTTCTCCCAAAGATTCAAACCAAATCAAAGATTCAAGTGGGGAGAAGAGGCTAGGGCTCAAGAGAGTGAGAGAGTGAGTTTGAGACTTGAATGCAAACAATGAATGAAGTGTGCAGCAGTTAGATTTGGAGTGAGGGCTTAAATAGCTCACCCAAAATCCAACCGTTACAAGTGTTCTGAGCAAAGTCCGGACTATCCGGACGTTTAGTCCGGAGTGTCCGGACTCAACTCCTTCTTCCAACCGAGAGGGTGAGCTCGGAATGTCCGGACATTATCTTCGGATACTCCGGACAATTTCCCGAGTGTCCGGACTAAATGTCCGGATACTCGGACTTACGAAGAAGAGCAACCGAGACCCTAGCTCGAGTATCCGGATTTAATCCCGGATACTCGGACATTCCGAGTGTCCGGACTAAATGTCCGGATACTCGGACCGACCTCCTCGGCAGAGTACCCTTGATAGGAAATGCATTGTTTTAAAATTCTTTTGAGATGCAATTTTCATCCTATGAGCACAAGCATATCCTAGAAGCGATTTTCCGTCGTATCCCCTTAATAGTACGGCTATCCTTAGACTCAATAAAATAAAAAATAAAAGAAATTCAACTAAAGTCTTGATGCGCCTTTTCAAATTTTAAATATGGTGGGGATCTCCAATCGCCTTTCCAACGATGATATCTTCTTGATCACTGCATAGAATCTCACATGCACCGTTAGTATACGAAATTGTGTTGCCATAAATCACCAAAACACTTTGAGGGGCCTAGATGCACTTTCAACAAGACACAACATCATCAGCAAATAAGTTAGCCATTCATAATTCCAAAGCACAGGACTAGGGTATTATCTCTACCGAGAGAGCCCGAACCTGTATACATCGTGTGTCTTGTGCTACCATCGAGTTCCCGATTCAGCGCTTAGCCCCCTTTTAATTATTGTCGGTAACAAACCTCGACAGTTGGCGCGCCAGGTAGGGGTTGCGCTAGGATCAATCTCAGCAAGCTCGATGGCGATCTTCGACAACTTTTCTCTGGCGGCTGGAGGTTCAGCCGTTTTCATGCGACAAGGTTTTTCTGGCGACTAAAAATCTGGCGGCGCTTGTCTCTGCGGTGAAGTATTTTTAGCGCTTTGCTTCCGTGGTGGCGTCTGTGATTCTGGCGGTCGGCGTGACTAAGCGTTGTAGCGTGCGAGGCATGCGATGAGCGCGAAGATCCTCTGGCGCGGTGACCGAAGTGCATGGCATGAAGTCGTTGTGATTAACCTGACTAGAAAAACGGTTTACGTGGCGGTGGCTTTACGTTGGTGTTGAATTATTCACGGTGGTGAGGTCTTACGCTAGGGCTTGTTCTTCATGGCGGCGTGAGACTTTTCTTGGTGCTTTCGACCAGCGGCGGAGCGTCTTTGGCGTGGTAATTCGAAGCTTGCATCTTTGCGTGCGTGCATGCATGCATCGCGTGACAAAAAAGCGGTAGTTAATTGCTCGTGGCTTCTGGCGACTAGAAGTGCATGCATATTGTGCATTGCGTGGCGTGAAGGCAAAATCTGATCGGACTACGCATGCAATTTCTTCGCGACTAGAGACTTGAAGATTGCTCGTAATGTATCTGAGACTTGCGTGTGGCAACCGACTTGAAGATCGCTCTTGAAGGTTTGCATGCATCGATAAAGTCTTTGGCGACTAGAAGTTGGAGGTTCTGATCATGCATGCAACTGGCGTCTTGGTGTTTATGGATGGGCGCAGTGTTCGGCGATTTGATTCTTGGGCTGGAACTTCTAGTTGGCCAAGAAAAAGCCTCTTCTGACCATGCTGGAGATTTTCTTTTGTGTTTGCTAATTGCTTCCGTGGCGGCTTTGAGGCGATTAGAAGATCGTGGCGCATACATGCATGCAAAATAAAGGAGCTCTGAGCATCAACTAGAAACAAAGATTTTTGTGACGCGCATGCATGCAGGCGAAGGGTCTCCTCGGAAGTTCCTTGGTGACTAGAAAATTGGCGTCTGAAGATCAATTCCCGTATTATTGTTTCAGTCAAAATTGCGAAGCGGCATTTCAGAAAGGAGTTAGCGACGCCAACTTGATCGAGAAGATGTCCCAGAGGTCGCTGACTACGGTAAAGGATGTTCACATTAACGGACCGCCACGTCTGCGTCCGGCGCCACCGCCGGCACGACCACGAGCCTCGCGGCGCGCGAAGCGCCACCTTCGCGCGCCACGAGCCTACTGGCTGCGCCGGCGCCACCGCCGGCGCGACGCCACGAGCCAACGCTGCGCCGGCGCCACCTTCGGCACGACCACGAGCCACGCTGCGCCCGGCGTCACCTTCGGCGCGGCCACGAGTCATGCTGCGCCCACGAGCAAGGGCGGCACGATCGTCGACAACATATGGAACATAAAGCGGCTAAGTCGCTTTTTACTCAATTATGTCATTATGAATAAAATTGTTGACTTTCTTGACTTGCTACTTAGTTAATCACAACTAAGCGATGAAGTCGGGGCTACCTAATAGTGTGCGCGCATCGCATCTTTTTCTTAACGATTGCAAATGATTCCGAAAGTGCGTTAATTCGAGTTGTGAAGCTCGACCCCATGAATGGCGAACTTTAGTCACCCAAAGCGCGTGCCTGGGAAAAAGTGCCATGAGCCGACTCCCGACGCTCGGGGGCTAGACTAGTCGAGGCGAGTGCTTAAACAAAAGAGTTAAAACCACTCGGATGAATTCAAAATCAATAAGGAAAAGGAGTAAAAAACTCTAAAATTATATATAAACCAGTCGGACATCACATCCGAGTGAGTTGTTTTTACACGGCTTAAGTTATGCATATACATGATTTCAGGGCTACTAAATTTAGATGCGACGCGTGTGGGCCAACGCTTCAACAACGACATCAGCAACTTCGGCGGCGAATGAATTTAAAGGGGGCGGCGCTGAATTTCGCCTTGAGTGGGAAAAGCGTTTTGACTTCTGTATATCGTTTGGGATACAGTATGCCCCATGATGAGCCACCGGTTTGTATCTTGCATGACAGTTGGATATAATTCAGCGTGGAGCTCTATTGAGTCCTTCACGATCTCTTTGCCTACAATGGGCATTTGGTGGAAAGGAAAACAAGTCGAAACTACATCAAGAAGCTCGAAGCACTTTCGGCGTGAAGTTTGACTCGAGTTGAAGCTGCGACCGAGGCGGCAATTCGATCGCAAAGCACTCGGGGCTCTTGTGGAGTATATGGACCGGGTATCTACATGGCGGGCCGAGAGGACCACCCAAGAGGGGATGAGCCAAGCCGACTACATGAAGATGGGTATTGCTCAGGAGGCAGGCCGCCATGCGCAACAAGGAAACCCCGAAGATGGAAACCAACCCTGCTTAGGGAGGATACAATTGTAATCCTAGCCGCTATCATGTATAACGGATAAGGAAAGAGATATAATCTCCACCTCATATCCGAGTGGGACTCCTCTCTTGTAACCGCCCTCCTCTGTTATATAAAGGGAGGGGCGGGGAGGAAAAACAAGACACAACATCATCAGCAAATAAGTTAGCCACTCATAATTCCAGAGCACAGGACTAGGGTATTATCTCCACCGAGAGAGCCCGAACCTGTATACATCGTGTGTCTTGTGCTACCATCGAGTTCCCGATTCAGCGCTTAGCCCCCTTTTAATTATTGTCGGTAACAAACCTCGACAACGACCTTCCTGATTTCGTCGATGCGACGCAGGGGCTACTGGAACTCACGCGCGGTGGATGATATCAATAGGTTGAGGGAGGTGAGGAGGCAATGGAGCTGATTGATGGGGTGGGGTTATGGTATGGCCAGAGCAAGGCGTACGAGCCACGCATACCACTGATGGTGGCAGCCACATACGGATGACGCATATCTCTTCAACGTCTTTGCGCCTATGGGACAGCAGGTGATGCTTCTCTCGGTCGATCGATCGATCTCGAATTATAGCGTTATAAATTTACAATTCCAAGTATTGTGATGTTATTATTTAATTTTATAAAATTAAAGATAATTTCAAGCTCAAGTTTGTAAACAGCTGCTTGGAATTTCTATGCTTAGATGAATTGATTTAAACATTTAACCATTGCATATTCAGAGTGAATATTATTATTCAAATAAGGTTCGTGCTCTTTGCAAATAAAATTTTTATCATAAATTGAGTTTTCGTTGCAACATACGGGCACATGGCTAGTATTATAAAATTTTAGGTTTTAGAATTTATCATTTCTTGCAACGGATCTAACCATGTGGGCCCACATGTCAGCGTCGCACTCCCTCATTTCCCATTCCACTTAGTGCCACATCAGCTGCCTCGTGGGCCATGGTTGTGCCTTGCTGACTGTGAGGTGTTTCACCGTACGTGGCAAGGATTTTCGACTAATATACATGTCTGCAATACTCCTTAGATAGACATATTGGACATGTTGACCAATTGTGTACCCTTATGTAGATGGACATACCATATAATCTCCATGTGAGGCTTGCCAATGACTCGTTCCCCTGCAGGCTGCTTAGAGGTGTGCGTATCTATCCAGTCTAGGGGCGATAGTGTATAGTCGCATCGTAGCTCTAGACTACGCGAAGGTCCATATTGACGGTGTACATGAAATTTGCAAAACCGTCGAGCTAAAGATGCTCCAAACGACGAGATTGTAACACTAGGGGATGCCATTAGCATACTCGTCCAATGGCCCAAGAGGGACATCTTCTTCGGCGATCATCTTGCAGCACCGAAACTACACTCACAATATGAGCCACCTGCTAAGCCGAAGCTACCAATACTACCAGAGCCACACACTGCACCGAAGCAGGCCACTAAATCGGCTATTGTGTCTGTAAGGCACAAGCCGGTACTTCACTTCGGACCCAGTCGTCTCCCATAAAGATGACCTATGATAGACGACGAGACAATGACAAGGTCAAATCGAAGAGGATCACAGAGTCCTATGACTTTCCGTTGGCCCTATTGGTGCGATATTTCAAGCTAGGACAACCGTTTGTATCGGTAGAGCGCCAGAAGATGTTTACAATAGCCTATGTTAGATTACAAAATTAGTACATAAAACAAGTCAACAAGTCAATGGCACAACGGGTATTGAGTATTTCGGTCAGCTTCAAGAAGGAGCATTTCTTCCACTAGTTTTTGGGGAGCTTTTTCGTGGTCGATTTCAATGACTTGTTCAATCTTTACAACTTTGGCGCCCTCGACATCTCACTCATCAGATGCTGAACATTATAAGTCCGTGCAATCACACTTTACATTCATGTCATACAAATAAATGTGATATATATGATCTTTACTTTTGTATATATAGATACATGATCATTGAAGCAAAAAAAGAGAGAAAAAGCCGGTGGGTTTTCTCGACCCATACATGGTGTCTAAGCAAACCATATACGAAAATTTACAAGTTGTCCAAGAGTACATGAAAAAAGTATTGTTGGCTCAACAGGAAAAAAATTTGATACTTTTACCCTACAACCCGAGGGTAAGTGTTCCATCCAGTTGCTATACTTGTTGATTTGTACTTTATATGCAATTAGGTTTTAAGTTAGGTTTTACTGAGTTCTACTTGTAATTATACCAAGACAGAACAAGGTAATTTATTTTGATTCTAGAAAGGACGGTACCTACGGCTTCACACCTATCACAAAATTACTCGAGATGTCATTCAATATCTACAGAGCTTGTGGAGAGCCACATAAGGACTCATCGCAGCTGAAGCACGTTCATAAATTTTCGTTATCTGCTAATACTCAATAATCCTTCACTCCATAATAATACCCCCGGAACTAATCAATTATATTTTAGCAGTGCCATCAGCAGCTAAAGACCACTAACCAATGTGGATTCTACGTTTGCCACAACACGCAAATCCTCATAGGTGCGAAGAAGACCAATGTCATAGAGGTTTGTCAATCTTACAATAATTGTTTTCACTTATCAATTTATATATATGTAAGGCTTTACTTTTCCCATTGACAGATTTGGAAATACGCTGAATCTGCGTTGCAACAAGCCAACCTGCTACAAATTCGAGAAAAGCCTTCTTGATGCATGAGATCATAAATCCAAAAGTCGAATACAACTCGGCCTCACCTAATGAGTTGTGAATTTGTTAATTAGTTACCACTTGCATTAATTTGTGAATTGTGTGATGTGAATTTGTAAGTTGTAGTTATAGATTCAATTGATTAATATATCTAAATTGATTTCTGATATGGATGCGCTATACGTAGTGTGTAATATGTAATCTGAGTTGATTTTTGAAATGTGTATCATAATAATATGCTTATGATGTAAACTTTGTAATCTATTTTGTTTTAGAGAACATAGCTAGTATTTCTTAAGACTAGCCAATAAAATTAAAAAATCTTCAATAATACAAATCATCATTACAGACGGTTCTTAACTATAACCATCTGTGATGATGCAATATCACAGACGATTCTAAATATGAATTATCTGTGATTGTAAAATATCGTAGACGATTTTAGACTAGAACATATTCATAAACAGTTTATAAAACCGTCAATAACGAGGCTTTTAAACTGTTTATGATGAGTTTTTGTATAGTGGTACACGCAGCGCTACACGCATGGCTGCAGGATCCTGGATGGGCTAACCCCTATCGGGCATCGTCCACTGCGCCTACGGCAGCAGATGGCTGCTGCATCGCCACCTCCCGCTGCAGCTGCTCCCCGCCGCCGCCGCCGTCGACGACGCGGGCAACCTCCGCGTTGTACACGTACAGCCGGCACACGACGAAAAAGACGACGAGGTTGGCGCAGTTGAGCACGGCAAAGAAGGCGTAGTAGTGGTCCAGCCGCGAGGCGTTGAGGTTGTTGAGGATCCAACCGGGCCGGCCGTGCCGCCGTGTGACGTGCGACACCGTCGACAGCAGCAGACTGCTGAGGAAGTTGCCAACGCCGAGGCTGGTCGTGGCGTACGACGTGCCGAGGCTCTTCATACCCTCGGGCGCCTGGTCGTAGAAGAACTCGATCTTGGCCACCTCCAGGAACGCATCAGCGACGCCCATGAGCACGAACTGCGGGAGCAGCACGAATATGGTGAGCGGGATGGTCGTGCCCTTGCTGTCGTAGATGCCGTGCTCGCGCGCCACCGCCAGCCGGTGCCGCTCCGTGACCGACGCGATGCCCATGATGACGATGTGGATGACGAGCCCGACGCCCATGCGCTGGAGCAGCGAAATGCCGCGCGGGTTCTTGGTCAGCCGCTGCGCGAAGGGCATGAAGAGGCGGTCGTACAGCACGACGGCAACCAGCATGGAGATGGTCACGAACCCCTGCAGGCTCGCCGGCGGGATCTCGAAGTGCGGACCGACGTGCCGGTCCAGCGTCGTGCCCTGCTTCACGAACAACGTGTTGATCTGCGCCATCATCGCGCTCGGTACGAACGTAATGGCCAGCACCGGCAGCATCTTGAGCATCTGCTTCGTCTCCTCCACCTGCGTCACCGTGCTTAGCGACCACCGCGACGTGCTCCCGATCTTCACTGCCGCTTTGCTCAGCACGCTGCACCCCAACAACGGCGAAGAGGACCAATATGAGACGACGCACGTACGTGCCAAATTCACGTACGCGAGACCAGGAAACGTAGCTTTGAGATGATCACCTTAGGTATGGCGTGTACGGAAGTGGGGACGCCTTCTTCTTGGCGTAGTGCTCTGGGTCGAGCTCGTGCAGGTCGAGGGGGTCGACGGGCGCGGCGACGGCGCACTTGCGGGCGGAGGCAACGATGACCCTGGCCATCTTGGCGATGGGGCTCTCGGAGGTGGGCTTGTGGCGGTAGAAGGGCGTGCCGGCGGTGAAGATGGCGATAGAGATGGCGAGGCCGAGCGTGGGGAGCGCGTAGCCGACGGTCCAGCCGACGTTGTCCTGGATGTAGACGAGGACGGTGTTGGCGAAGAGCGTGCCAAAGAAGATGCTGAACATCCACCAGTTGAAGAAGGAGAGCTTGTGCCGCCGCTCCCGCGGGTCGTGGTCGTCGAACTGGTCGGCGCCGATGGTGGAGATGTTGGGCTTGGTGCCGCCCGTGCCGACGGCCAGGATGTACAGGGACAGGAAGAACAGCCCCAACTGCAGGCTCGACGCCTTCTGCTCGCAGTTTGGGTCCGCCGTGCCGGCGCCGCAGCTCGGCGGCTTCAGCGACGGCAGCGACACCGCCATGGTCAGCAGGCTCATGCCCTGCGCAATCATTAGTGGGCGAATCAAGAAGACGTGAGTCTACGTTTAGAGGCTTGGACACGTGTTGGGCTAAATTGCTGGTCTTGGGCTTAATTTCTTAGGTTTTTGTTCCCCACCAGAAAATCTCAACTAAAGATTTCACATCACACCATCTGCAGATAATCGTCCGTTTTTAAGAAACGCCATTTTGCATCAGTTTTAGAACTGACGGATAGTTAAAAATTGACATGCGATCCAGCTGAGGGTTGTATTATGCTTGCTCAAATATTTTCTTTGCGGACGATTTTCAAAGTGTTTCGACAGGTTCTTTGAACAGCACTGTGCGTCCAGTGAGGAAGGACGTGCCTGTAGCCTTAGTGGAGTGTGCGTGTAAGTACGCGTCATCCATCATCTAAAAAAATATTAATAAAAAAGAACTCTTGGCTCAGTTAGACATGAACTTTCAACCATCCGCTACATCAAGTTCACAGACTAGCATCGAATTTTTTTTTTCCGGACTCATGCCACGCTTTTATTTTGTTTCCTCGTGTTTAATTACTTGTCTCCTATAAAGATTCCATCTAGATGGTCAGTAAGTCTTCGGATATGGACAGCTAGCATTTTGGTTTTCAACGGCAATATCCTCTCAAAGATGCTGCTGCAAGCATCACGTTCAAGGTTTAATGGTCCAGCTAGTTGATGCTCGCATATCTTCATAATTTTTTCTCCTTTTTTTTTCTTCTCGGTTGATAATAGTACATACAGTTTTACCAACCAAAAACATATATATATACTTGTGGGTAACTAATATGTAGAGTTGCATGGGAATTAAGTTTCAATACTACTACTGATCAGCAACTAATTCTAGTTGTCATATCCATTTTATCTTACTTAGCTAGTTTATTCCCAGAATCTTATGATTTGCTCCGGACAAGTGCATATTCTGAATTCTAACGCTTTCACAATCCGTCCTTTTCAACACTTTGCCTTTACGACCAGCAAACCGAAAACAACCGCTACCGATCGAGCTAACACAAAACGAACAAAAGCCAGCGCATGTACATGTCACGCTATCACAGACGAGTAAACGACATGGAGACGAGGACAGAATGGCATCTGCGAGGGCGTACGCCGGCGGCGACTTACGATGAGGTAGATGACGGAGGCGACCATGAAGGTGCGGTAGCGGCCGAGGTGCGCGTCGGCGATGTAGGCGCCGACGACGGGCGTCATCCAGACGGTGCCGACCCAGTTGGTGACGTTGTTCGCCGACGGCACGGTGCCCTGGTGCAGCTTCGTCGTCAGGTACAGCACCAGGTTCGACGAGATGCCGTAGTAGGCCATCCTCTCGAACACCTCGTACACTGCAGGCACAAGGGGGCAACAAAGTACAGAGAGGATTCAGTACAATTATATTTTTCCCTTCAAAGAAGTCTTGTAGGAAATGGAGATAACGACATCCTTATTGTCTATTTTATATAGTCCTACTAATTAATAAGGTTGGATATATTGTTGAAGATAACTACCACATATACATGAGTACCTAGTAAGCTTGAGAGAGTGAGAAGGACCGGCTAGATAGCCGCAAAAAGTACGTATTTACACACGAAACTACGAAAGAGATGGCTTGCATAACATGATAACATCACGAAAATTTCTTCCCGTAGTTGGGTCCGACCTAGCTTGCTCATACCTTTCAACTGTCATGACTCACGAGCTCGGCATTTCGTACCAAACCGCAACCATCACACAACCGGAAACGGTTCCTATGCAGTCTGTAACTTAAGCAGGGACCGTCCGATCGAAGAAAACGAACGGTCCGGATCGGCTAAAAATACTATATAGATTTTCCACTGCACGAAAACACTGTTCATGAGACTGTAGTAAAACACTATTTATCTAGTTCTGAGCCAATCCGGACCGTCCGATGCGTCGATCGGTCGATCCTCACCTGTAGGGGCTACTTAAGTTGGCGTCCCCACAGAGACCGCACGGAAACCATTTCCCACACAACCATCAAAGGCAATGTATGGTTTTTTTTTAAAAAAAATCTCTGAACAAGTTGATCGCGTGAACCAGTCTTATGAACAAAATGGTTCATATATGGCACACTTGAATCCGCACATTTGGTTGGAATAATCGGAAGTAGACAAATACTAGTACATATCTATTTTCTTGTTCTTGTCGTGAACAACACTATACCAGGTCCAAATTAATGGGCTGGAAGCATGCCTTCTTTTCCAAAACAATAATCAAAAGTGGGTCCCTGAGGGTGGATTAATGCAAGGTTAATTTCAACCCCTTCGTGCCACTCCAAGCAGACAGGACATGCTTTTCCTCGGCAAGTTAAGTTAATTTAGACTATGACGTACACCAATGATGTTGCTTGCTTATATGATGGCACAAATTATTAGAGACAAACTGCCAACTAAAGTGTTACGTCCTACATACTAAGAATCTGAACTAACTAGTGCTACTGCTCTTTTGTTTCAATCCTAAACCACAAATTGAAACAAAAACCTCTTCCTTTAACTCTCTCAACCAAAGATCCTTCTATTGTACTACTCCATTCCGCAATATAATTCCTTATTCCTTATTCCGCAATATAATCCTAAACCACAAATTGAAACAAAAACCTCTTCCTTTAACTTTTTAATTTATACCTATGCAGGTAGCACAGTCATCAAATCCTCTGACTGCTTAGTCCATTTATACAGAAAGATGGTACATATTCAAAGAAACCGGTGCAGGCGACCCCTCCGGTTACTACCTACACTACACACGGTGTGCCAACAGAGCATGTACCTAGGACAGTGCCACTAAAAATCGAGAGATAGTTGGGAGTTCAGACGTACGATGGCAGGAAATATTTAAGAGAAATTCCCCGATCCTCTGACGAACGATGGGTAGTTCCGGCGAAGATTTCCATAGCGGCTTAGCCGTCTAAATCACGATGATTGGTTACTAACCATCGATCCTACAGAACCATCATGCTGATCTTCTCTGCCATATGCACGTGGCCAGCAAAGAAAAACTACAAACTCTTAGTGCTTACCTAACGAGCTTCTGCCCTAATTAACTAGGAGTAATCCACATGAGTCACGGCCCTGAAGAACCCATGGGTCATAAGGCCGAAGTTACATACATAGCACATGAAGATAATAACTAGACAAGCAATCAAAGGATTTAACTAGCTAGTTAATTTCAGATGCTCTAATTCTTACCTACAACGAAGGAGCAGGCTTTCCACCCTCCTCGCCTGGACCGGAGGATCGGGTTGCCCCGGAGGTCCACCGTGCCGTCCTGCGTGTACTCGTCGCAGCCGCCGGCCTCCAGCCTCTCCGCCATGGACGGCCTCTCCGAGCTGCTGAAGCTCTGTGTTTGAGGTAGGGAGGGGGAGACGGGTGCGTATGTGTGACGAGCACTACTGCTCAGGCCGGACCCCCTGTCTGAGCTCTACTAGCTATTTGCCCATTTATAAGCCCGGTCCTTGACTTCCCGGTCAACAAGTGGTTTAACTAGCACGGTGTTTCGGCCGAGTTCCTGGCTTTGAACCGAGCGTTCAATTATCACCGATAACCAAGCATAGATCAATACATAGGATATGCGTAGGAGACTGGTTATCGAACTTAACGGGTTATTATTCAGTTTTTTCTAAATTAACATAATTTATCTTTAAATTATTTTTTATCATTTAAATGATTATTTTAAATTCAAGCTAACAAGGCATTATCGTACCGAGCCTCACTAACAAATAGACTTATGTTAATTTTGAACATATTAATCACCGTAATCGAAGCAATTCACGTTCACATCCTGCTCAGCTTTTTTTTTCTTTTTTCAGCCAGATATGCACGGTAACTGTTCAGTACAATGGGACCAAATCGAATTGGACTGACGAACTAGGCATCATATCTACGGCAATATATCCTGTGTACACAGGCTTTCCGTGTACACACCGTATACATCAACTAATAAAAGTCATAAAAAAATTCTGAAAAAAATTGTAGATGTACTTCATAGATTACTCTACCTATGGATGAAGTTTCAAGATTAAACTTGTCAGAATTTTCTCTTTTTTGTAATTCTCGATATATAATAAATTTAAACCTACAATTTTATACATAGGTAGAGTAATCTATGAAGTACATCTATATTTTTTCAGAATTTTTCATGACTTTTATTAATTGATGTGCATAATGTGTATATGAAAAATTCTGTGTGCACAGGATACCTTGCCCATACCTACATGCTAAGATTTTTGTTTTCTGAGATAGTATCGGGTGTTCAGATTTGGAAACAGCAAAAGGGGCAACGCACTCACATGCAACTATGCAAGATCGTGAGTTCTTGGACACGTGACAGGTCCAAGCTAGGTGGGGTCTGCGTTGAGGGCCTTGAGCCCTTGAGGCCCCAAATGGTGGATGCACGTGGTCAAGCGCCATGCCACCCGAGCTAGGCTTAAACACGGCCTTACAGGTGGGCTTTGCGAGGTAAACATTTGGTTTTCGTTTTTGACTTTGGTTGTGGGAGTGAGCCTTGGGTCGCTCATCTATGTATATCTATAATGTTGGAGAGATGGCCGTTAGCCTGACATGTGCCACTTCTGCATTGTAGTTTCTACAGTGCATAGCTATAATATTTTTTAATTTTTTTTGGGTTTTTTTTAAATGTTTCCCCTCTCCCTGTTAAAATTGAGATAGTACTTTTGTTTTTTTAATTCTATAATGTTGGAGAGATTTAGCCTCTCTCGTTAGAATTGATTTTTTTGGGTTTTTTTTTAAATGTCACCTGTTAAAATTGAGATAGTACTTTTGTTTTTTTTTAACCGTTAGAATTGAGGCTAAAGTCGCTAAATCCACCATGCTTGGTATCTTATAGTGTATTTGGTTGTCTGCATCATCTTAGTCTATCTCGTATGAGCCATCTAGACTAGCCTCGGTCTCTATAAGTGGATGCAAGTTGAGTTGTTTGGTTGCTTGTTTATGTATATCACAGGACTGTATTAGAGAGAAGTCTAATTTATGTGTTTCCTTCATCCTGCATGAGTGGGTGCAATTGCATCTATCTGGCCTGGATAAACAGGAAACCAAACACGTGCCTAATAGATATAGTTGCATTCACTCATACGATTTAGACACCATACAGGCAACCAAACACACTTTTATTGGTTGTTCGGGCCTTCCACAGAGAAGACTGGCCAATAATTAATTCTAGAAATTGTTTTTTCTGATCATAAAACTTTTTAGAATGGAAGATTAATCAGGACATTAAATAAAAGCGTCTTTTTAAGGATGTAAATAAATCATCTTCGAAATCATTTTTAGAACATCATTGGTTGATAGCCAAATTATAGTATATCGATATTAATAGTGCTTTGTCAACGAAGGCATGTGGTAATCAACAATAATAGACCATGCATATTTCATGGTACCTTTTTTACACAAAACAATACCATCTAGCCAGCTAACAATTTGTACCAAATTAAGTTTGTTTACTTTGTGTGTGAGGCAGAGAGGTCGAGCGAGAAGGACAGATGGAGCTGAAAAAGAGTTGAAGTGAAATCAAACGATTCGAGAGGAAATGGCCAACGAAGCGAGGTCTACTACGCCTAGGATACCCGTGCTGTTTAGTATACTAGGTAGAATGGCGCGCGATGTCGCGTCCGGCAAAAATCCGTTTTTTTTTTGTTTTTTGTGTTTGCTAAAAAAAATGGGTCGTCAGGATTCGCCGTCGAATCTACTGGTCGATACAAATCCTTGGACGAATCAACCTTTTTTAAAAAAAAAACTCACGGTTATGACCCGTTAGCAAATACACAAGTTGTTATAAACCTTCGACGAATCCATATTTTTTTTTGTCGATACGTGTTTTATTTAGAAAATTGCAGTTGAATCTGCGTTTTTTTTTGTTTTTTTAAAAGAAAAGTGCGTTTTTTTATGTATTTCCTTTTTTAAAAGGCTGCTTGGACCCTTGGGCGAATTCATGAACCGCTATAAATCCTCGGGCTAATCTACATTTTTTAAAAAAAACGCGGTTATGACCCATTGGCAAATCCATAAGTTGCCATAAATCTTCGACGAAAACATTTTTTTAGGGTTTTTGTGTGGCGAAAACACTTTTTCGGTTTTTTTGTGCGAAAATATTTTTTCCGGAAAAAGCGGAGAAAGGACACGAGCGTAAAGTAAGGACACATTTGTTATTTTTTGAACACAGTCGCTATCTGAAAAAATTAGAAAAGGGTTTATTCGCGATTTGAAACTAACGGAAGGTTTTTTCCGTAAAAATACCATGCCAGGGACCCAAATGCGAAGGGAAAAAATATCTTTGTCTCACAGAAAATTACACAGGGACCTATCCGTAATTTTGAAGAAGCGGAGGGGCTTTTTCGCAAAAATACCAAAGTGACACCTGGGTGCCTCGATTGCTCTCCAATTCTTGCACATATAGATATGTGAATGATATACACAAGCCATTGGTAAATAATTAAGGTGTGTTTAGTACAGCTTTAGGGATTTGATAGAGCTGTGTATTTCTAACTCCACTAAATTCATGGAGCTGGAGCTATAAGTACATTAAAAGTGTTTAGATGGGTCATCTTGTTTACATTTTAGACCAAAAATATAAACTTAATTCATTTTATTTTAGCCTACAAGTTTCAGATCTCAGGTGAAAACTGGGATCTGGAGCTCTACCAAACAGAGCCTTAGGCGGGGTGCACACTTGCCACCACACATGTACGTGCTCTCTCTCATCATAAATAGTTATTGTGAAATCATATGCTGAAAAATTGGTTTAACGATAAACTGGCATTGCAAAGGGGTTGTGATTATAGCATGTATGGTGCTTGTGCATGTACTGTTTCAGATGATTATTTGATATGCTTGTGATAGCATGATAATGATTTTGCTTGATGCAATGCGCTCGTGTGAGTGGTTGTATGGATTGATTTTGAGTCAAGTCGTAGACTTGTGCTCGGATTCGTTTCTTATTTATTCGTCTGCAAGTGTTGCTTGAAGGCGAACGTGGTCGATGATGGGACTGGAATTAGGTTCATGGAGAAACTGAGGTTCAAGACTAGATTCACAGAGGAATCGATGTCCTAATGGTCAAGAATGTCATGCGGGACGTTCGGGTTAGAGAACGCTGCACATGAAGGCTGGTTAGTCATATGAGTGCGGCATATGGGCCGTATGGGTTCAGAGTTGTATTGGGCCATGTTGGATCAAGTGGAGTTGTATACAAACTCTTTAGAATTACTTATTATAAATAGGAAGAGGTGTCTTCTGTTTATTGTGAGCTAGACATTAAAGATTTGTCGACGATCGGGATCGTCAACCGCAAGAAAAGAGGTAGGGGTCAGAGAGTTTATGGGACCCGAGCTGCGTTTTGCTCGAACGAAGGAAGAAACCGATCGCGGTGATGGTGAACAAGGCGACAACGAACACGAGACAAGAGTTTTATCTTGGTTCGAACCCTGTGAAGGTAATAGCTCTACTCCAGTCGCCTTGCGGCGGTGATTCTTGTTATACGGGCGTACAGAGCAGTGTTTACAACTCAAGACAGTAATGGAGGTTCCTAGCTCGAACTGCCGTGTCCCCTGTTGTCTTCGTCTCCTTGGTCTTTATACCCATACGCATAGCGGCGGAGCGATCCTTGGGAAGGGCCCGTGCCCCTTGAAATTTGGCGACAAGCGCCCCGAACTTCTGCGCCTCTTAGTCATCCCCACGACCCGCTCTGAAGCTGCGGTCAAATGCTAGATCCGAAATCGAGGTATGACCGAAGCTCGAACGAGATCCCGCCCGAGCTCGAGGTCGGCGGGGTCAAGCTTCAGTCCTGGCGCTCTAGGTCGGCGCCTCGGATGCACCCAGTCTTGGTTGGGGCCTCCGAGCTCGAGGATCCGTTGGCCGTCTGTGCAGCGGTCAAGGAGTACCAGACCCTCGTCGGCTAGCCCCGAGGCTCTAGGTGGGTGGGACCCCAGGGCGACCTCGAGCCTTATTCTCGAGGCGAAAAAAGAACCTTCGTGAGTCTTGACTCCTTGGTGAGGTCGAGGCGGAGACCACAAAGCAAGCCTTTTGGCCTCGACACTGGCGACCTTCGGACTTCCATTGTTGAATACGGATGTGAACGGTTGGTGGGCACCTGGCGGCGTCTCGACTCCGCAGCCCAAGCCTTAACTGCTCCTGTCAAATCGCGTTTTGGCACGCCTTTTGAGGCGCCGTGGACTGGATTTCACCGTGTTGCGGTTCATAAGCCCAGCGCCACATCTTCATCAAGAAAGCTCTCGCCCTTGAGCCCTTCGTTTTCCAAGTCCTCTCGCCCGAGCAAGGTCCTCCTCTCCCCCTCAGACCAAGCCAGACAACCGCCATGACCAAGTTAGGAAGGAGCACTCTGTCGGACTCGAGGATGAGAGAGCTCGAGTCCACAGAAATTCTGGACCCATTTGTATGGCGCCGCCGCAACGAGACGAGAAGCCGCGCCCAAGGACGACGAGATCGTCTGCACCGAGCACTATGTCCTCTTTGGCTTGCGGACCCCGGAGAGTGAGTTCGTCGCGAAGGTCCTCTCCAGCTGCGACATCGAGCTCATCAATCTGGTGCCAAACTCCGTTCTTCTCCTCACCATCTTTTCCCATCTATGCGAGGGGTTCCTGGGATTCTCCCGACCCCCTCGCTCTTCTTTGGTGCTTGGTCTCTTAGCTCAGGGAAGGACCCGTGGTCATTGCCTCTACTTCGGCGTGGTGGGACTCAAGTGGGCCTTCCTAAGTTCCACCAGGATTCCCTCGGCGTGGAGCAGCCGGTTCTACTGAAGAGGGGCGAGGGGACGACGGTGTCTGAAGGACCCCATCGCCAACCGCAAGAAGGAGACTCGAGTCGGACGACCTCGAGGTCGACGAGGAGGCCATCACCCTCATCCATATCTGCGCCACGCAGTCTTATGGCGGCGATCGCTAAGCGATTTCTGCGGAACGCGTGTCCCTCTCGGCGGAGGAGCACCCTTCTTCGAGATCGAGGGTCGATGATGCTACCCGCGAGAACACGTCTAGTAAGTCTTCTTGTCTCAAGGTGCGGCTTGCACACCCTCCGATCCTCTCTGATGGTACCGCTTGTCTTGCGGTCAAAGGAAAGAATCCTAGGTCTCCACCAGGATGGTCGAGATGTTCGGGAAGCTGGCGCACGAGTACGTCATCGGCAACCCCGTCCCAAAGAATGTACTCCGTCGAAAGGATGAGGTAAGTCACCCGATCAAGCGCTCGAGTCTTATACCCACGAGCCCCTTCTTGAGCCTCGCTCGCACGCAGGCCCATTAGGAGTTACTGGACACGGCCAGGAGGATGCTCCCACTGCCTGGCGGGGGCAGGGGCAAGAAAGGGAAGAAGCGACCTCCACCGGTCGGACCAAGCCGAACGGAGGCGAAGAAACGCCATGTCGAGTGGGGGACCGTGCCATGGTAGGGCCCTTACGTCGAGCCCCGAGCTTGTGTTTTCTCGCGCCTTGCCGCTTTGTGAGTTTCCTTCGTGTAGCAAG
Organism: Guadua angustifolia; assembly: GCA_036346375.1. Taxonomy (NCBI): domain Eukaryota; kingdom Viridiplantae; phylum Streptophyta; class Magnoliopsida; order Poales; family Poaceae; genus Guadua; species Guadua angustifolia. The sequence goes on along the minus strand of CM070518.1, from coordinate 13,305,244 downwards.
AGGCCTTGTTGCCGCCGCCAGTCTTGAGTACACCCAGAGCCTCGAGCGAGCCCTCGCCTTGATGGGTAACGCGGAGCGGCTCGGACCCCGAGACCTCGGGTCGCGAGGACGCGCAAACGTGACGCCCCCTCAACATCGGGGCAGCAAGACCTTCGACGACCTTCGACGAGGAGGAGACTGGTGACCCAGGTAAGCCCCTGGCATCCCGGTCTGCGCCGCCCCTTTCGTATCTTTCTGGCTTAGTGTATGCTTTTGATCGCAGACCTCGAGCACCCGAGCTCGAAACTTGCCCGTTTTGACGATGGCTGTTGTCCAGGGCGAGTCCGAGTCCGAGGAGGAGAACGCCTTATTTGGTACCACGCGCGACCGTCGTGGGACCGCGCTTCCTCGAGCCAGCCCTTGGTCGGTGAGTTCTACCAAGGGCTCGGCGACTCGTCCAAGAAAGCGAGCCAGCGGTCGTATGGACTACGACAGGCGAGGCCCACAGCCTGATATGCTATCGGCGGGCTTCCGAAGCCCGTGAGGAGGATACTCGGGGCCTTGAGGCCCACGATTTAAGTGGCCTCCAAGACCCTGACCACGATCGCCCGGCCGAGGCGCGACTCACGCCGATCCGGGCGTCGAGACATAACTCCACAAACCTCCCGGCCTTGTGTATGCTGAAGGCCGAGGCCGCTGCACCGAGCCCGGAGGTCGGGAATCGAGGCGGATCCATTGCCATCCCCTTAGCCGGGAGGCAAGCGGGACCCGTCCATGGAGATCGGGTAGCTCTGCCGCTATGTCCTCCCCGTCGGTGGCCTTAACCCACCGGAGGAGGCGGATAACCAAGCCGCCCAGGCGGGACTCGAGTCCGGTCAAGTCGCCATCGGTGGCGTGGTCGATCCGGCAGACCGGCATGGCGGTTGACGAGGAGGAGGAGATCCTCGCGATCGTATTGGCGGCCGTGAGGACTTCACCGCAAGACGCTGGAGGCGACTCGGCGAGTGAGGTCTTCCCGCCGACTCCGTAGCTCGCGATTTGACCTCCTTGTCCCTCTCATTTTTGGTCCACCCTTTTCGTCGTGAAGGTGATCGACCATGCCTCTCGAGGGCTACAAGGCCTCAAGAGTATCTTTGTCGTCTTGAGGTCTCCTCGGCCTTGATGGGAGGCGAGGAGGTTGGCGCGGCCAAGCTCGTCCAGACCATTGAGGTCGGCGAGGAGCTCGGCGAAGGACCAAGAGCTCGATGATCTCGCCGGACGATGAGGCGCAGGAGATAGTCCACGTGGAAAAGCTCGAGCGGACGGGGTCTCCGACGCGACCATTTTAAGGCCGTGGAGCGAGGCGCGCGACGTTCACCACGCGCTCGAGGTGGCGGGCCAAGATCAGCTACTGGAAGGCTTCCGCGGGCGTCGACTCCGAGCTCAAGGCCAAGATACTCCGGCTCGAGGAGGAACTTGGGAGCGTCAACAAGACACTTGAAACCGAAAGCGGGCCAAGGTCAAGGACACAGGAGAGGGCAGCTGCGGGCGAGCACATTCTAGGATGAGGCGTCCCAGAGCTCGAGGCCAAAATCCTCGAGCTTGAGGGAAGCTCGAGCGATGCCACCAAGGCGCTCGAGGTCGAGCAGCGCTAAAGTCGGTATTTGGAGAAGGCTCGTGAGGTCGCCCCTTGGGCCTGGGACTAAGGTCCCCGGGCTCGAAGAAAAGCTCGAGCGCGTCGGTAAAGCAACGAAGAGTGCCTGGCCCAGCTCGATTTAACGACGGCCGAGCCGTGGATGCTTCAACCAAGCCCTCGGCTCGAGGTGAGATCGCAACCACGAAGGCAAGAGTGGCCCAGCTTCGGCGAGGAAAAGCTTACCGTGAGATGGCCGACCTGTAAAGAAACATCAAAGAGCAAGGAATGTACTAACAAAAGTGGTTTGTTTTTGGTGTACAAAGAAACCTCGTCCCTGTTGTAAATCCGTAGCTTGGGGATACTTGAAGTCTTCCTTGCTTTGCTTATTAGTCGTTCCCGTGCTTTCTAGGTCGTGCGCCGATAGGGTAGCCTTACCCGGCCCGTTGGGTCGAGGTCGGCGGCGTGTGCCTCGGGCACAAGACTTAAACATGGACGAAGGCCACGACTTGCAAAGTGGAGGAACAATTCGCAAAGGTAGAAGGGCACAAGCGGACATCGTTAGTGCTCGAGCGGTCCTTGCGACCATGCACATCGCTCGGCGGCTAAGCGGCGAGGTTCTCGGCTTCGAGCCGAGCACGAGGAAAAACTAGATTGCGAAGAGGTTAAACTACGTATAGCTCGTTCGCTGGCGGTGAACGTCAAACCTGCGTCGCTTAGACCAGGAGCGAATGTGTTTGCGCACGAAGGTCGTGTTCGAAAAAAAAACAAACGAGGAACCGCCGAAAAAGAAATAGCAGTAACATCAGTGGAAGCAGACATAAAAAGTGAAAGACCAGCTTTATTGAAATGTGAGGCATATGGTTTACACATAAAACTTCCGAAGCTGATCTATATTCCACGAGCTAGAGAGCTCTCTGCCGTCGGGCATCGCTAGCCGGTAAGCCCCCGTGCGATCTGTTGAAACAACTCTATAGGGGCCCTCCCATGAGGATAACTTGTTGGTCTTGGGCGAGCTCTGAATCCGCCTCGGGGCTAAGTCCCCAACAAGGAGCTTCCTAGGTCGTCTGCGAGCGAGACGCATGTCTGCGAAGAGTTTGCGGGTAGTCGTTGATCGTAGCGATGCGGCATCTTACTTCTTCTGCGAGGTGAGGTCGAGACCGTTCAAGGCTCGAAGTCGACTTGGTCGACCAAGTGACACTGGCGAGCCAGCGTGACCTCGGGAGGCGGGGCGGCCGATCACCGAACACAGTTTGGAAGGGTGTGGACCACGTGGCTCGGCTTGTTGTGGTCTGAATAGACCATAGGGCGGTGGGAAGTTAGTCCACCGGGCCTTGCCGTGTCGGTCGAGCTCATCTGCGACTCGTTTCTTGGCGCCTGGGCGATTTTCCGTTGGCGCGTTCATTGCTCCGTTGCTCGGGGTGAGCCACCGGCGAAGCAGATTTTAATGTCGAGTTCCTCACAAAACTCTGGAACAACTTCTTTGGTAAAGCGAGTACCGTTGTCGGTGATAATCTTGCATGGAACCCGTGCACAGGTGACCACGAACAAGCGGAAGAAATGAGCGCCGCGCGGCGATTATGGTCGAGACGATTCGACCTCTATCCACTTGGTGAAGGTGTAAACGGCGACGAACGAAACTTCTTCCCCATTTGCTTGAGAAAAGGACCGAGGATGTCGGCCCAGTCGAGAAGGACCCGCGGCGGGATGGTGCAGGAAGCGCGAAGCGGGTTGATCACGACTTCCGGCGTGGAATTGGTAGGCTCGGCGGTGCGGACGATATCACGAGCATCTGAGCGTCGAGGCCAATAGTACCCCATGCGGAAGGCCTTCCGACCATTGTCTGTCTGAAGAGTCGCCCCACAGAGGCTGAGTGAATGTCATGCGATGAGTACTTACCCTCCTCCGTGGAGATGCACCGCGTCAGGATGCCGGAAACATTGCGTCTGTAAAGCTCTCCCTCGACAAGCGTGTACAGACTCGCCCGGCGCTTGATCCGGCTCCTCTCGGCAGGGTCGGGTGGCAGGTCACCCCGGGCAAGGAAATTGTGGATGGCCTCGGCCCAGGAGGGGGTACCTTCGACCATGGCGAGCGCGACTTCTTGGTCGGAGATTGTCGGGGCCGCCAGCGTCTCCAGGATGACGTCGGGTGGGATTTCATCGTCGGAGGAGCCGAGCTTGGAGAGGTAGTCCGCAGTGGAGTTGTCCTTCCTGGGGATGTGCTTGAGCTCCGAGTTCGGAACCACTTCTCCATCTTGCGTGCCTCGGCGAGTTACTTTGCCATCGAGTCTCTGAGCCTTTGGTAGTCCTTGTTGAGCGGTTGACGAGCAGTGGGAGTCACCCTTCACGACCGGGCAGACGCCCAAGGCCTTACAAGCTCGTAAGCCGGCCAAGAGGGCCGTGCTCGCCACATTGTTGGTGTTGAGAAGCCAAAGCAATTCGTACCTCAATTTGTCCTTGTGGTGAGGATAAGGATCGGCCCGGCGCTTGAAGGACCTCGGCGCGTCAAAGAACATGACCGAGGCTTCTCCTCTTGACTGAAGCTCGGGGCGAGGCTGCGGCGTCTGCTTTCGACCACGAAGTCGGCGAGCACTGCGACTTGATGGTCGTGCGCCACGACACGGACATCGAACGCCGCCCGGTTCCATGGCCCACTTGGCGATTCGTCGCCACCCTCCGGGTTCTCGGGATGTCCCGGCGGAAGGCTGCTCGGGGCGACCACAGAGTCGCTGAAAATAGTCGGAGCTTGCTGGCGAAGCCATGAGAGCGTATAATAGCTTTTGTACTGCGGGTAGCGCTCGCCGGGCCGTGCAAGACCTGTGACATAATAAATGGGGTCTTCTTTGAGACCCCGTTCGCCACCAGGGCGGCACTAACGGCATGGGGGTGGCGCGAGATATAGCGATAACTTCTCACGGGTTGTGGCGTTGTAAGGAGGGTGGGGGCGACGGTATGCCTTGGTCGTCGAAGGATCGTCGGGCCTCTGGAGTCCACTCGAAGCCCGTGCTTGCGCAAGGTTTGGAAGAATGGGAGTCCGCGCTCTCCGAGCCTCGAGATGAACTTCTCGAGGCTGACCATGCGGCGGTGAGGCTTTGCACTGCTTGATCGAGGTCGGGGTGCCATCTTCTCGATCGCCTCGATCTTTTAGGGTTTGGACCAACCCCGAGCCCCGATCATATAGCCGAGCACCTTCTGGGACGCCGCGCCGAACCGCACTTCTCGGGGTTGAGCTTGATCTTGTGCTTGAGGTTGGCGAAGGTCTCCTCGAGATCCGAACATGGTGCGTCCTCGGCGGGGCTTTTGGCGATGATGTCGTCACGTAGACCTCAAGGTTCCGCCCGTCTGGGGCTCGAAAGTCTTGGTCATCGGCCGTTGAAAGGTGGCCCTGCATTCGCGAGACCAAATGACATGGTCGTATAGCAATAAGTGCGAGCGGCGTGATGAAGAAGTCTTGCTCTCGTCGTCGATCCGCCCGCTTGATCTGGTGGTATCCCGATAAGCATCCAAGAAGCTAAGCATCTTGGCATTCGCGGTGGAGTCCACGATCTGGTCGATCTTGTGAGCGGAAGTTGTCGCCGAACAAGCCGAGTTCAACCCGTATGGTCGGCGCACATTCTCCACTTTCCTCCCTTCTTACGCACGATGGCCGGGTTGGCGGCCACTCGGAGTAGTTAATCTCACGAATGAAGCCGGCCTTCAAGAGCTTGTCAAGGTTCTCCTTGATATTGCGACCTTCTCGGGAGAAGCGTCGCGGCTTCCTGGCGTCTGGTCGAGCGGATCCCACGCAATTTGTGCTCGATCACCTCCCTCGGGGCGCTAGGCATGTCGCGGGCTCCCAAGCAAACATGCCTTTGTTGGCGTGAAGAAAGTGGCGAGCTCGAGTTCCTATTGGAACTCGGTTCGCCGAGACGATGGGCCTTTGGTCGGGTCACTCTCATCGGCGGCACGGCCGCCGTTTCCCCACTAAATTTGGATTGCGCCTTACGGCGGCGTTCTTCGTCGTTGCCTCCGGACATATTTGGGCGGCATGCGGCGAGAGCCAAGGCCTTGGTCTTGCTGACCATCGCGCGCTTGTAGGTTGCCTTGCGGTGATGACATCGTTGGGACGAGCGACTTCATGCATCGATGGCCATAATGGTTGGCCGCCATGAACTTGACCAAAATTTGGCCGTCCGAGGATGGCGTTATGCGGAGGTCACCCTCGACCACCTCGAAGGTGATCGGCTCGGTCGCGAAGTTATCGAGCCGCCGAAGGTGACGGGCAAGACAACTTGCCCCAAGAGGGTGGTCGAGCTCCGGGGACTATCGAAGAATGGTATGGTGATGCTCTTGACCTTCGGCCGGGAATCTGCATCGGTCGGCGCTCCTACTGCGACAAGTTAAGAGAGCTGCCGCCATCGACCATGACGCGACCGCCGCGGTATTAGCGATGGTTGGGTCACGACCAAAGCGGTCTTTAGGTCTCGAGCCATACCTAGGAGAGCATCCTCTGGAGAGAAGGCGATGGTGGCCCCAGCCCACTTGCAGGGTTGTTCGACGGGCTTCCCAGCGGCGACCTGGTAGATGGTCCGTGCGGCGGCCTTGACCTCGCGCCTGGACTGATAGGCCGACGAGCCACCGAAGATGACATCAATCCGGCGCTCGCCTTGCTGGAACTCCAAGTCGAGGTCGTCGTGCTCCGTGCCGGTATTAACTCGGTCGGGCTGGTCGTCATCGCCGGAGCACGGCATCTCCGCCCATCATAGAAAGTGTCCGGCTTATTACGCGAGCCTGCAGTCGCAGGTCGTGGCCGGCATACTGTGGAATAAGCGCGAACTTTGATTCGTCATATCCCGCGCGTCCCTCGGCCCCTGCGGCCGAAAGCATCTCATCCGTCGGTGGCGGCATGTTGGGCCTCTGCTGAAATTTGGTTCTTCGCTGGTGTGGTCGGGTCGACCTTGGCGAGGCCGAGTCCTCCCGAGCTTGGCCTCGGACCTCGAGGACCTCATGGCCGCCATCCGCCGAGGCGATCACCGCGGTAGCCCTCCGCCACCTCTGCGATCGCGCTTTCGCTTCTTGGTGGTGGTGCCTTGGTGGCGCCCACAGGTTAGACGGTAGGCCTCTGTTTGGTTCGAGACCAAGCTTACCTTGGTCGTAGTCGCGTTCAGTGGACGACATCGTCCGTGTCAGCGTCCGCTCCGCCATGCGGAAAAAGTTTGTTAATGCCGAGGCTCGAGGTGATCTCGGGTCTTGGTGAGGCGTCGATCACGGACCCGAACTTGAAGGCCTTGATGGCGGCCTCGTCGAAATGCTCGGGATCGGGTTCCTTGTGCGGATGAATCGCCGCCGCGAAGTCATATGATGGTTCGTTCTTCCTGGATGACACGATCGAGTCCTTCTCCTGCCCGCCGCTCGTAGCAACTCTGGAAGTTGGGCGTAGGGCGCTCTGAATCTGGCGCCACGACACGAAGGAGCACAGCCGATTAAAAGCAGTCCTAGCGGCCCGTCGAGCGGTCGGGAGGTAGTTCGCCATCACGAGCTCGTCCTCCGCCGCCGGGATAGCGGTCGAATAGATGGATAGGAACTCGTCGGGATTCTTGGTCCGTCGAGGCGCTCGATCGTAGCGGGCTTGAACCGAAGTAGCCACGCGCCTTGACGAAGGCCGTCGAATCGCCATGCGGCCAGAGGCGGAACAGTGCTGCGCTGGTCATGGTCATCACCGACAAGATCCCTGCTTCTGCTTGGGACTCGGTCGAGGCGCCCGTGACCCGACCTCCGGTGGGAACGACCATGGTGCGAACACGGAATCACTGGTTGGTAACACAGCGGTCCTAGACCTGCGGCGCTGGGCGGAATGTCCCGGAGAGGTCCATGAGACCTGCTTGCCAATCGACTTCGAGCGGCTTAGCTCGGGCACTGGTCTGGTTGGCGCGGTGCCGTGGGGCGTCGGCGGCGTCTGCGTCAAAGCCTCATCCGAACCCATTGTTGGGGCTAACCCCTTGAGAGGTGTCCGACGCGTCGGCGGCATGACGTGTTGTCATTACTTCTCTGGGGGCGGGTCCCCAGTCGCCGACCGATCTTGCGGAGTGCGACCTCGGTCGCGGCCCGGTCGAGTTCTTCGGCGAGGCTCGGCCAAAACTCCGACCTCGCCCTATCGGGGTTGGCCATGACCCGGCGATAAGCGGAGGCGCTCCCGGTAGGAGGGAACTGGCGGCTCGAAGACATCTTGGCCTTCTCTGGGCCTCCGCAGGAGAGCTGTTATGGCTTGGTTGATGGCAACTGCACCATCTGGCGGCGTCTTCCGGAAGTCTGCGGATCACGGTCATCCGCATCTCCTCGGCGCCTTGACCGTCGCCACGAGCGTCTTTGCTTTCGGCGGCGGTGAGGTGTGAACGAGGACACGGAATCGAGTGCATGCAGGAAAATCCGTCGATGAAGGCGCCATGCTCACAGAGTCTTGGTGTCGTTCTGCGAAAAGCAAAATAATCGGGCCCCACGGTGGCGCCATTGTCGACGATCGGGATCGTCAACCGCAAGAAAAGAGGTAGAAGTCGAGAGTTTATGGGACCCGAGCTGCGTTTTGCTTGAGCGAAGGAAAAAGCCGTCGCGGTGATGGTGAACAAAGCGACAACGAACACGAGACAAGAGTTTTATCTTGGTTCGAGCCTGTGAAGGTAATAGCTCTACTCGATCGCCTTGCGGCGGTGATTCTTGTTATCTGGCGTCTGAGCGGTGTTTACAACTCAAGACAATAATGGAGGTTCCTAGCTCGATTGCGTGTCCCTGTTGTCTTCGTCTCCTTGGTCTTTATACCCATACGCATAGCGGCGGAGCGATCCTTGGAAGGGCCTTCGTGCCCTTGAGGGTCGGGCGACAAGCGCCCCGAACTTGCGCGCACTCTTAGTCATCCCACGACCGCTCTCTGAAGCGCCGGTCAAATGCTAGATCCGAAATCCCAGGCGGACCGAGGCTCGAGCGAGATCCCGAGCTCGAGGTCGGCGGGGTCAAGCTTCAGGTCCTGGCGCTCTAGGTCGGCGCCTCGGTATGCACCAGTCGTGGTCGGGGCCTCCGAGCTCGGGATCCGTTGACCGTCTGTGAGGCGGTCAAGGAGTACCCAGCCCTCGTCAAGATTGTATTATTTTGTTTAGAGTACTGTAACCAGATTAGACAGAGAAATAAAAAATCTTTCTTACGACCCGAGCATTTTGCTTCTTGCGGCCGGTGTGTTTTCTTGCGACTTGAAGTTATAGTTCCTGCCACCAGATTGCTCTTGGCGGCTTGAAGGCAGGCGACTAGAAGTTGGGTTGGCCCTGGACGTTTTGGCTGTGCACGCAAGAAAACGCTCCCGGCGGCTTGATTGCTCTTGGCGCTTAGAAGACTTGCTTACTACGTCAGGAGGTTCTTTTGACGTGATTTGCTTCCAGCGAGAGAAGATTTGTGTCGTGAGATCGGATTATTTTGAGAATGTTCTGAGGCATCTTGTAAATACATCTTGATAATAAAAATGAGGATGTTCTCAGGCATCCTGTAAATACATCTCGATAATAAAAATCACGATTTGCAAGTCGATGTGTTGGTAATCTCGTTCTTTTGTTTTCGCTCTTCGTTTGCATGACTGTTTTATTTTCAGATTGATTCATTGTTCCATTATGATAATTTTGATTTGATCTATTTAAAACCTTTTTAGGGCATGGAGTGATTGATCTGAAAAGTTTGATTGGTTAATTCCTCATAAATCCTAATTAATCTCGTAATTAGGGTTAGATCAATTTTCGTCATTATTTGTTACAGTCATCTTGCGAATATCGTAACTCTAGATCCGTAGATCCGATCGAGCTGATTCTTATTGGGTTAGTTTCCAAATTGAATCTATTTTCTACGGTTAAAATTTCACATCAATCTAATGGTGGGATCTTCAGAAATTACTGTTTTAATAAATATATATCACTCTGTTTTGTCAAATCTGAATCAGGCAATTTGAGTCCGAATTGAAGTGTTTCAAAAATTATGAAAAATATGATTTTAACTTCCGCACAATCATTCACCCCCTCTGATTGCTAATTTAGTATATATCAATCCTACAATTATATTTTAGACATCAACACGATCCAAAAACTCAGTATTGGAGACTAATTTCTATTATAAGATATTTAAAAAATATAATAAAATTATAATATTACAAAAGTACGTTTGAATCTACGTATATGATTTTTATACATCCAATATAGATATTTAAAAAGATATAGATAACTAAAGTTTTAAAATTTTAAGTATATGTATCTAAATCAATAATTTTTTATAAACCAGAGAGAATATACAGTAGCAATTATGCAAGCAACAACACAACGAAAGCAAAGGACGGGCGCACTGCAGGTAAGCGGATTTTCCGCCCGGAGGGGCACATGCCTATGCCCCTGCGGGATCCACCGTCTAGTTTAGGCCATAGAATGCGATGGAACCTTAACGATGAATGAGAATCGGGTTTAGGGACCACGTGCACCTAAAAAGCTCGTGAGAAAACTACCGTCCGACGAAAACGTGTTAGTGATCGAGTTCGGGATGGGGTTCGAGAGAAACTCGAAAGATCCTGTTTGGCCAGAGAGGTTGGGCGTTTTGGTTTATATGTTTAGTTAGACTTTTGGTTTAGACAGTTTGAAATCAATTATTTTTTATATGTGGTAAAAGTAAATAATTTTTTTAATTTCGGTGACATTGGTTTAAAAACAATTCTCCGTAAACTAAAAAATATCTCTCCAATGGTTTTGGTTTTTTTAGTTATATGAAAACCTATGGATCTTCAAAAATAATCCGTTCAAAAGTTATCCATTTATTTGGACTTTAGTTTTTTTGTTATTAAGCTAAAGTAAAAGCCTAAATAAACTGGGCTTAATGCTCAGCGCAGCGCCTAACTTCCAAGAATACAAGATGATCAAAGATAACATAAACATATATAATTAATTAACAAAGTTACCGACTTTAAATAAAAGGAAAAAGTTAACGTAAAGTTGGTCCATCCGAAGCAAACAGTGACGGACTTTCCTAGCTATTATGAGGTTAGGCTAGTTAGTCTAACCTACTTCAATTCTTTGAACATGCGAACGTGCCTCTGGCGTGTTGGTGGGTGCGAGCGTTGCTCGTCCCGCACGGCTGCGTTCGAGTCTCGGCTCCCGCAGTTGTTACGCACGAGGCGAGGGCAACGCGTGTCGTGTGCGTGGGTGGGTGGGTGGGTGGGTGGGATGCGTGTGTATGCGTTTATCGCTCGTCTGTTGTTCTCTCTTCTATAACACATTGCTAGAGCTCCTGGCCAATTTTAAAATAAAAAAATTCTTTGAACATGCCCGGTCAAAACCAGCACTGTCAAACCTTAACTTCTAGAATCGGGTTGTGGCAAACTACAATTAACCCAATCAGCTCGAGCACCAGAGTACTAGTTAGATATTTCGAAGTTTAAAGAGTTCGTTTTGTTTGAAAGCTAACTTTACAGGTGTAACTTTAGACGTGCCATATATTTTTAAACGGATATTTGATTCATTGCTATACTATAACATGTACTTTCTTAGCTTTACATTATGTGCATTATAGGCCCAGTTTTTCTTTAACCTTGTCACACTTATGATGCTAAATTTTGTTAAAAAAATATAACAAGCTATACATATCTAAAGTTAGTTACTTCCTCCATTCAGAAATATAAGACATATAGTTTAAATGGTTTTTAGAAATATAAAGTTTGTATATAGATTTAATAAGATTTTTCCTACTACACTCATATTTATTTTCTCTGAGCTATATATACATTTAGTTATGAACACCACTCACAAAATATTATCTCTTATTTTCTAAGACAATTAAGTAGGAGTAACTAAGTCATTTTCACTCGTACCTTCTAATTTCACTCTAATCTTAATTCTTATTTGACAACTAAGTCATTTTCATTCATAACTTTCTCAAGCTTACTCTAACTTTAATCTTTATGTAAAATCAAAATACATCTTATATTTACAAAGACAAGCTATGAGTAACAAAGTCAACGGTGCCAGCCAAATGTACGTAGTCCTCCGAGTTTAAGCCCAATCTTCTGTACGAGTCGCAGTGAGACTTTCGTGGAGCTACGGACAGTTGTGCGCAGGGGTGAAAACAGATCCGATACAGACGGATAATAATTTTACTATATTTGTTTTTATATTTTTTTCAGATGCGTTTATGGATACGGATAGTCCAGATACAAATATGGATATAGATAGTATCGAATACGGCTACGGATCGAATACGAATTGAATCGGATACGGTTTTGAATATTTATCGAAACATGATAACCTCTTAAATTGTACATAAAAAATCAACGGAAACACATAACTAATTGATTTGATCAAAATATTATTGAAAATTGAACAAATGTAAATATTTTCATTTACTTAGATAATAGTTAGATACCATGTCGCAAACAAAATTATGTAAGGTTTAGTTTATCACACACATACGATTAGTTTATCATACTCATAGATTAAAACATAAAATAAAGGTAATCCTTACTCAGAGATACAAATAGAAGCAAACACATTACACACTAAAAGTTTGATAATACTTAGATATCATATCTCTAGGAAAATATATAACACTTATATGTAATGACTCAAGATTTATATTCTTAGTTGAATTATGTTTTAAATAATAAATTTTGTATTTATGAGTTTTTATGCATTTTTAGTTACTTATTTAATATATTTTTCTATCAAGAATAGGAGTTTTTAATTTTTGAGAAAAATTAAAATTTGATAAAATCTTTAAAATAATTTTTTAAATGTTATATTGTTACTGGAACTTTCTAAAATTTTTTAATAATTTTGAGTTGGTTTGCTAATTTTAATAGTTAAAACTTGCTTTAGAGATTAATTAAATTAGAAAATAATTCTGAAATTATGAAACTTTTTTGGGCCAAAAGAGTAGTCTTGACCCAGCCTTTATGTCTATCCGGATATCTGACCCACCATTATCCGGATTATCTGAATCCGTATCCGATGGATAATAAGCTACCGAATCTGTATCCGTATCTGACAAAAAAGTCCGTATCCGTATCCGATCTGATACTATCCGACAAATATCCGATCCGATAGAATCTGTATCCGAAAATATCCAGATCCATTAAAAAATATCTAAATTGTTTTCAACCCTAGATGTGGGAGCGAGTGACCACGGGCGACACCGCCGCCCAACCGAGGTTGCACAGATCTCCCCGCCGGGTAGGTTCAGACAACGCATGATGAGGCTGGAAAGCGCATTCTCTTGTGGAAAAAGAGCAAGCTGTGCATGTGGCGCGTTGATACCTTAGGCCGCGTATGTCCGCGGTCCGTGTAGGTCAGTGATATGCCTCCGCGGTAATAATAGAGATAATTACATCACATCGATACTTATAGAATAATATGATAATTTTATATGTGAATAAATATTATTAGTATTGATCAATAAATACGTGATTTGTCGTAAAACTCCTTATATATGTTTTAATATTGGTCTGAATTATTTCTGACTTTATATTATTATGTGGGACAATAGTGATTTATAGATCAACACATATATTGATTGATTATCTTGTTTTACGGATCATAGATATAGGGATATTAAACCAGTGATATGGACACATGTTGAAGAGCATGGTGTTAGAGTGACCCACCATGAGATGCTGTGAGAATTATTATATTCTTAAGTATCATCAGTTAGTTTCATACATAGTGTATGTGATATTTTTAGACTTGAGATCGTTATTGTATATATATATATATATATATATATATATATATATATATATATATATATATATATATATTGTATAATAACAAGTGAGAGTAGGCAGCGTGTACTAATCTACGACGGCTAACTCGAACAGGTGAGAGTAGGCAGCGTGTACTAATCTACGGCGGCTAACTCTAGCTGAACGATGTGCACTAATTTAGCACGAAATGTACACTTGAGTAGTAGTAATATGCTAGCCGAGTTGAGTCGCGCCTATCTATGTGTAAATTTCGTATTATTGGTTCTTCCCTTCTTGGCAGACCGTCGAAGGAGTCCAAAGCTGCCTCCAAAATATCTGTGTTCTTTGTACATAGCTAGGGAATGGCTAGAGATCGGACTTACGGTAGAAAGCTACTTTCGAATGTGTCAGCCTAAGATCGTTAGATAATATATGTAATAATTGTAATTTTTATGTATAACAAAATACGAAAAAAGAAGTGCAATATCCTTAAAAAAATTTAGGAAAACTATAAAAATTCTCACTGAAAATGGATTCTCCGTACGATAAAACCAACAAAACAATGCTCTTCTTCAACAAATGAAAATAATTATTGCGACAAAAAATTACTCTTTTGCAATAAATCGAAAACATAATTGCAACAAAGAACTCTTATAGCAACATTTGAGAAACCACCTTGCAACAAAAAATTACTCCTGTGCAACACCGAAAATTCATTGGTAACAAAAACCTTCTTGTGAAAAAATTTGAGAAAGCACGTTGGTTCTTGAAAATACTACAAAAGGTTCCTGATAAAGACCATATGTGGAATACATATGATAACGTTTTTAAACCATCTATGATAGACTTTTCTGTACTAACGTGCATTGACTGCATTCCTTTCAACTAGCTGCGTACCGACGTGCAATGATTATGCATCTACTTAACCTAGGCTATGTTTGGATCCCTGGACTAATTGTTAGCTGGCTAAAAATTAGTCCTAGTCTATCTAAATAGGAAGACTGATAGGTGGGTTAATTTTTAGCCAACCCCTCAACTAACAATTAGTCTATTAGTTGGTGGATGGGAGCTAATTTGGACTAAAAGCATGTAACACACTGGGAAAAGTCTGAAATACCCTCGCTATTATGAGGGGCAGATATATTATAAGAGGCAGACATGCTTTTCTAAGAAATTAGCCCAACTATATTAGCCATGTATCCAAACAGCCCTGAGCTAATTTTAGATGGACTAATTATTATCTGGGTAACAATTAGCTCTAGTCATTAGCCAACTAACAATTAGCTCTAGTCCATCCAAACATGACCCTAATCCACCGATGGCCAAGTGGATTTTGGTTAATTTCCAACGTGACATCCGAACTATCTGTCTTAAATTACCAAAGTTCGATGATTTTGACAACGTATGGGTTATTATATATGAATTTTCCAGAATTTGATCTCGCAGACTTTTCCTTACCTGAAATCTTAGCTAGTGAGAACAGGGAACAAGTAGTAGCATAATTGTACTACTAAATTAGTCAAAGACACGGTCTTCTGACCAGAGCCCTGACGATAACCTTAATTTGGACAAGCCCGTGGTGAAATTTCAACAACGAAAGCTACACAATCGTATCTACAATCCTATTGGCTCTACTAAGATGGTGTAAACCATCAGGCAATGCGATTATAAGTAGGACAGGTCGCTAAGAAACAGGGAGAATCTTATAAGCAGACAGCACCTTGATTATAAGCTGTAGATTCATACTTATCTACTCGTGCCCGTCACTTAATCGCCATCAACAGCTCACATGTTGATCCAGTTTGCACGAATATCAGTTAAGTTTCCGATAAAGGAGGTCATAACATCGCTAAAATAACTGCCTTACATATTGTTTGGAATTCAGGTGTACATATTCATCAGTTTCTTATGGGAAATATCTTCGGCAATATATGTTTTTACTGAATATTAATTGAGCTTGGTTTCTTCCAATATTTTAGGCGATTTATTTCAATATTCACTGGCTCTTCTACGTATTTAAAGCTCTTTCTTGACTCTTCTAAAATGTGAGTACTAACTTGTGTAGGTTGAAACGGCAGTATTGAATGTTAGCTAGTTACGACCGGAAAATCGAGTAGACGATAGAACGACGAGTCAGTCAAATCGGCAGTAACATAAAGAAAGGACATGACAGCTCGTTCCAACTGAAGTGCAATTGATGGCTGACCACACTAATCTCCTAATGTAAACGCGTTGTTGCAGTATACTAACACTCTTTACTCTATTTTTCCTAATGTAAACGCGTTGTTGCAGTATACTAACACTCTTCACTCTATTTTTCCTCGTTTGCTTACGGCACGATGGACAAAGCCATCGACCACTGGCCGAACTCCATGGAGGCCTGGGAAGGTCCTGCCCCTCTTCCCCATGAAAAACGTCTTAAGGATGTCTACATGTTTTAGTTGCTTAGATTGTCTTTTTAAACAACGGATTCATACACAGTACTCATTAGCATGCATGACTCCCTCTTTGTTTCTGTTGAAGCTCTGCCGGGGGTGCTTCGTTCCATACTGTTAGCACTAGGATTTGGTTAGTTGTAACTGATTTGTTAGGCTAAAGATAAAATTGGATATTTTTGGACGATATCGGTTCAAAAAGGGAAAAACTAAGTTACATTTGAAATTCTAACCGATATTGATTCAAAGAAGGAATTGTACCTATCAAAAATTGGAGGCCGTTCATATGACGGATCAGAGAAGGATATGATCGGCCTATATGCTATAAAATGAGTCAAATACTAGCTGAAAAGAGATACAACAATCATCAAACAACTCGATCTACTTTTATTTACTTTCCGTTGACTAGGAGTAGCTCTTGTAATTTAGACATTATAATTCGTTCTTAATCAATAAAGTTATGCATCATCAATTGTTGATTATCTTCTATTATGCCAATTTATCTAGGTTTGCTATTTAGGTTGGATTTACATTGAAAAACCTAATCAGCTTACATAGCTATTTAGATTATAATTTTTTGGCCGATTGTAGAATCAAATCAGCTAGCACGCCATGAACCTCTTAAACCTAGTGTTTGGGTATGTTTGAGCCATTTAAATCATTCGTCATATTCTCGGCGCCAACAAATACCTAATCATATCTTAAGTGGCAAGCTGTGTACCAATTGAACGCCCTGTTATCTAGATTTTTGAAATTGGAAACAGAAACTACAAGCCATGAGTGCTTGTGGCTACGTGCACTATCTTTACCATTTGATCCGCTCCAAGATCCGTGCTAGCTCCCATCTCTCTCCCTCTCGACTGCACATGCTTGAGTCGTGCCTCCACCGAGCCACGCTATTATGAAGGTAGGTCTTTAAACAAGATGAACTCGAGACAGATTGCCTACCAAGGCTCGAGCCAGATCTGAGTTGGGGTCCAAACTTGAACCTAGAGTTGAGCTCGTCTCGAGCCAAAGCTCGAGTAGAGTCAAGTTCAACTCAAGTAAAAGCTTGTTAAAGAGTGACAAACAAGTTTTCACATCATCCCAATTTGTAGCCAACAGGCTTTCGACTTGGGCTATGGGGCATTGGCCCATGGGAAATATTAAAATTTGATGGGAGGGAGGGACTAAGGGGCTTGGTATGTTGGTAGAAAGGACCTATGAATCCTATTACACATCTACTCGAGTCATATCGAGTTATTCGAGTGTGAGCTCGCTAGGATCACAACCCTTGGATTAGTGACATGGGCCAATTGGGGGTTGGTATGTAGGATGGCTTGATCTTTCACGGTACATGAAATTAGCGGAAAGTTTTTCTTCTCCATTGTGTTCTTTTGGCTAAACTAAGGTTTCGACTCAAGTGATGGAACCAAAGGCAGCAGCACTCCCCTCTTCTTACGTCGTCTTCTCTTCTTATAAAGCTATGGCACGACTTGCACTAGAACAACCAAAACCAATCTAGAAGCAAGTGTGAAGATATCTCCAAACCGTGAGCTATGTTAGCCACGAATTGAAGAAATGGATCATGTAAACCCCGTGAGCAATCTCCAAAAACAATATGCTCTCGGCCTTTCTTTCACGTTGCAAATCCTAGATAGGAACACCTGATACTCACGCATGTGGCTAGCACAAAACCTCCATGGTGATTTTCTTTGTTTCTCTCAACTCAAAACATAACATGATTTGGTTACAATGGAGTATGCACTTGGGCCTTATATTGGTGCACAATGCACGACCAAAACATTCCAAAACCAACTGAAATTTTCTTCCTAAATGCATATAGCTTAAATTCTAAGAGATAAAACAAGTTACAACTTAAAATTTGGCTAACCAGCAGGTCAAAGCTTGTTGGCCAGATTTAAGGTAGGATGAAGCAAAATTGGAAGTTGTTGCAATAGAAATATATGAAGCTAATTTTCTAAGCTTTTAGAAAAGTTCAAAAATATCATAATCTGAGCTCAAACGTGAGAATTATGGATGTTTCAATTGGGCATGTGCTATCAAGCGAATTGATTTTTTTTTAAACCGAGTTGGACTCTTTCCTTTCTTCTCTCTCACAACTTAAGCTCTCATTTTCTCTTTCCAAATCATGTGGCAGTTCACATACTCTTCATCTATGTGGTCTTAGCCCATGTGGTCATGCCCACGAGGCCCATGCGACATTGGGCCATGTGGACATGCTCTAGGCTAGCCCATACAGTCATAACTAGCATATGTGTTGCATTCATATGATTTACATATTGTCGACATATTATACTTCTCATGCTTTAGGGTTCTAACCATTTTCCCTTGGCCTTCTTGTTACAAAACAGCACTAACTTGAGCTTTACACTTAGATTATATGTGAGGATCAGCAAACAAAGTCAGGAAGGTGAGTTCAGCCACTTCACTTAGGCTTGAGCTTGTTTGGGGCTTAAGATGAGCTCGAATTGAGCTTAGATTAAGCCGGGCTCAAGTAGCACGTGAGTCTCGAGTTTTTTTTACACCCTACCTAAAGCCACACCGTTGTTGTCGGAAGCCACATAGATACCACAAACCTAGCCAAAACCTCGTTGTAAACCTTACCTCCTCCACTACCCAGTGGTAGAACTAGAATGCTTTCAATAGGAGTGCAAATTTCACACGCACGACTCTATAGTCTTGTACAATAGTATTGTAATATCATAAATCCAACACATATATTCAAAATTTGATAAAAGTATAATACAAATAGTTTTAAGATATTGCAAATCTCAAACCGCCAAAATCAAGATTAATTCAATCAACAAATTTGAATCATTGAAAAGATAATGCATTGACTTTTAAAATTTTTGGTGGCACCAATACATAACCATCACCCGTTAGATCCGCCCACACCGCAACCAGTGGCCATGTTGTGGCTTCGAGGCAGCTCTGGGTGGATGCGGCTTGCTTGAGCCAGAGCAGGGTTTCAAATTCTGTTTTCAGTTCACATCTTGGAGGTGGGTGAAATGTGAAATGTCGGCAAAATCTTGGAACTTCGGACGAAAACCGGTCAAAAATTTTTTTAAAAATAAATCCAGAATTTTTGAACCAAAATTCGATCGAAATTACCGAAATTTCATCGAGAAATGCCAAAATCTCAGAAAAATTCATCTGAGTGAAAAATAGTTAAAAAGATATTAAAAAATAAATTTTTGGTTGTTTTTGACACATCAATGATGTTTCCATAAAAATTTTAGATGATTATCAAGGTTGAAGAAAATTTACAAATTTTGATAGTGCTATGTCCTGATAAAAGGCTCACCGATAAAATTTGAACCGAATGAAAAATAATGCAAACCATGTTATAAATTTTTGAAATTTTTTTTGGATGTTACTGATATATCAATAATATTTTTATAAATTTTTAGACGATAATTAAGCTTGAGGAATGTTAAAAAAACATTAGGACAATGCTACTGAAGGCTGACCGCCAAATTTGAACCAAACGAAAAATGGTTCAAACCATATTAGAAATTTTTTTAATGTGGATGGTCTTGAAGTATCAATAATATTCTCATAAAATGTTCATATGATGATCAAGCCTAAGAAATTTTAAAAAATTGTGACAGTGCTACTATCCTAGTGAAGGCTTGATGATTAATAGATAGATTTGATTGAGTAACCAAAAAAGGGTTAGAATTTTTAAACCTTTTAGTGAAGGGTTATCATGCAATTATTAAGCTTTCATAAAAATTTGGATTATGATCACACACCAGTAAATTTATAAAATTTATACAATAGTACTATACCATTTATGTTCCTTGTGTTTTTTATTTTTAAAAGATAACAAATGAAGTTCAATGCATTCATAGGTTCAATTGGGCAAACAAAAAATTTAAATTTTTAAAATTTTAGAAAATGGTTATGAGGAAATGTTTAAGCTTTCATAAAAATTTTGGATCATAAACACACATGAGAAAATTTATAAAATTCTGACAAGTTTGTTGTCTCAGTTATATTTATTCTATTTTTTATTTTTAAAGATAATAAATGAAGTTAAATTGTTTTGAATTTTTTTGTATGATCCTACACTAACAAAGATAGTACCATCAAATTTTTAGAGTATGATCAAGCTTATACAATTTTATAAAAATCTGACGGCGTTTCTGCTCAAATTATGAAACATCCATAAAATTCGGTTAGAAAAGTTAAAATCCGGTCAAACAATCCGAGATTTCGGTGAGATTTGGCGAAACCTCGCTGAAATTTCTAAAAATTACTGTAGCAATTTGCCCTTTTTTTCAAATTTATTTATCCAAACTGGATTTTGTATCTCGTCCACAGTCAAAATCTGAAATCTCCCGAAATTTCGTTCCATACGCCAAAGCCAAGAGAGAGAAGGGAGCTGGCACGACTCTTTCAGCCGTTTGGACACTGAAGACAGTGCGCGTAGCTACATGCACTCGTGAGAAATCCGCACTCAAGTGGAAACGAAACAAGCAAATACAGTAGGTCTCTGCCTCTCGCGCACGTGAAGTACGCAGGATGCCGTTTTCTAGATGGATGCCAGGCGTTCCGATCCCCCAATCCCCAACCCCCCCACGGCGGCGCCGGCGCCATCCGCAAGCCTCACGCACGCGTGGCGTGGCAGTGTGTACGCTGCATAAGTCGGCATATATCCAGAATCAGAACGTGTAGACCATACGTAGTACTAATCTCGCCTTTCTACTGACGAGGAAATTGACGTGATGTGTACATGTCCTTTTTGGCAAGGAGAAATTTGCGATCTCTGACTTGGAGTGTCATGCTTTTGTACTACACCGCGACGCCGACTGCTAGCTACTACAGCAGGTCAGCGTCGGGAGTGATGCACGCCTGCGGCCGCACCGCACGAATGCACGTAGCCGATCGGTTTGTCAGCGGACGAGCTGTCAAATGCTGTAGTGTAGGCCTCGTCGTCACAAGAAAAATAAAAAATCCAGAGGAAGCTAAGCACCGGCGCGGCGATAATGATGCAGCGTGCGTTGCGCAACTTCTTCGAAACTCAGGTGCGGTAGATGATGGATTTTTTTTTTTGCTTTTTAGCCGTCGGAAATTTCTTTTTGAAAATTTAGTTTTCGTGCAAACAAAATTTTAAAACTAGCTGTATCCTTAACCGAAGAAATAACGATAATGACACGTGTTATCTTTAATGTTTCCGTACCGTGACAATATAGTCCATCAGAGCCGTGGCAGCTCTAAGCTCGGTAGGTCAACTACCGTGCAATAGGAACTTAGCAGCACGGACTGTTTGAGCATGTCTAGCGCGGTAGGTAAGGTGCTTGATTAATTATGTGGCTTAATTATATAAAGTCATTAATTAAGTGATTAAATAATTAAAGTGATTAATTAAAAGTGATTAATTTATCAAAGTGGCAGGGAAGGGGATCTTGGCAGGAAACCATGCCGCGGTACAGAAGCGTGTCAAGAGACATATAAAAGAAGGATATTTTTTGCAATTTTGTTTGAAAGAGGTTAGGTTTGAAAAAAAGAGTACGTTGAGGGTTAGAAAAAAGAAGTCTTCTAGCTGATGTGAAAATTAATGGTTATCTCTCAGTGATTCGTTAGACTATCTCCAACCGATTCCCAGGGTTTCATTCCCTTCCTAGCCTCTGAAGGGATTCCTTTCAGATTCCCTTTCCTTCCCAGCAATGCACTCCAACCGATTCCTTCCCCATTCCCTTCCCTTCCCGAAATACCTAACTTTTCCTCCTCCTCTCATCCAACGAGCCATTCTATATATTGAGGGTTGCATTCATCGAGTTAGTCACCCACAACCCATTGCCAACTTCAAAATGAGTCGGTCCAATTCTTCCTCAAGTGATGAACTAGGCTTTACTGATGATGAGGACACCCTTCTCTTCGCAATCGCAGAGGAGGAGGAGATGCAAGCGCGAGGTACGAACCGTCGACGGGGATCGGTTCCAGGACATGCGGTGATCAATCGAGGTCACGTTGAAGGGGCGGCTCGGCTTTATGGTGATTACTTCGCTTCTTCCCCCGTGTACGGTCACACATTTTTCAGGCGGAGGTAACAAACCAGTAGTTGCAGCAAAGATGAATGATGTACTTGTAAGGTTTTATTTTGTCTAAGTCGTTCATATCTGCAGAGTTTGGATGAGCGGTCCCTATTTTTGCGAATAACGAATCTTTGTTGAAGGACCACGACGTTTGGTTCAAACAAAGGAGGGATCGGAAGGAAGCTTGGTTTGCATCCTCTTGAAAGTAGCAATGACTCTTCGTCGGCTAGCGTCTGGCGTTCTCGCTGACGCAGGACGAGTACCTCCGTATATGCGGAAAGCACGGCCCTTGTAGCTCTCAAGAAGTTCGTGAAGGCGGTGGTGGAGGTTTTCGGGAGGAGTACCTCCGATCTCCTAACGGAAGACATTGCTAGACTCCTTCTGTGTTGGTGAGCACGGGGGTTTCCTGGTATGCTTGGTAGCATCATTGCATGCATTGGACTGGAAGAATTGTCCGAAAGCATGGCAAGGGGCATTCAGGGCATACACACAAGCCTTCCATAGTGCTCGGCGGTTGTTTCGTGCGACTTGTGGATTTGGCATGCTTTTTCGGTATGCTAGGAAGCATGAGCGATATTAATGTGTTACACCGTTCTAACATATTTTCTAGGGAAAATGATGGTACAGACCCGTGATAAACTACATAAATCAGCGGCACTCCGCACGACATGGGGTACTACCTCGCGGATGGCATTTACCCTGAGTGGGGTACCTTTGTTAAGGCGATTTCAGCGCCGATGGGAAACAAGAGGATCCACTTCTCGCAGATGCGATCCGCCGCAAGGAAGGATGTCGAGAGAGCATTTGGAGTGCTCGGTAGGTTTGCCATTGTCGGGGCCCCGGCGATGTTGGCACGAGTACGTTAAGGCATATAATGATTGCACGTATCATTTTGCATAACATGATCGTGGAGGATGAGAGGAATGGGCCACCACGAAATGAACTTCGACTATATGGGAACTCCGTCGTTCTGGGGCGTCACCCAACGGGTCGGTCTTACCTTGCATACAAGCAACTCAAAGGCGGAGGGATCGCCAACTTCACCGTCAGTTGCAGGCGGATCTGGTCGAACACCTTTGGTCACGGCACGGGGGATAATGCAAGTGTAAGCTATGTTTCCTTGTGAGAGTGTTATGTATCAATGTAAGGTTCAATAAATAAGTGAACTTGGCTGTACGTGAAATGAAATGGAAAGCTCAAAACAGGATAACCGACAATACAGACATTACAAATTCGGTAAGTCTGCAATACAACTAGATAGTTCAAACATTAACACAACATTACACAATAGTAGAGGCCCTCCCTCAAACTAGGTAGTTCGCACATGAACACAACAAACCAACACAACAAAGCAACATACTAGATAGTTCACACAATACAACTAGGTAGTTCACGCAATAAATAAAGGTAGTTCAAACATTAACACAACATTACACAATAGTGGAGGGACGACAACTCGATCTAGATAGTTCAAATAGGGATGACAAAAGGCAACAATTACTTGTTCATTGCACGACGACTCGTCATAATCTCATTCTGTCGACTCTCGTAGTACTCACGAAGCAATCCATTACACAAGTTCAAGTCAATATTCATAATCCTTTCATTCTCCGCTTCCTCGACATGGCCAGTTTTTCTTACGTATTTCTAGCATAGTAGCCGCCTTTTCATACGTATTTCCACGAGCAGCTCTGGACTCATTCATCTTGTTGAATTGCTCGAGATACGCACCAACAGATGACATGCTAGACGATACCACCACGCTTCCTCGCAGCCTTCGCGGCGTCCGGTCTTGTGGCCTTTCCGGCTCATCGATGATGGTTGCGAGGATCGCTTTCGATAGGAATGTCATTGGACCCTTCATGTCGTCCGTCTTTTGCTTCTTGTGGGACAAGTGCGAAGACCACCGGATGATCCGCAAGTAGTACCCAACAATGGTGGAGCGCGAATGGCTTGCCCTCAATGTCTGGTACATCGTACCGGCATGGGCCATCTGCAAAAAGAGAAGACAATTACAACATGACTACAAGTCTCGACTACTGAGACGGGGACAATTACTTACCCTATCACGCTCGGTGCTCCCACTCGATGTAGACCGTCGGTCCGATTGAGATACCAAACATATTTGCTAACACACTCATTTATCAATGACCGGCGGTTAACCAATGCTTTCTTGATCTTGCCTTCATGTGTTCCTTGCTATAGGTTGTGTAATAATCAGCAATTACGGTCCAATCGTGTCCGATGATTGGTCCTTCCCAACAATGGGGTCTAGGCTCACATTCAACCAAGTTGAGACTAGAACTTCATCCTCTCTTGTGATCCATTTGGTCCTCTCGGCTCTGGAGCTGTTTTGGTCCCCTTCTTCACGTCGTGGACCGACTCGGGCAAAGATCGATCGTGCCCATGGCGGAGGAGATAACCCGTGCACCACAGCATCCAAGTCCTCCTGAAGGAAGTTCGAGTAGAAAGGGTCCATGTCGTCCTCCCTGATCATTGAAAGCACACACACAGTTTGTTATTACGGAATCATGGCAAAGCATTGTGGGAACAATATGGTTCAGCATGGAACAGACATCACATTGATTAAAATTACGGTAAGGATTACAAGTTCATAGCTAGATGGTACAAAATACAATAAAGCTCACTTAGCACTTTAAAGCCACACGGTCGAAATTAAAGCATACAACACACATGAAGATCTAAACATAGTGGCCCGAACGATCGGACTCGAATCCACAATCGCTAAGTAGAGAATCCGTGGAGTAGTCGCCTCGAAGGGTCTCGGAGTCCATCTAAAACAGTAATGCACGAAGTTACTGCACACAGCATATGGGTAATCTAACAACAGTATGTTAATGGTCTCATCCTGTTGCTGCAAACAGACAAGAAGACAATTACCCGCAGCTATAGTTCTGCACATTTGAAGTTTCAACCAGACAGGAAGCCACTTACCGAGACAAGAAGCCACTTATACCAAGTCAGTGCACACAGCTTTAGTTGTTCACATTTGAAGTTTCAACCAGACAAGAAGCCAATTACCGAGATTGCAACAAGTTAGTGAACACAGCTTTATTTAGTGCAAGAAGTCAGTGAACACAGCTTTTGTTCTTAACAGTTGAAGTTTCAACCAGAGAAGAAGCCAAATTCCAAGAGCTGAACTTATTTTCTCTAGTCCACAAGCATGAACTGTCAAATTCCAGTGCAAGAAGTCAGTGAACACAGTCAGTGAACACAGTCAGTTCACACAATTTCTGGAACTCAAGCCAAATTCCAGTGCAAGAAGTCAGTGAACACAGTCAGTGAACACAATTTCTGGAACTCAATTTCTCTAGTCCACAAGCATGAACTGTCAACAACCATCAAGGTTTCAGGTTTGTACACATTCAACTAAGCCCAGCAGCACTGTCAACATGCATCGAGGCAGCACTTTTGTACACAATGAACTATCAACAGGCATGAAGTAAACCCAGCAGGACAACAAGCATGAACTAGTACCCATATAATACGAACAAGCAGGACAACAAGCATGAACTAAACCCAGTCAGGACAACTTGCATAATTCGAACTGCATATATATATATGCTGCACATTTCTGTCAGGACAACAACCACAATTTTATCTAATTCGAACTGTGAGGACAACAAGCATAATTCGAACTGTGTATATACATGATGCACAATTCTGTCAAAACCAATTAGCTAATGCAATGTTATTTTTCTTATCACTGAGTACAGCTAGTTCAACTGAAGAAGTATTCACGAAGCATGAAATCGGTTTTTGTGGACAACAGGCAAGGAAATTGGTCCTCTGTCAATGGCATAAACAGGCAAGTAGGCACAAGTTTTCACTAGTACCCATATAATCCAATCACAACAAGGGAAACAGAATAGCCTAATTCGATGGAGTGCTCATTCAATCAGTTTATTTGTGCACCATCCGGGCAAGTTTATTTCTACACCATTCGCCTTCTTGGAACCCTAGTTCGGCAACTTGAGACTTGATTTCCAGATCGGTCCATCTGAAAGAGTTAAGGGCTCACCAGAGCATTGTATATACAATAAACAATGATCAACACTAGTTTTTGTCGACAACAGGCAAGGAAATTGGTCCAACCCATTTAGCTAAAGCATTGTCCACTTCTTTTATCAGTGACTAGAGCTAGTTCAAGTGAAGAAGTTCAAGTGAGGCCGAACGAAATTCCAGGTAGTGCTCATTCACAACAGGCAAATCGCCTAAACAGAATAACCTAATCCAATCACAACAGGCAAATTTACTCAGTTCATTTGTACACCATCCGGGCAAGTATCCCCAATTTCATCACCCAACGCAAGTATCCCCAATTTCAATCAGTTCATTTCATCACCCAATGAACTGAGGGAACTCGGTTTTTCCCCATTTTCAATCAGTTCTTGTCATCCCCATTTTCAATCCAGGGTTTTCCCCCACTTTCAGGTCGACGGAACTCGGTACAATCGAAGAACCCTAAACCTAAAACCATTTCATCAAATCGGCAAATATGTTGGTCGGAGATGCGTACCTGAACTGAACGATTTCCGTCTCCCCGTCCTCCTCTCCGGCCGGTGAGGCAGACCACCTTGACCGCGACGCCCTTGCCGACTTCGCCGCAGCGCCCTTGCCGATGCCGCATCGTTCTTGACGCCTTGCCTGAAGCCTCGGCGATTAGCGAAGCATAGCAATGGGCCAGCGTGAGGGGAATCGGGAGCGAAGCCCTCGGGGCAGGGATCCTCTCTCCTATCTCGGAGGGAGTCCGGCGCGGACGGGAATCGGTTGGAGGCGAAGGGAATCGTCTCTCTCCTGCGCTTTCCCATAATGAAGGGAACGGGACGACCGAGCGGACTCGGTTGGAGATGGTCTTACATATGCTAGTTGCCGGCCAGAAGGCAGGACATTTTGCGCGAGAAAGCTACTCGGACATAGTAGCACTCGCTAGCTGCTGTGTAGCTCGATTTGGCTAGAAATCATCGCAGGATATCCGATGAGTTTGCCAAGTCAGCCGCCCGGTGTGTGCACGTGTGCGAGTGGGTGTCAGTGTGTGGTATACGTCACCTGTAGTAAGGGCATCCGCAATGGTTAAAGATAGTTGCTCTCTATAGTAAGATCCATGTCATCTATATACCATGCTATAGTAAACTCTTGCAATGGTGAATCTATATAGATGTCTATAGCTATTTTTAATTGATAGAGTGCTCTCTCTCTTTCTTCATTTAATTAATAGACAATCTCAGTGTGTCAGATATAGCAGCTCTCTCTTCATTTAATTGCTTGCCATATAGGATAGATGCTGATATGGACTTCTTATAGATAGCTGACTAGGCACCATTGCGGATGCCCTAAGTGTTGATCTCACACCAAAAGTTTGTCGATAGTAAAAGGGACGCACATACATGGCAACACATTAAATAACAATACTCCTAAAGTTGGGGAGTTCGAGTTCCCCTGCAACCACGTATTGGGATATATAGTCCCACGTAGACCTGGGCACTAAGTTGGTCCATCGCAGGTAGGTATGGCACGGTAGGTACGTATGAGCACGAGTTAAGCTAGGCCGGCATGGTACGAATGATAGGGTAGTGTTGGGTTTTACGGTCGAGTATGCTGGGTGATATGGTATGGCATATGGTGTGACTCGTCTTACTTTTTTTTGAAAACAGGCAAGCTGTGATTATATTAAGAAGGAAGAGAGATACATTGTTCTAGATATTACATGGTGCAGGATACTGCACCCTAGGCAGAGAGACTAGAGATATGAAAACAAAAAGAGAAAAAGAAAAAGAAAGACTGAATAAAGAAAAAACGCTAAGGCAGGCGGTCTAGGAGCGCTTTAAGGTGCTTTGCCCCTGCGAGCGCCCAGATTGAAGCCTCATCTTTGATCGTCTGCAGAATTTCATCATGAGTTGTGAATGTGGCGCGAAAAATTCTATTATTGCGCTCTTTCCACCATTGCCAACAAATCAGGATGACTAGACTTTTGACGCCTTTCCGGAGGGCCGCATGCGCAAATTCCACTGTTCGAGATTCGTGTGAGAACACGATTGCTCCGGCTGTAGCGAGGATATGCGAACCCAACGTGCGACAGACGACCACAGCCGTTGTACCTGTGGACAGTCGACAAACAGATGGCGCACCGTCTCTAGATTTCGATAGCACATCGGGCAAAAGTATTGGTTTGGCCACCCTCTAGTCTGCAATCGTTGTCTTTGTCCATAGCGATCTTCTTTGCGCGAGCCAAAGAAGACCTTCTGTTGGCGGTGCCCACGCCGACCAGATTGTAACCACGAAGGATGTGCGGATGCTGCCAGCGAACTGCATGTGGTATGCAGATTTGGCTGAGTAGATGCCTTCAGAGGAGTGCAACCATGTGATGACATCATCTGTATCCGGACGGAGCGGCGTAGACTGGATTTTTGCCCAGAGGCGAACATATTCCTGAATCAGCTGCGGATCAAGGTTGTGGCGTATGTCTCGTATCCAGTTGTTTCTCAAGGCGTCTGCCACCGTCCTTGTCTTCCTCTTGGAGTGCTTGAATAGGCGTGGCGCAATCTGTGACGGCGCAGCTCCTTGGAGCCATCTCGCTGTCCAGAAGGTCATGTTGCGACTGTTTCCAATGTTAACCATAGTTGCCACCGTGAAGAGCATGTGATCAATTGCGTCACACGGAGTCTGCAACCCGCTCCATGTCCTTTCCAGGTCTGTGCTCTTAAGCCACAGCCAACGCAGCCGTAGAGCACACGCGAACCTATGGAGGTCGAGGACCCCTAGGCCTCCCATGTGAACTGGACGGCAAACGGTTGTCCACCGCACCTTGCAATTCCCACCATGCAATGCTCCATGTCCAGCCCATAGGAAAGCCCTCCTCATCTTGTCAATGTTTGCGATGAATTTGATCGGCACATTCAACGCCGTTAGAAGGTAGAGTGGGATCGAGGAGAGCACTGATTTGACCAATATCAGTCGCCCCCCAATGGTTAGGTGGTCCGCGTGCCAAGTTGCTAGACGACGTGCCACTTTATCCTGGACAGGCTGCAGGTGGGCACAACGGAGGCGACGCAGAGTGAGCGGGATGCCCAGGTATTTCGTCGGGAAAGATGATCTGGCCCCAGTGAATGGCTGCAAAATATTGTCTAACTGAACATCCTGGCACCGGATTGGCAATACAGAGCTCTTTTCTATGTTGACTCGCAGGCCAGAGGCCTGACCGAAGTGATTCAGAATGTCTATGAGTGCCTGCAGCTCCTCCCTGACCGGGTTAAGAAAAATGACAGCGTCATCTGCGTAGAGGGAGAGCCTGAGGGAGCTCGCTCGTCCTCTGAGAGGGGACAAGATCCCATCGTCAGTCGCTTTTTTCAGGATGTAATAAAGCGGGTCAATGGCTAGAATGAATAAGTATGGCGATAGTGGGTCTCCTTGCCGCAAGCCACGTTGATGTCTGATTTGGTTTCCTGGCACCCCATTTAGAAGGACCGAGGAGGAAGCCGACGCGAAGCAGGTGGATATCCATTGGCGCCATCGAGGCCCAAAGCCGCGCGCTTGCATCAGGCCTAAAAGATATTCCCTAGATACGGAATCAAAGGCCTTCTCTATGTCCAGCTTTAGCATCAGAACTGGAGTGTGCTTTTTGTGATAAAGCCTCGCCTGATTGCGAACGGTTAGGAAGTTATCCTGAATACTCCGCCCTTTAATGAAGGCGCTCTGAGATTTGGAGATAATCACATCGATATGCGCGGAGAGCCGCAAGGCCAGCACTTTGGATATGATCTTTGCCACGGAGTGGATCAGACTGATCGGTCGGTAATCTAAGGCCACAACCGAAGTTTCTTTTTTGGGAACCAGAGCGATGGAGGCTGTGTTGAGGCCAGCAAAAGCTTGTGGAGAACAAGATTGAAAACTTGTAATGGCGGCCATTATGTCATGCTTAATGATTTCCCAGCATTGTTTGTAGAAAAGAGCAGTGAAACCATCCGGTCCAGGTGCCTTTTCCGACGGGAGGCGTTGAATTGCATGTAATACCTCTTCCTTTGTGATGGCCACATCCAGGTGCTCCATGCATGGAGTTGGTAAGTTGAGGGTCTGCCAGTTGATGTCACATGTGTGCTCATTTTTTTCCCTAGTAGCAGCAAGAAATGTTGGTAAAGGATTTGTTCTTTATCGTTATGAAGAATGGCGATGCCTTGCTCATGTTGCAAAGATTGAATATAATTTTTACGGCGACGTCCATTGGCCTTAAGATGGAAAAAGCGGGTATTTGCATCCCCCTCTTTTAGCCAAGTGACCCGAGAGGCCTGCCTCAATCTCGCCTTTTCCACAGCCGCAAGACCGAGGACCCTGAGCTTCAATGCCTTGCGGAGGAGATGTTCGGCCTGGGAGAGAGGCCTTGATTCCTGGGCCACGTCCAACCGCAGAATAACCTCGTTTGCCAGCAGAAGCTGCTGCCTTGCTCCACTGAAAAAATAAGAGCTCCAGGAGCGGAGTGTTTGCGCAGTATTATGGAGTTTGTGCGCGATCCGTTTGAAAGGGTCCACCAGATAGATGGGCTCGCTCCATGCTTGCTGTACTACATTGAGGAAACCCGGGAGGCGAGTCCAGAAACTTTCAAATTTGAACACATGAGGTTTTTTGGGCCCATCTGCACTAGATAGCAGAAGTGGGCAGTGGTCAGAAATAGAAGAGGAGAGCGCCTGCAACAGATGATTGGAGAACATGACATTCCACTGGTGATTGCAGAAGACACGATCAAGCCTGACAAGTGTCGGATGGATTCGCTCGTTGCTCCAGGTGTACTTCCGGTTTTGCAGCGGAATTTCCCGAAGAGCACATTGATTTATTGCAGCACGAAACAGAGACATTTGACGACGATTAAGGTTTGAATTGTTCTTATCCCTTGCTTCATAGATGAGGTTGAAGTCGCCAAGGACAAGCCATGGTTGATCAGCTGGTGGCACGATAGAAGTTAGCTCTTGAAGGAACTGAGCCTTGTCGTGGTCATCCGTCGGTCCGTATACCACAGTTATGAGGAAAGAGTCGCCATTGCTCGGGATGGAGACATTGGCTGATAGAGAGAAGGATCGGGCAACTGGGTTCATCAACTTGACCCTGTCTTCATTCCAAAGAATGATTATCCCGCCCCGGACACCCTGGGCAGGCAGATGGAAAGCTGAAGAAAGGCAATGCCCGCCAATGTCTTGAATTGAGGACTGGTCTACAGTCTGCAGTTTAGACTCCTGGAGGCATGCTATGGCCGGGCGGGAAGCATGAAGGATCTGACGAACTGCAGCACGTCGAGCCCCTCCATTTAGGCCACGGACATTCCAAGACAACACCACACAATCACCCATGAAGTAAGAGGAGAGCTACAGTAAGGATGATCTGAACTAACGAGGTGACTCGTCTTACTACCGGCGTCTTTTGCAATCCTCGCATATGGAGAAAGAAGAGACAACGGAGATACTAAAAGGTGGAGAATGGAGATAAGAGTGTACATGCTCACCGACATCGACTCGCTCTGCACTAGATTACCCCACACTAGGTGTAAGGTTTTTAATGAGATAGTAACTTTATACTTGTTCAAGAATAAATAAAATTTAGCTCTTTTTTCCTCAATATTGTGTACACTCCCACAATGCCACGTGTCTTTGACTCCTTTCTCTCATCGAAATAGTGCAAATGGACCGGCCCTGAACCGGCACGACACGAATCTTAAATAGGCCATGCTTGGACGTGCCGAAGGCAGGCATGGCACACTTTAGGCACGCATCCCGATAGTCCATGCCTTGCCGGCTCAGCACGACATGACGAACGCCTATAGGCCTATCTTGCTCTTAAACTCGGTGGATACCTGCCGCAATACCCAAGCTTGGCAGGAAGGAAGATGCGGTGCCACGACTTACTGGAAGAGGTGGAGGCACCACCCGAGCAGGACGAGTGTTTGCCCGGGCTCACCGGTGGCGTGCAGTGGAGTAGTTCGACTGTCTCGATGATATTCATATATGTATTGGACTATGCTTTTAGTTAAAAAAGAGAACTTATTGTCGTTCTTAATTTTGTTTGTGTGATGTGCATATAGATTTGTTTGTATTTATTGGCTGTAGTAAGACTTGTCCAGGATCCTAAAATTTCATGACTTTGCTACTGCTTACTATGACAGGGGAGAGCAGTAGGAACACATATCATCTACCAGTACTTCCATGATCGAAAAGGAGTCTGAATTTGTAATTTTATTTGAAGGAAGCCAAAAATAAAATAAAAAAGATGTGCAAGGTGGCCAAACATACCAACCCTTCAGGAAACCTGGAAGCCGGACGGTCATTTAGGGCCTGTTCGGTAGTGCTCTAGCTCGTGCTCCTAAATTCTACTCTGACTCATCTAGATTTTGATTTGCTGAGGAATTAGGAGTAGTTTCTGAAAGTGTTCGGCTATTGGCTCTAGATTCTTGAAAGAGATGATTCGGAAGAGAGGGAAGGGAGAGGTGCCATACCTAGGTGGCGCTTGTTGGTGGCGCAGGCGGGGATGGCTCAGCGGCGCTCGGCTGGGATGGCAAGGTTTGACGCGGGCTCGGAAGAGAGGGGCTTGGCGGTGCAGGCGGGGATGGTAGTGCTCAAGGCGGGCTCCATGCGGGCTTGAGGTGGGAACGGTCCAACGGCGCTCAAGTCAAGGACGATGAGCTCGAGGCGGGGTAGGTCAAGCTGCGCTCGAGGTAGGGAGGCGATGCTCAAAGTGGAGAGGCGACGCGGGGAGGCGGGGCTCGACGTGGGGAGACGAGGAGGTAATGCTCGACGAGGGGAGGCTGGGCTCGACGCAGGGGGGCGCTGATTCTTGCGGGGAGCTGCCTCTAAGCCGCTCCTGGCCTCACGTTCATTTTAGATAATCGCTCCGACGCTCATGAGAATTCGCACGAGAAAAGCAAGGTCGTTCAGTAGACCTCCAGCTCCTTCAGATTAGAATCCGAAAGACGGAGTTCTACCAAACGGACTCTTAGTCCGAAGGCGTGCATTGCGCGGTGTTGTCAAGCGTGCAACACGTTGCTTGTACAGAAAACAGCAACGCGACCTATGCATGCACACTCTTCTGCGGCACACTCTTCTGCGGCATTTGTGTGCATGGACGTTGATTTAGCCAATAGTGTCCATCAAACTGAATTAACCTCTGCTCATTATGCTCAGACTGTTTCTACTTGCTGCTCACTAGTACTTGATGCCTTTGATTGTCCCTGGATCCTGCTTCGACGCTGACAAGTCCTAGTCGCTTCGGAGCTCAGGCCGCCGTGAGCCAGTTGGCAACACGTCTTGCTTCAAACTATGCTCAATAATAGAATATAACGGAGTTGATCGATGATAAGAACTAGGTATGATTGTGCGCTATGCCACGTCATATTTAAAAATAAGTTTTATTACAATGTCCAACAATTATATATCAGCTGTACACATAACAATAGCTTAGCAAAGGAACCGAAAAACGAAAAAGTAGTTGATTGGCCTATTAGTAATATCACAAAGCAAATCAACTAATTTAGGAATAAGCTCACTATGGGAACTGGGTAAAGGCAGTGTGGTGCTCTCAAGGTTCCATATTTTAGGGCCTAGAGGCCACAATTGATTTCCATTTCTTAATGCTTAAAAACACACGCAAAGAGGATCTACACCGCCAACTACCAAACGAAGAAAGTGACTTCACACATTTAGATCTAAACATACGCAAGAATGTGTTCACGAAGAGCAAATAATACCTTATGTCCATACATTGGCAGGAAACAAATGATGCCTCTGGTTCTCCATTTAGTGGTAGCAAAACACATCAAAGTTTCTGAAGTACCAGAAAAGTTTGTACTGACATTTGGCAATATCAGCCTAGCATAACATTTCATCCAAAAAGTATCGGATCATCCCTTAATTAATTTTGTTCAAATAATATCATCATAGTACGGATTGTTTGAGACCTAATTGTAAATATGTAACTATGACTCCCAGTTAATCTTAAGCCCTGCATAGGCATAGCAGCCATCTCCTTGACTCCTTGGCATAGGCAAACAACCGTTTCACAAAAAGTATTCAAGAACATAGCTGCAGGAGCTGTCATGATTCAGAGGACCATGCTCACATGGAGATAAGATCCCCTCTGATATATTGTAGCAAGATAGCAAACGGGACGTGTAATTCCTGAAAGATAACAAATCATAAGTGAGAATCCATGCTAAGCGTGTCTATAATCAACATTTTTCCACTTGTGACATACATATTTGCTCTGTCTATGTTGGTAGTGCGACAATGTCAATCAATAACAATACCCCACTGTATTAGGTGAGAAGTAGAATTTCTCTTTAGTTATTTGCTAATGTATCAGCAAAAAACATGCTAGGAAAGCAACAAAGAAATATAGACCATCAACTAAGCAAAATCAACAAGGGATTATCATACAAACAGCCTTTTTTTCCTTACTCTTCCAATGAATGCTTTATCATAGCGGTTCCTCAAGAAATAGCTCTAAAAAAATGCCCTAAATTGCATTGAACATTCCATAATGATGCATATCTTCTCCCTTCTACCAGAGTATCTTTCGTCGATAAGATCCTAACAAAAGATAACCATGAGGAGAATATCTACAGCAATAACCTGGAATCAGTAGCTCTATATACAAAAAACATGTTGTAATAAAAGATTTACTATTGATTTAACTATGAACCATTTATTTTAGAAGACTTTTATCAGAAAATTCCATATTTTCCATCACTGGATAATATTGTTACTTTGAACAAATCTGGCAGTGTACTAAACCCAGTCAATAGTATTCACTTAAAAAATATGATTTCTTAAGTGAATTGAAATCTTTGGGGACAATCTAATAAGAGATAGAGACTATTACGTGGCCTTCCGCAGTCCTTTTCGGTGGGCAAGTGCGACAATATACAAAGTTAGATTTGTCCTCGCACAAGTTGTGACTGTCTCAAGCATAAAGATGCCAGCCGCTCTTTGTCCGGTTCCAATCTCTGGAGGTACTCGTTGACGGCGAAGGGGTCGACAAACCTCCTCGTGGCCCGGCGGCCAGCGCGCGCGCTTGGTGTAGTCGAAGGCTGCATCCATCCAAAGCCATGAGCATGCAAGAGGTATGAAGCAGAAACACGAGAGATCTAGATCTAGATCGATCGATGATGAACGAAGTTAAACGAACCTAACGCACCGCTGGGGAGCAGCCGCGGGTGGAGGTGGAAACCGGGAACGCCGTCTCTGATCGTGAGTAGGGATGTTAACGGGGTGCGGCAAATATGGTAGTGTTCGTCTATATCTATACCTGTTAGCTAAAATTTTTTTATAGGTATATCCACGAAGGGTCGTGGGTGAAAATTTTCGTTTATACTCGTCGCCCGCAGGTACTTATTAGGCTTGGGCATTCGGTTTTTTTGGTTCGGTTTTTTTGGTTTTTAAAAATTTCGGTTTTTGAATCACTGGAATCGAACCGAAACCGATCACAGT
Organism: Guadua angustifolia; assembly: GCA_036346375.1. Classification (NCBI taxonomy): domain Eukaryota; kingdom Viridiplantae; phylum Streptophyta; class Magnoliopsida; order Poales; family Poaceae; genus Guadua; species Guadua angustifolia. Next base: position 13,269,966 of record CM070518.1, on the reverse strand, counting down.
GAAAAACCGAACCAAATTAACCGAACTAAATCGGTTGGTTAATTCGATATTCGTTAACGAAATACCGAGAACATACATGCTTGCCAGACTCTAGAATGCAAAATCAACAGGAGCGCAAAATACAAACCTCAAGCCTCAAGCGTCCAGGCTCAAGCGTCTAGCAAAATACAAACATGTTACATGTAGTAAAATACAAGGGTCCACTCATCCAGAAAATAGCAAAATACAAGCATGTAGCAATTAGCAACAGGCCAACAGGCAACAGCAAGTCAACAACTCAAGTCCTCAACAAGCATGGAATGGAAGTCTGGAACAACTCAACAAGGAGGCAGCATTTTCTGCGACATCAGAGATTTTCCACCACCAGCTTTCCAGCATTTTCTGGTCTCTTGGCAACCTTTACGGCAGCAGCTGCTGCTGCCCCAGATGAGATCCCGAGTCCCCACCTGCACAATATCCTCATAGCTTCAAATGACACAAGAACAAGACTCGTTTCATTTCGAAAACGATGATGAGCTTGTCTGCAGATCTAAAATTACCAAGTGTTACATTCGTGGAAGAAAGATTTTAGTAGTTCCTAACTTCCTACACATTCATTCCATCACACTGCAATACTTTGTGTATATACTTCTGATATCAAGTTGATAGGCTAAGAGAAGCCTATGGTCTGACACACAAAAGTGCAGGTTTCTACTACTTGACAACTTATCTGCTACTCTGCTTGGTGACGGTCTGACCCAGGCGACAAGCACCAATGGGGCGGCGAGAATGGCGGAGTCATGATCCTCATGGAGGAGCTGGTCGCAGCGGTGTCGCGGAGGGCTGGAGGGTTCAGATCGTGCGCGAACCTGCGGAGGATGAAGGCCAGGCAGCCGAGGCCGCGGAGGCTGGAGGGTCAGGCGGAGCCGGAGGCCCAATCGCTTGACCCAGCATGGGTTGGACGGAGTCACTGAGTCGGAGAGCCGGACGGCCGAGCAGGAGGCGAGTGGGCGCGGACTGAAAGCCCGAGAGGTGGTGACCTAGGGCCGCTAGGGTTGGGACTTGGGAGGACGGAGGACCAAATGGGGAATTGGGGGCGGCGGCGGGAGTGCGAGGCTACTTGGGAGGGGCTGCGGGAATTAGGGATTTAGGGGTTGGGATTCACGGACAAGTGAATCGGTGAATAGCGAATAGGTGATCGCCTCGCTAGTCATTTGCCGCTATGCCTATTAAATTAGAAGTTCGGTTTTCGGTTTCGTGAGTATGAAAAACCAACCGATTACAATAAGCAAAACGATAGCAAAAATAAAACCGAACCGAACACGAATCTGAAAAACTGAATTTTCGGTTAATTGATTCCGATTGATTCGATTTCGTTTCGGTTAAATTATGCCCACCCCTAGTACTTATCATCCACAGATATACCCGTTTATCCACCACCATCAACAATCCTTCCGATCAAATGGCACTAAGAGCTAACGAGCTATGGTACTACTATAATCTTTTTGATAAAATTATGGGAATCATCTACATTCTGTGGATTGAAGAATGATTATCAATGATTCAAAATTTCAAATGTACATGAGAATAAGATTTAAAATAACACATGCAGACAACTAACATATAGATGCTTAAGTTCAACAATTACTAATATAAGGTACCAACAATTAGGGATCAGGAGGCCAACCAGACGCTTATTCTAGCCCATCTGTCAGTAGAAGATGCAGATAATCGGATGAAACCGGTACAGGTGAAGCTCTCTCATACCTATACCTGTCAACGATTCGGGAACCGGTCCCCCGCCGAGCTTACTTGTTGAATGAGGGATCAACCTAAGGCCTCTTTTTCGCGGGGGCTATAACTTCTGAGGGCCTACCGAGCTACGAAACGAGGTGGTGATGACAATCGCATTGAAAGCGGGGTCTCTTTTTTCTTGGTTAAGACCTCTCGCGAGGAGATAACAACCCTCGTTCGGTGATTGCACTCTTTGTGTGAAGGTGGATTACAACACGCTTGCTCGGGGAGCCCTGGTGATTCAGGTATGGCCGAGACAAGTCTTGTCTGGTGGAGAATAGTAAGTCAAGTCCAACCCCAACCCTTAAATGCGGAAGGGTATTTATAGGGATTCTGGTGACAAAATATTTATTACAGGTAGCGCTCTTTGTTTGAGCGTAGGCATGAAACGTTCCAGCGCCTCTGTCGGGCTTGTGTGACGATGTAAGTCTGATGGGCGTAGGCACGGTGGCCTTGCCAGAACCAAGGCGCCTTGTGAGCACGGGCGCGCTTGAACCCGCAGCGTCGCGAATCGTCGGTGATCCTTGGCCGTAGTGTAATTAATGCCACGTCGCCCTTGGGGACCGCGCTCGGCTTTTGGGCGAGCCCGAGTCCTAGCTAGGCCGGATCGCTGATCGCGGACTCCCGAGTAGGCATGCTCGGGGACGAGCTTGACGAAGGATAGGGGACAGCCCGGAGGTCGGGCGGTCCGAAGACCTTTGGAGGCAGCGGCCGAGCATGGGCATGCCGGGCGCGCCGGGATCTGAGGGTCGTCTCATCGAGAATATCAATCCGGCAGCTAGCCCCCGAGGCTTAAAGGGGGGATTCGCCTCGACCGAGGCCCCCGCCTTAGGCCTCTAGACTCTTGGCAAGGGATTGGAACCCCGCAGCGTAAGGCCGCTGCAGCCTCTGAGCAACGCAGCTCGGGAAAAAGGAATTCTGCGACAAAGGGCTACCGCATCATCCGGGCAAACATGCCCGGGGACGAGAAATTCTGCAGCGAAGGGCTACTGCAGCATCCGGGCAAACATGCCCGGGGACGAGAAATTCTGCAGCGAAGAGCTACTGCAGCAATCGGGCAAACATGCTCGGGGATGAGCAATTCTGCAGCGAAGAGCTCTCATGCGACATCGAGGGCAAACATGCCGAGAGCAGCATGTTTCAAAAAGGCAGCGCGCTTGACCCGCGGTCTAAAAAGCGGAATCGGTGATCGAGAGGCGAGGGTCGTGTAGCGGTTCCTTCCGCGAAGCCTTGTGGGTGCTTGATTCGGCAGTCTTGACAGTTTTCGAAGCTAACGCCGTTCTGAGGCGATTTTGAAAACCGCATTACCCGCCTTGCTGTGAATGGGCCAGGGGTGGTTTTGCGGCCCGTTAAGCTTCTCGCCTATAAATCTGGCGATGCGGCCACGAAACCCTTCCTCCCCCACGGTTCGCAACCAGACTTCAAAGCTTTTCAACCTTCAAACCTTCCCTTGCTCTTGCGCCTTTTCTCCAAATCTTCTGCATGGCGAAGTTCGGCCCATCCAAGATCACTAAGGAGAGGCTTCGAGTGTTGGAGGACTTCGGGTACCTCGACGCCGGCTCCTGGCGTATCCCAAGCGGCGAAGGAGCTCTAGTGCATAAAATAGCGAGATAAATCACGTCGCGACCTCTCTGACGTCAACGAGCTTGAATGCCGAGAGCGAGTTCACGGAGGCGTGCTTGCGCCTTTGTGAGTCTTGAGATCACCCATTTGAACCCTAACTCCATCCTCATCTTGACCATCTTCGCCCACCTTTGCGAGGGCCGTGGGCGTGCTTCCTACGCCGAGCCTCTTCTTCCATTTCTATAGCTTGTTCCGCACCGGCAACGCCTCTCGTACCGGTGCTCTGTGCTTCCGCTGCGAAACCTCCGCCCGTCACAGTATCCCTCTTCTCCCTCAAGGACTCGGTGGCGAGTGGGCGACTCTACAGTTCTACCTTGGGGCGGCAGGAGCTCTGCACTTCACCCTGCAGCGGCGCCCAAGATCGACACCCGCTCGCCTATCACGCCCGAGGAGGAGCGGTCCTTGATGCTGATCAGCGAGCTCACGAACATGGGGCTGACTGGTCGAGACGTCGTCCGCGACTTCCTCAGGAACAAGGTGTCCCCTCTGAGGAAAAGGGAGCACCCCTTCTTCGAGATCACCGGGTGGATCGACATGACCCGCGAAGATGAATCTGGTAAGCTTCACGGTCTTGGGAGATTTTTTTCTTTTTGCTCCACATGCACCTTTGCTTGAGTGCGTGCTAATTTCTTCTGTCGACGGCCTTGACCCGGGCTTTGTTGGGTGGAGAAGAGAGTCGGAGAGATGTTCGGCACCTTAAGGGCAAAGAACTTCAGCGCAATCAGCAAGTCGAAGAATGTGCTCGGCGGGCGGCGTGGTAAGCCTATGCGGCTCATGCTCGGGAAAGCATCCGAGCCCTTCGACGCTTTTTTCGCCTCCTTTGCAAGAGAAAGAAGCTTGGAGTTAGCGGTGGCGCGTTTAAACCTGGCGGTGGCAAGGGGTGGTTATTCCGGCCGCCGGGACCAAAGCACGAGGAGCAGAAGCGTGCCCGCCGCCGCCACCACTCGGTTGAGAAAGCCGAAGCTCGTCCAAATCAACCGGTGGTGCGGCACATGGGTTCTTAGGCCGGAAGGAGGTAAGCAGCATGAACGCGTGGTTGGAGAATTACGGCAAGGACCATTTGGAGTAGCTCGAGAAGGAGAAGGGCCTAACCGAAGAACTGGTGCAGGCCGAGCAAAAGAGGCTACAGGAGGAGGTGGCCGAGCTCCAGGCCAAGCTCGCGTGAGTCAAAGAGGCTCGGCGAGCTTCAGAGCTCGAGGTCGCGGCCGCCGGTGAGAAGGAGGAGGAGGAGGATGTGCCGCCCCTTCGGATAAGGCGCGGCCGCTCGAGGAAGACCCTGGAGGCGGTCGACATGGAGGAGGTCAACCCTCTCCTGGCGAGGATCAGCAGCGCCGCGGAGAAGAAGGCCGAACTTGTGGTCGCGGCTACCATTCCACCCGCGGGCGACGGTGGGGACCAGATCGAGGGTGAGCCCCGAATTCCGCTTTTTCTTCTTTTCCTCGCCCTTTACTTCGTGCGTCCGAGCTAACCCCACTCTTCTGACGTGGGCGGAACAGCTCGTAGGACTTTCCCAGATTAGCGCATAAAGTGATTGTGAGCTCCTTGATCACGTCTTAGCGGGGTGCTTTCGCCCGACGCCGACATCGTGATGGCGAGAGGGTGTGGGCGGTGGAGAAGTTCGTCGCCGACGACCAAGTCGAGTGGCTCCCTCTGCTCCGGAGGAAACTTCCTCTGGCGGGGCTCCCTGCCCCCGGCATGGAGAGTGTGGAAGGAGGAAGAAGGTCGACCCCGCAGTCTTGGGTGAAAAAGCTACCCAAGTGGGCTCGGGATCTCGAGTAGCGCCACCCACTCGGCGAATCTTGCGAAGCCCCGGCGAACAGCATGCTCGGGACGAGACGGCACCTTCCCCGGGCGAATCACATGCTCGGGAAGCGTCTGCGCCCCGGCGAACAACATGCTTTCGAGGCGGACGGTGAAGACCACAGTGGCGCGCCGCTTAGGAGGGAGGCGTGGCGCCCCAGGGCGAACCTCATGCCCGGGGGGACGACTCGTCGTCTTCAGTCAGCCTGCCCTCTTGGAAGGATTCTGGGGAAGTCTGCAGCCCCCTGCCGACCCTTGAAGATCTTCGGGGGCACGAAGTTACCCGACGCTTTCGGGATAATTTTAGCGCGGGCGTTGCTCAGGTGAGGATGCTTTCCGTTACCATTGTAATTCCTCACTTCTTTGGGTCTTGGGCGCGACGCCTAAAGCTTTCCCGCGTGCAGCTCCTTCAGAAGACCTTGGAGGACTTCGATGTGGCGATGGACGTCCCCGAGGCCGTGGCCCGGCTGCACACTGAGCATGAGGACCGGATAGCCAAGCTCGAGCATCGTGTGGGTGACCTCAAGGCCCGGGACAATGTGCTTGTGCATAGGTGCCGCCAGGCGGAAAAAGATGCCGCCGATGCTGAGGTGAAGAACATTGGGCTCGAGCAAGAGCTCGAGCAGGAAAAATTGCATGCCCGCCAGGCTAAGGACGAAGTCTCCGCTGGCAAGGAGAAGATCCTCGCGCTCGAGCAAGAGCTCGCCAGAGGCCGGACGAAGGTTCTTGGGCTCGAGCAAGAACTTGAAGAAGGAAGACAGCAGGCTCGCACCCTTGAATTGAAAGTGGCAGATCTGGAACGGGCAGCCCGCGCGGCCGCCGACCTTGCGGAATAGGGCAATGAGGAGGTCAAGCAGCTCCGTCAGGAAGCCCGCGAAGGTCGCGAAGCCCGACGGAAGGTGATTGATCTTGAGGCCAAGATTGATGACCTGAGGTAGAAATTGTCTGCGGCCCTCCGGGGAGCAAAGCCCGGTGTGTAGAGGTTTTCTGCTTTTTTCTCTCCGGTGATTTTTGGGTGACTTTTGGATAATGTAAGTGGAGCGTACATTTTTCTTTCGCCCAAGGGCTTTTCCTGCTGCAATGCTCCCCTTGCATGCTTCCAAGTTATTTCCTGCAACCAACGAGCGTAAGGTAGACGACGAAACATAGATAGGAGCGTGGGTTAGGACAGAGCGTGGATAACATCAGCCCAAAATATGCGAAGAAAGACTTCTCGTAGGCTAGAACGAGGCACTTAGCTATGATTTTGGAAAATGCGTTATTGCAACGATCCGTTCCTGCTGAGCCCCCGCTGCGAATGAAGGTAGTGCGCCTAAGCCATGAGCACGAGCTCATACGCAGGAGAGTTAGGAAAACACGGGTCGTTCCCCCGACCAAAGTGCCGGCTGCTCCGAGCGGCGAACATGGTCCAAGCTGGGGGGTGGGAAACATGCAAGGCATTTACCTTACTCGCGCTTGCGACGCGTACCCCTTATTTGCGAGCATGGTCATAGGCGAGGAAGGACGCGCGGTTGCCTGACAGGGTGCACAACGATCAAACACCATGAGCGAGTTAAATCTCGAGGCCAGACAGAAGGGTTTGTCCGTGTATAGCGACTTGTATCCTTGCAAAGAAGATCTGCGGACCAAAGTCGGCCTATCGAGACTGGAGCCCTTGGTGGTGAGTTTTTAGTAACTAGGTGTTGGTCGTGGCACCTTGTGCGGCCGTGCGCGTGCCGGTCTGTGAGAAAAGTGTGCCCTTGCGTGAGACTAAGTCGGCTTACCAACGGGCGGCTAACTTGTATTCATTCACAAAATCTTGGAGGTAACAGACATTGCGTGGGTGAGGCATCCGAACTTGCCACTTTTTTTCAAAAAGAAAAAACAGCAGAACTAGACTTGGGTACAAAAGGGAGTGTGAGTTTAGACAGTGAACTTGCGCAGCTGGTCGATGTTCCACAAGCTTGTGAGCACGCGATCGTCCTCCATCGCTAGACGGACAGCCTCCGGGCGTGCTACCGAGACGACCGTGAATGGTCCTTCCCATTTGGGGGAGAGCTTGTTGGCCCTTGACGTATCCTGGATTCGGCGCAGGACAAGGTTCCTGACCTGCAGGGCTCGGGGCCGAATTGATTTGGCCGCGTGCCTGCAAAGAGCTTGTTGGTAGACGGCGGATCAGAGCAACGCCCTTTCGCGTGCCTCTTCGGCGAGGTCGAGGTCGAGGCGGCGCTCGCGTCTTTGGTGGATGCTATCGGCCAGGTGCACCCTCGGGGACCTGAGCACGATCTCGGCGGGTAGGACGGCCTCGGCACCATGGACGAGTTGGAAGGGCGTTTCGCCCGTAGCTTCGATTTCTTTGTAGTCTTGTAGCAGACCCGAGAGGATGGAGGGAAGCTCGTCCATCCATGACCCGCCGTGCTGGGTGAGGTCTTTGAAGACCCTTTTCTTGATCCCTTGGAGGATTTGGCCATTTGCTCCTTTCGGCCGCTCTGTTGCTGCTCATGGATGAGCTCTGAAGCGGAACCTTTGTTCGATGTCTTCGCGGTAGGCACTGGAACAGCTCACTAGTGAAGCGAAAGTGCCGTTATCCGTGATGAGGTGGTTGGGGACCCCAAAGCGTGTCACCACGTTGCTGCGAAAAAATCTCTTGGCTGCTTGAGCTGAAATGGTTGATACGGGCTTGGCTTCGATCCATTTGGAGAAAGTGTCGATGGCCACGAGCAAGTACTTGCAACCCTTTCTACCACAGGGGAAAGGCCCGAGAATGTCAACCCCCCAAGTCGAGAAAAGGCCATGAGAGTGGGATGGTCTGCAGCTATCTGTTTGTCAGAGGGCCTTTGGCGTGGGCGCACGCCGGCAGTCATCCACGAAAGTGCCCGGCGTCGTCTAATCTTTGTTAGCTAGTAGTATCCCAACGAATGCTTTCTTGTCGGCGTCCGGAAGGCGAGTGGCGCCGCACATTCCTTCATGGATATCTCGAGAAAAATGGCCCTCTTCCCGAGATATGCATTTGGAGAGGACTCCAAGTGCCCCTTTGCTGTATAAGGCGCCCTCAACTAGCTTGTAAGCAGAGGACCACCTTTTAAGCCGGGAACACTCGGCTTCCTCCTCGGCGATGTCCGTGGGCAAGATCTTGGGCGAATGGCGTCATCAATTTGCAGTGCTCGAGGAAGGAGATGTTACTGCTGCGTCTCGTGCCTCCTCTCTGATGGAAACGGAGGGCTTTGGCAGATGCTCGGCTGGCGCCCCGGGCAGGGTGGGCATCTGGGGGTTTGCCTCCTCTACAGAGGGAATGGAGGGCTTGTGCAAATGCTCGACGAGCGCCCCGGGCGGGGCGGGCATCTGCGAGGAACCGGCCTTGGAAAGATGGTCGGCCAGGGAATTGTCCTTCCCGGGGATGTAGAGTATTTCAAAATTTCTAAAGTACCGCTCCATATTCCTCACCTCAACCAAGTAAAGTGCCATTGAGTGATCGAAACACTGATACTCCTTGTTGACTTGGTTGATGATCAACTGCGAATCGCCTTTCACGATCATCATTTGGACCCGGCGCCTTGCATGCTTTCGCACTGCCAAGAAGGCCTTCATACTTCGCTGCGTTGTTGGTCGCGGCGAAGTGCAATTGGATAATGTATTGGAGCCGCTCCTTGAGGACACGATATAGCCTTGACCCGGCGTTAGCTCGGGATCCGTCAAATACATGGTCGGTGGCCGTCCCAGTCGTGAGTCTCGATGGCGAAGTGGCGGGATTCATCCATTCCGCTCTGGTCCGCTAAGATCGGGACTTGATCGCGTGTGGGCGAAGAAGTGGATGTCGAACTCTGCGAGTTCCATGGCCCACGCCGTTGTCCGTACATTGGCGTCTTGATTCCTTAGGATCTCCCTAAGTGGAAAGTTGGTCGAGACGACGACCTTGTGAGCATGGAAATAGTGACGCAGCTTCCTTGAAGCTCTGAATGTGAGTATAAGACCACGGACCTCGGGTATGCGCTCGCCCGATGCAGTGCAAGACTTCGCTGACATAGTATACTAGTCGCTATGTCCCTTCTCGCTCCACCGCCAGTACCGCGCTTACGGCCTGGGGTGTGGCCGCGAGGTATAGTAGGAGCGGCTCCCTCGACCTTGGCGTAGGGTTAAGCTTTATTCAATGTCTATTGAGATTACAAAAGGTCTCCTCAAGGTCGGACACATGACCCGAGGCGAGCTTACTTTTAACTACAATATCATCTACATATACTTTCAAGTTTCGACCTATCTGGTCTTGGAAGGTCTTCTGCATGAAGCGCTGGAAGGTCGCGTCGGCGTTTCGCAGACCGAAAGATATGGTCGTGTAGCAGAACGTGCCGAACGGCGTGATGAAGGAGGTCTTCTCCTCGTCTCTAGGGGACAAGCTAATCTGGTGATAGCCCGAGTAGGCGTCGAAACTCATCACACGAGATTACGTCGTCGCGTCGACCGGTTAGTCATCTGTGGCAGGGGAAGTTGTCTTCGGCAAAGCGGCATTGAGTGCGGTGTGGTCGACACACATACGCCACTTGCCACCCTTCTTCTTGACAATGACCGGGTTTGCCAGCCACTCCGAATGCTCGACTTCCCTAACGAAGCCTGCCTTAAGGAGTTTGTTGAGTTCATCCCGGATGATCGCTTGCTTCTCCGGGGAAAATCGCCTGAGCTTCTGACGCATAGGTCTTTTGTCAGGCCTAACGGCTAGCCTATGCTCAATCACTTCCCTTGGGACTCCGGGCATGTCGGACGGTTCCCAGGCGAACACGTCCGCGCTCTTCCGGAGGAAAGTGATGAGCTCGAGTTGCTATTTGGGATCTAAGGAAGATCCCAAATGGAAGACCTTGGTCGGGTCGCCCTCGCGTAGGGGGACCGCCTTGGTTTCTCCTCCGGGTTGGAGGGTAACTTTGGGCCGGGAGTGCATCGGTGCTTGGTCGGGGCCGCGCTGCGGCAGCTGTCCGACCAAGTCGAGCAACTTCGTCATGAGCCAGAACGCCCTATGAGTCGCCTTTTGCAAGATGAGCGCCTTGGGGTCAGGGACCTTTAGGCACTGATAAGCGTGATGCGTGGCGGCCATGAACTTGGAAAGGGCCGGCCTGCCGAGGATGGCGTTATAAGCCGACTTGAAATCAACGACCTCGAAGTTGACCAGCTCGGTCCGGAAGTTGGCGAGGCCTCCGAACGTAACGGGCAGAACGATCTGGCCAAGAGGCTTGATCGAGGTACCAGGAACGATCCCGAAGAACGGGACGGCTATGCTCTTGATCTTGGAGTGAGGGACTTGCATCTCATCGAGGACCGCAGCGGATATGAGGTCCAACGACCTCCCGCTGTCGATGAGAACCCGGCCAACCTTGGCATTGCTGATGGTCGGGCTCACAACCAACGGGAGCTTATGAGGCTTGGCCATTCCAAGGGGACAATCATCCTTGGAGAAAGTGAGAGGCAGCTCAGACCACTTAAGCTGTTGCACGGGTGGCTTGCCCTGATCGATATGGCCAACCTCCTGCGCCGCCTCTTTCAGGTCCCTGCGGGATTTGTAGGCTGAGGAACCCCCGAATATGATGGCTATGTGGTTGCGGGGCTCCTGGTAACCCATGTCGTCGTCGTTGTCCACGGGACCCTAGCCCTTACTACTCTCGCCTTTTCCCGGGAGAGTAGGCATGGGGCCCTCGCCGTTGTAGAATTTCTCCAAGCGGTATGCCCAGGTCCGATAATTGCGGAGGTCGTGGCCGACCGCCTGATGAAACCGGCAAAAGCGATCGCCCGAAGGGGCAACCCTCTCCCCGCGCTCCTGGCCGCCATGGACCTGGTCGTCATGATCTTGGTCACTGTGGCCTTGGTCGTTGTCCTCCGGTCGTTCTTGGGCGGCGCGGTCGCCCCGCCTCGCCTCGCATTGTCGAAAGCGGCGGAGCACGCGACGGGCGGCGATCAACGGCGGCCACCATGCTCGGCGCATGCGACCTCTTCTTCTTCTTGATTTTCTTTTCCACGGAGCCCGAGTGCTTTTTGCTCGAGGAGCCCTCTAGGCCCGGCTGGGGTGGCAGCTTGCCTTCGTCGAGCATCTTCTTCCATTTTACGGCTTCATCGGCATTCGCGTAGCGGTCGACCATACGGAACAGCTCGTTGGCCGATAGGTTGGGGTGGATCTCTAGATCTTGTGTGAAGCAAACGTCACAGACGCCGAACTTGAAGGCCCGGACGACAGCCTCATCCGAGATGCTCGGAATGGAGTTCCTTACTTTAATGAACTTTTGGACAAAGTCCCGCAAAGTTTCTTTGTCCGTTTGGATCAGTCGCTCAAGGTCGCGCGCTTGTTGCCGGGTATATATGACTTTGGAAATTTGCGGGAGGAACCTCAGAGCTGCCTCCATGAGCGGATCGACCCCTCCTTTTGGTTGAAGAGCCATGTCCTCGCGGAGCCATCGAGGACCGTGGGAAGGTAGTTAGCCATAACCCCCTCGTCCCCCCCGGCCGCCAGGACGGTCGTGGAGTAAATTGAGAGGAACTCGTCTGGGTTCTGAGTCCCATTGAACCGCTCGAAGTGGTCGGGCTTGAACTTGCTCGGCCACGAGACTTCGCGGAGGGACGCCGAAAGGGCTTGGCACCCGAATGCCGGATAGTCGTGGCGACCCCCCCAGGCATGGCGACCATGGCGGTTGGTGCCCAAACGGTCCTTCGCGCCCGGCACGAGGCGAGAGAACACGTCCCCGTGCTGGCGCGACGATGGCGGGTTCGAGGTGGAACACTCGGAACGCTTGTAGGCGGAAGGGGCATGCCCTCAAGCCCGCGGGACGTCAAGGGAAGCGCTCGGCGTCCTCGCGATCGGTCTTCTTCTGCGGCCCTCGAGGAGGACTTGGGGCGCTTCTGGCGAGCGAATCGGGAATGTTGCTTGTGGCCCCGGAACGCCAGGGCTTTTCTCGGCGAGGGCCACAGGAGCCCTATGTCGTGAGCTTTCTGGGTTTTAGCTATGACCGCCCCCATAGCCGCCAGTCAGCTGGTCGGAGAAGTTACAGAAGATGCGCAGACGATCGCCGCCATGGCTCGCAGCCGCTCAGCGCTCTAGGGAGCGGCGGGGGGCGACCTTGGGAGGCGGCTACGCACGTGCTCCGGGGAGTGGTACTCGCTGGGGTCTTCGCGAGCCCGGTCCCTGGCCCCGGTGCCCCCGCCCTCACTAGGTTGGTGTTGGACGGTCGCCAGGACCCTGCCCGGGGGCAACTCCGGGTGATTCTTGCCAACACCACGCTGGTGACGGGGAGAAATTACTGGAGACTGCCGCTCTTCTTGATCCCCCTCCCTTCCCACCATGTTGACGCTGCGGGAGCACCAGGACAGCGAGGACGACACCTTGGTGTCAAGCCGTGTCGCGGTCCTTCGACTGCGCTCGGGACGGTCGGGGCCGCTCGAGTCGCCGCGGAGGCCGCTGGATTCTTCCTCGCTAACGAGGGTATCACGCCGTGAGCGGAGGAAACTCTCTCACGCTGCGGCAACCGGGGAAAGACTCCCGGACTCGGTGTGGCCTTCTGTAGGGGTGGGCAATCGGTTTATTCAGTTTTTTCGGTTTTAAAAAATTTCGGTTTTTGGATTTTCAAAACCGAACCGAAATCGAAATAATATAAAAACCGAACCGAATCGGTTCGGTTAATTCGGTTTTTGGTTAAACCGAATTACATTGGCTGAGGCCTCAGGCCTGAGTGGCGAACTGGGCAACTGGCGGACAAAATAGAAAATACAATACCTCAGTAATGTCATAAACTCGTTGAATCCAAGGATAGCCATTGCAGCAAGTGCCCATGGAGGTAACAGTCGAATCTCACTTCACAATGTTTCAAGTAACATAGACTTTACAATGTTTCAACAAACAAACAAAATTAAGGGCTTTGAGATGACAAAATGCGAGGTGTTAATAGCGTGCAATGAATACTGGCGACTATTACTGAGTGACAGATATATTAGTTTGACCTTAAATTGCCTCCACAAAGATTTACCTTTGGGCGGGTGTAATTAAAGTTTTCTCCTCTGGAACCAGATCACGAAAATGGCATCTATTTAGGGGAAAAACATATGCTTTGTGCTTAAAGAAGATGCTAGGGAGTAAAAAGCGCATGGTGCTTCAGCAGAAGAAACTCGTAAACATAAATAAATGTAACACTGACACAGCTTCCTTACCCTTTCCCATGAGCTAGAGGCTAGTGGATCAAAGCGATTGGATACTCCTATCGTAGTCCACGGCCTTGCAATGTCAACAAAACAACGGAAAGAGTGTTTTCAATGTTGTCACCATCCTCATCCAACCGAATTGCCGCTTTGAGGTTGTTGGCGCCGGGAGGAAGGGAGGCGCTGCCTGGAGGGCTCATGGCTCTACCTGCCTTGTATTTGGGAGGAAGGAGGTCTGCCTGGGCTGGCTTGGCCTCGTGCATCGGCTGTCTTGGAGGGAGGGAGGGCTGCCTGGAAGCGCTTGCCGTCGCCGCACCACTGTTGAGGAACCCACCTGGCGCTGAGGAAGAAACCGAATCACCAAGACTCACTTGGATCTACACAGGAATTAGGGTTAGGGTTGGCCACCACTAGTTTTGGGCATTTGTTTGTGGTCTTTTGCGATTCTTGAATCGTATGGGGGCTGGGCCTGGGGGTTAATGACGATGGCGAAGTGGCGACTTCAAGTCCGTGAGGCAAGCAGAGAAATCGGTAAACCGGTTTTTCGGTTTTGAAAGAAGAAACCGAACCGCAAACCGAAAACCGAATAGTGCTAAAATAAAATCGAACGAAAACCGAAAACCAAAAATCAAAATTTGGTTTATTCGGTTGATTCGATTCGGTTTTTCGGTTTCGGTTTAAAGTGCCCACCCTAGTATACGGATCGGCAAGACCACCCACGCCTATCTTTGGCGTAGTACAATCATCGTCCTCCACGTCGTCGAAGACGCAAAGGTCTTGATTATCTTGCGAGTTTGGCATCCTCAGGGATTCCTCGCGAAATGACTTCAGTCGATCTCCACGGACGGCGCCAGCTGCTGTCGACGATTCGAGAACCGGTCCCCCGCCGAGCTTACTTGTTGAATGAGAGATCAACCTAAGGCCCCTTTTTCGCAGGGGGTATAGCTTCTAAGGGCCTACCGAGCTACGAAACGAGGTGGTGATGACAATCGCAACGAGCAGGGGGTCTCTTTTTTGCTGGTTCGAGCCTCTCGTAGGGAGATAACAACTCTACGTCCAGTGATTGCACTACTGTGTGAAGGTGGATTACAACACGCTTGCTCGGGGGAGCCCTGGGTGATTCCAGGTATGACCGAGACAAGTGCTGAGTACAGGTGGAGAATAGCAAGTCAAGTCCAACCCCCAACCCTTCGTGTGGAAGGGTATTTATAGGGGATTACAGGCGACAAAACATTTATTACGGGCGCGCTCATTGTTTGAGCGATGGGCGAGCTGCTCCGCCCTCTGTCGGGCGCAGCATGACGGGTAGTCTGATGGGCGTGGGCGTGGCGCTTATGAGACACGCAGGCGTCAGATCGTCGGCGCGTAGTCCTTCGAGCCGCCGCGTAATTAATGCCACGTCGCCCTTGGGGACCGCGCCCGGCTTTTGGGCGAAGCCCAAGGTCCCTTGGCTAGACCGGGTCGCCTGGTCGCGGACTCCCGAGTAGACATGCTCGGGGACGAGCTTGACGAAGGATAGGGGACAGCCCGGAGGTCGGGCGGTCCGAAGACCTTTTTTAGAGACGCGGCCTGAGCATGGGCATGCCCGGGGCCGCTGGGATACGAGGGTCGTCTACCGAGAATATCCAATCCCCGACAATACCCATTTATCCGGTAAAGTTTAACCCTCATAAACATGTCTATGGATAACAAAATAAGAATATACCTGTCTCTATTAGGATTTTTATCCACAGATATACAAGTAACTAGGTAAGATTGCCGTCTCTAATCGTGAGTACGTTAGGAACAACACTAAAGCCCTATTCGCCGCGTGATGGATGCCGGGAAGCCCACGCTGCGTCGCCTCGTCCAGATCCAGAACCGCGAGACCATCCACGAGCTCTTCCTCTGTGGCCATGGTCGCACGCACACGGACGAGATGATGGTGTACGAATCGGAGACGGTGCGGTCAAGATCGAGAGGATTCTGCCCCGAGGAATTCGGGGGCACGCACGCGCCGGCGCCGCAAGCTCTCCACATACGTATGGACGGCAGGAACAGCTGTCTCCGAGTCGGGCCCTCTCTTGGGCCTTGCGGAAACTGTCAGCCGAAAAGGGCCATGTTTTGCTAACATTGTACGCCTGATAAGGTTTCAAATCTCGTTTTTGTTGAACTTTTGGAGATGATCGGAATCCAAAATTTTACCGAGATCTCAGAATTTCAGACAAAATACAAAAATAAAAATTTAAATCAAGTTTTTTTAGCAAAATTTCTGGGATTTCGCCGAGATTTATCAAGATTTTGGTGAAATTGAACCGAGCTAAAAATAGCTCAAACGATGTCAAAAAATATTAATATTTTTTGGAGAATCCCGACACATCAGTAATGTCCCCATAAAAATTTCAGATGATTATCAAGCCTGAAGAATTTTTGAAAAATCAGAGAGTGTTGCTGTCCTCATAAAACACTAACCGGCAAATTTAAACCGAATGAAAAATAAAACAAACCATGTTATAAAATTTTTAAATTTTTTTTGCAAGGTTATGATGCATCACTGATGTTTCCATAACATTTTCAGATGATTATCCAGCTTCAAGAATGTTTAAAAATTTAGATAGCGTTATTGTCCTGATAAAAACCTTACCGGCAAACTTCAACCAAATGAAAAATAGTACAAACCAAGTTAGGAAATTTTGAAAATTTTTGTGGATAGTCTTCATGTATCAACAATAATTCTATAAAAATTTTAGATGATGATCAACCTTTAAGGATTTTTAAGAATTTTGACAGTGCTACATACTAATAAAATCCTGATGATCAATACATAGATTTGCTTGAGCAACCAAAAAAGGTTAAAATTTTTGAAACTTTTAATGAAGGGTGCTGAGGCAATTATTAATCTCTCATAAAACTTTTTGATCATGATCACACAACAGCAAATTTATAAAATTCTTACAATGGTACTGTACCATTTGTGTTCCTTGTGTTTTTTATTTTTGAATGATAACGAATGAAGTTCGATGCATCCATAGATTTGACTAAGCAAACAAATAAAGTTTAAAATTTTTGAAAATTTTATAAAAGGATTCTTAGGCAATGATTAAGCTCTACTAAAAATTTTTGATCATAATCACACTCAAACAAATTTATAAAATTCTGACAAGGTTCTTGCCTCAGTTATGTTCATTCTGCTTATAAAATTTCGTGTCCATTCTCTCTTGTGGTTTGATTTCTTGTATTCAATTATACAATTTACATTCCTAACTTGTTTAGTGTATTGATCTTATGCTTAGGAGTGTAATCTTGCTTAGACTTAGGTTGTTGGTGTACTTAGTGAAACCTAGAGAATTTAGGCTTTAATTGTCAAAATCATAATTCTTGCGTAGATTATTTATTTACCATAATTAGAGTCAAATAATTTTAAAACTTCCTATTCACCCCCTCTAGTATGTTACCATGATCCTACAGGTGGACGAGGACAGAGCCAATAGCCAGGTGAGACGAGCAGGCTAGGATGCACTTGTGTGCATGGGAGCGCAAGGGAGAGCCAACCGAATTTGGAGCAGGGAGACAACACGAAACAAGGTAGCCAATAGGGGAGCAGAGGCTAGTGGACCGAGGAGCCACGGGAGAGGTCGACAGTGACCGAAGGTGGGCGGATAGGCCGGTAGGGGTAAGGAAAGGAGTAGATCGGGAGTAAGGAGAAGAAGAAACTAGGGAAGGGATAAGGCCACTCGGGTGGGAGGAAAAGAGAAAAAGGAGGAAAGAAAAGAAAAGAAAAGGGAAGAAGAGAAAAGAAAAGATGAGAAAAAGAAAGAAAAGAAAAGAAAACTAGAGAAAAAATTTTTATCTACATCCGTGGATCATCCCGATTAGTTACACCTAATTAAAATCCAGCAAATTAAACAATTTAAACTATAAGGCAGTAAATAAAAGACATTAAATTAAAATATCCAAAAACATAAAAGAGGCATTATATGTATATTAAATAATAAAATTTTAAGAAAAGGCTGGTGGTTGTAAAACATGCAAAAATCTACTAGCCTCCTAAAATACCGCCTTCTGTTAATTTTAGGAATTAATTCGGATCCGACCGGTGATCTCTTTTAGAATCCACGTGACGGGAGTCTTTTTCAATCCAATTTTAGGCAAGCATTCTTTGATCATATTTTAATAATTTCTAACAAATTTAATTGGTTATATGTGGTATCACTAAGGTTTGAAATCTCGTTTTCGCATGACATTATGGAGGTGGTTGAAATCTGAAATTTTGCCAAGATCTCAGAATTTCGAACTAATCCCAGACGAAATACAAAAATAAAAATTCAAATCCGTTTTTTTTGCATTGAGAAAACTGAAATTTCAGTCGGCATTTTTGAAATCCTTGTGAGAATTGTAGAGATTTTGGTGAATTTGCACCCAGTGAAAAATAGCACGAACAACATCAAATTTTTGAATTTTTTTTGTGGAGGGTCCTGATACATCAGTGATGTTCCATAATTATTTCAGATTATTTCCATGCTAGAGAATTTTTAAAAATATTGAACATTGCTACTACTTGATAAAACGCTGATCGGCAAGTTAGAAAATTTTGAAAGTTTTTGTGCATGGTTATGATACATCACTATTTTTCCCATAAAATTTTCAGATAATTCTCAAGCTTCATGAATTTTTACAAATTTGGATAGTGCTACTGTCCTAATAAAAGCCTTATCGACAAACTTCAACCAAATGAAAAATGGTTCAAATAATGTTAGAAAATTTTAAAATTTTTTGATGGCCTTGATGTATAATTAATGTTTTGATAAAATTTTTAGATGATTCTCAAGCTTCAAGAATTTTCAAAAATTATAACAGTGCTACATCCTGATAAAAGCCTAATGATCAATACATAGATTTGCTTTACCAATAAAAAAAGATTTATAATTTTTGAAAATTTTATAGAAGGGTTCTAAGAAAATTCTTAAGATCTCATAAAATTTTAAATCATGATATTACTCTAGGAAATTTATAAAATTCTTACAAGTACACTGTACCATTTATGTCTTTGTGCTTTTGAATTTTGAAATATAACAAATGAAGTTCAATGATTACATAGATTTGATTGAGCATACAAAAAAGTTAATTTTTTTCAAAATTTAATATTGTGGTACTAACAAAATTATTAAGCTCTCATAAAGATTTTGGATCATGATCACACTTTGAGAAAATTTATAAAATTTTTATAAGTTTACTATCCCAATTATGTTAATTCTGCTTTTTATTTTTATAGATAACAAATGAAGTTAAATTATTTTAAATATTTTATATATGATATACACAGCTAAAGATAGTACACAAATTTTTTATATAATGGTCAAACTTGTACAATTTTATAAAAATCTAATAGTGTTTTTGTTGAAATTTTAAAACATCTCAAAAATTCAGTTTTTAACAAATTTTCATAGAAGATGACTTTATTAAGGGTTAATTAACCAAATCTAGTCATATCTAACTAAAAAGTCAAAATTGAATAAAAAACTTGTGATTTCTGTGAGATTTGATGAAATCTCGCTGAAATTTCCTAGGTACTGTAGTGATTTAATTTTTTTCAATTTTTTTACCCCGTCAGGATTTTGGATCACGTCCACAGCTAGAATATAAAATTGTAGCTGAGATTTTGGACTTTTTTTAACCTTGGGTACCACCAATGCGTGGGAAAATGCTTTTAAGAAAAACCATAAATCGGATGCGGTTGAAAAATGGTTTGATGATGATTTGTTGCGACAATAGTTGCCTATGGATATGTGGGATTGGTATATATATACATATATGTGTAGATATATACATATAAATGTAGATATTACATATACATATATACACACATATATATACATATATACATATATATACACATGTATATGTATATATGTGTAATGTGTATATATATGTGACGAGTAGAGGGTGTCGTGAGAAGGGTGTCGTCATGGGGTTCTCTGCATATGTTATGATATAAGGATAAACATCTACATCCGAGCAATAAGCCATGTAATTTATATCAATCATAGTGTGTGAAAAACGATCAGAAAAAATTGTCCTATAAGGATGTTATGATCTCTGTATTGGGTAAGAATAGATAACTAAGCGTGTGAAGCGGGTATGCTAGAAGGCACTAGTGAGGTGACACCATATTAGCTGTGATTGATTTTGGTGTTATATTTAAGCGCCTGGGTTGGGTATTAGGACTGCTGCGGTAGCATGATACAACTGATAGGCTGCGACTGGTGGGGAATGTTGTAAAGAATACCATTGTTCGCCAGGTACCAAGGTTGGAGATCTAATATCTAAATAGTGATAAATGTTCGGGTTCTTGACTGAGATTAGGTTTACTATGGGTAAAATGTTACAAACTTGTGCAGGATCAAATCATGAATTCATACCTATCTCCTGGATTAAAGGCTACATGTGCTAGTAGCAATTTCAATAATTAAAATTGAAAACCTACATTTTCCTAATAAAATGGATTTGAGAGGAGGTTTATATGATGGAGGTTGGTAAAATTCATATGGTGTATTTTGTTATTAATGCTTGATAAGTACTTTTGTAGTCACTTTTGATAAACCCCCTTTTGCTTAGAAAAATGCTTCTGTTGTCAAGTGTATGGTTGGGACACGTATCCCAATGGGTTAGACCACGAGGCTAGGGTGAAGTTCATCCATAGGATTAAGACAATATAGAGGTGTACTATCAAGAGGGCTAGGTTGATGGTTATGTAGTGCATCAGCTTCTGTCAATCTTTTAGAGTTATTAGTACTTTGATATTATATTTTTATTGTACTTGGATCTTGTGTATAGTTAATGTACTGGACCTGTAGTCTGTGTGGCAATGGATTGTAGTAAGTTTTTATTTTAGTATCTAATTGTTTTTTGTTGCAATACTTTGAACATGGTGTATTAACTAATAATGGTTGTGTTACTGTCGTTACTCTGGACTAATTATACAGGTCGCCACAATATCATATAGAGTTGCTAAGAGAAATATGTTAGAAATTCTCTCCAAAGAAAACAAAACAAATAGCCTTCAATCTGGTGAGCCCTAACTAAATTGAACTATAATAACCATTAGATTTGATGTTACTATTTGAAAAAACATCTAACAGTTTATATAGCGGATCGGAGTTATGTCGGCTTATATTAAAAGAAACAGTTCATGCTAAGTACAACAAATAACAACATAAATTGAAATAAAAAAACAAAAAGAAATTAGCCATTTGATTTTATGAGAAATACAAATTAAAACACGTAGAGAACTAAGATTCAGAATAAAAATCAGGTAAAAATTAGCAGTTGGCTTTGTATATCAATTCTAACCTAAAACTAATATTCGAAACTAAGAAAAAGAGAAATATGCTAGAAATTCCCACAAAAAGCAAAATATCTGGCCATTAATCTAGTGGACCCTATTTACAACCACCATCGGATCTTTGAGAAATAAATAAATTAAGATATTTGCTGAACATGGGCTAATCCTCTGGATGCCATGGTGTCTGCTGGTGGGCCCCATCCAAGTGCTTGAAAGGAAAGAAAAGAATGGGAAAATAATAGCAATATTGCACCAACTAGATCTCCCTTCGAATCCTTTTCCTTGGCAGCCAGAATAGAAATAGAAATCGCTACTTCTTGCTTGATGTGGAAGATTTCACCTCCTGATCACCCAATCTAACTCTGACAAAATCAGGATTCCTCATATTTGTCCTTTTTTTATCTCTTGGTTTCTTTTTTATCTTGTAAATGAAAAGCAACAACAGTTGATTCTTTCCTTTCTTTATTTCTATCTATGTGAGACACGACATGTAGCATGCTTTCCTGATTCAACCCAAATGCATGCATACCTGACTCCTCGCCTACGATAGATTCAACACCAAGTGTGGCACTGGTCTGATCAAAAGAAACAATTGATGTGATATTAGTGTTTTGGGCTCCATCAGAAGGCATTACTTAGCTTCGCCCATCCTATATTGGGTCACGTGGTCAAGATGGGTCTTACGGATTGCTTTAATGGCATATCATATAGAGTTGCTTAGAAAAAAGAGAAATATATTAGAAATTCTCACAAAAAATAAAACAAATAGCCTTTAATCTAGTGAACCCTAACTAAATTGAACTGTAATAAGTATTGAATTGGATGTTATTATTTGAAAAAAACATCTAACATCTATATAGCGGATCCGAGTTATGATGGCTTATATTAAAAGAAAGTGTCGACGATTCGGGAACCGATCCTCCACCGAGCTTACTTGTTTAATGAGGGATCAACCTAGGGCCCCTTTTCCGCGGAGGGTATAGCGTCCAAGGGCCTGTCAAGCTAGGACCGAGACGGTCAGGACAACAACGAACAGGGGGTTTTTGGCCTAGTTCAGGCCTCTCACGGGGGAGATAACAGCCCTACGTCCAGTAGTTGCACTAGCTTCTGAAGATGTATTACAGGGTGCTTGCTCGGGGGCTTGAGCCTCCGTTTTCTCTCTACTTCTTATAGGTGAGTTTGGTGTTCTCTAATCTCTCAGGAGCCGTTAGGCGGTTCCGGGAATGGCCCTACTAGGAACTAGCAACTGCTACTACCGGGGGGAGCCGAACCCCGATCATTATATGCGACGGGGTATTTATAGGTAGTTACAGTGTTACAACATTTATTACAGAGTGACGCGCCACTACTACTCCCGGACGTGGGTGAACTGTTTCCTTACTTTTCGCCATACCGCTACATGGGCGTAGTGGGCTCAGATCGTGGCCGTACGGTCCTTTAAGCCGCTGAGTGATTAATGCCACGCCGCCAGGATGGTAGGCCGGCTTTTGGCTATTCCCGAGGTCTCTTCATCGGACCTAGTCATTGGTCGCAGACTTCGAAAGCGAGCATGCTCAGGGCGAGCTTGATCGAGAACGGGTAGGCCCGGAGGTCGGGCTATCTGAGGATCTTCCTTGGGGACGTCATCCAAGGGTGAGCATGGTCGGTGACCGCTTAGCCGCCGAGATACAATGGTCACTGTAGGAAACGCCCAATCCCCGACAGCTAGCCCCCGATGCTTAAAGGGGGGATCACTCGACGAGGTCTCCGCCTTAAGCCTCCAGACTTAAATAAGGAATTGGAGCCCTGCAGTGAAGAACTACCTCGTCGTCCGAGCAACCCTTGCTCGAATAAAAATCTTGCAATAAGAGCTATCGCAGATTCGAGCGTTTCCGCCGGAGGCGGGAATTTCGCGGCGAAGACCTACCGCGACATCCGAGCAACCCTTGCTCGGGAATAAAAAAATCTTGCAGCGAAGACTCTATGCAAAGATCCGCGAGCACTCGCCGGAGGCGGGAATTTGGCGAAGACCTATCACGACATCCGAGCAACCCTTGCTCGAATAAGAGTCTTGCTTGAAGAGCTATCGCAAAGATCAAGCAACCTCGCAGGGGACGAGCGTGTTCCGGCGAGACCGAGCGTGTTTGGTTGAGGTTCGACCGAGAATAGCGCTTGGGAACGGAGGCGAAAAGTCACAACGGTTTCTTCTCCACGAAGCCTCGTGGGTACGGTTCTGGCGCTTTTTGAGATCGCGCCATTACAGAGTTTGAAAATCTGATCGCTGCTGTCGCCATGAATCGGGGAGGAGATTTCATCCCGTTCGGCTTCTCCGCCTATAAATACCAGGCGGGAACACTTCCAGAGATTTTTCTTCCTCCGTGACTCGCAATCAAACTTCAAAAACCTTCCAACTTTCAAACTTTCTCTTGCTTCGGCGCCCTTTCCCCCAACTCTTTCCCATGGCGAAGTTCGGTGCAAGCAAGATCACCGCGGAGAGACTTCGGGTACTTGAAGACTTCGGGTACCTCGACGCGGGCACCTGGCGGATCCCTGACGGCGAAGGAGCCCCGGTGCCGCACGATGACGAGGTAAATCACGCGCGAGCTCTACAAATCAACGGATTGAATGCCGAGAGTGAGTTCCTCGAATCCGTACTCGCGCAATGCGAGTGCAAGATCACCAATCTGAACCCCAATTCTATTCTTGTCTTGACTATCTTTTTGCACCTTTGCGAAGGCTTCGTGGGCATCTTGTCCATGGCGAGCCTCTTCTTCCATTTCTACTCTTTGTTCCGCACCGGCGCGGCTTCTCCCACCGGTGCTCTATACTTCCGTCTGAGGGCCAATCGACCATACGAGTACCCCTTCTTCTCCCTCAAGGACTCGGTGGCCGGTTGGGCTGATTCTTGGTTCTACCTACGAAAGGCGGAGGGGACGACGCTCTGCTACTCCGGGAAGGCGGTGCTCAGCATCGACACCCCACGCCCGCCTGTCGCAGCCGAGGAGGAGCGGTCCCTGATGGCGATCAGCGAGCTCACAAACATGGGGCTCACTAGTCGGGACATCGTCCGCGACTTCCTCAAGAACAGGGTGTCCCCTCTAAGGAGGAGGGAGCACCCTTTCTTCAAGATCTCCGGGTGGGAAGACATCACCCGAGAGGCTAACTTCGGTAAGCTTTGTGGCCTTGAGCGATTTTTGCTTCGCATGTACCTTTCATGCCCGTGCTGACTTCCTTTGCTGATTGGTGACAGCCCCGGGCTTCGACTGGGTGGAGAAATGGATTGGCGAGATGTTCGGCACCCCTAAGGGCAAGGAGCTCAAGCGCGGGTGGCAGGTCCCGAAGAATGTGCTCGAGCGGAGCGATGTGGTAAGCCACTTTATGATTCATGCTCGGGGAAAAGCATCCCGAGCTCTTCTGACGCCTTTTTGCTTTCGGCAGGAGACAATCGCTCTGGAGGCAGCAGTGGCCGAGCTTAGGCCTTTGGCGGGTGGCAAGGGAGTGCTCGTCCCGGCTGCCAAGGGAAAAAAGGCAAGGGGCAAGAGGCAAGTTCCGCCACCAGCCTCTACCCGACTGACAAAGAGGCGGGCGAGCTCGGCCAAGAACCCCGCGCTGTGGCACCTGGAGTTCGCCGATCGAAAGGAGGTAAGCCGCCTAAATGCCTGGATGGAGAATTATGACCGGGAGAGCTTGGAACAACTCGCGGAGGAGGCGAGACTGACCGAGGAACTGGTGTAGGCCAAGCAACAGTCGTTGAGGGAGGAGCTTGCCGAGCTTAAAGCCAAGCTCAAGCAAGTTACCGAGGCCCGGCGGGCTGCAGAGCCCGAGGAGGTGGAGGACGAGGATAGGGATGAGGAGGAGGAAGATGAGGATGAGGTGTCCCTCATGACGAGGCGCGGATGCCGGGAGAAGGCGCCGGGGACAACCGAAGCGGAGAAGGCCGATCCTCCCCCGGCGAGGAGCGGCCCTGCCGCGGATGAGTAGGCTGAACTTGAGGCGGCAGCGGCGGCAAAGCCCGCCGGGAATGACGGCGAGGAGCTTGCTAAAGGTAGCTCCCGAGCCCTTGTCCTTTCTCTTTTTCTTGCCTTCGTTTTTCTTGTTCTTCACCTGAGCTAATCCCCACTCTGCCGACGTGGGCGTGATAGCTCCTAGGGCCTCTCCGAATTATGGCAAAATGGCTGATGAAATCTTTGGTCATGCCGTAGAGAGGGAGCTCACCCTTATCGCCGACCGCGTGATGGGTGAGGCCGTGGAAGCGGTGGATAAGCTCATCGACGGTGATGGCCAAGGCACCAAGGACCTTCTCGCCTGGGGACCGCCTCTGTGTCGAAGCTGCCCCCCGAGCACGGGAGGGCGACAGGAGGGGAGGTTGACATACGGCCTTGGGCGGAAAAACTGCCCAAGAAGGCTCGAGATGTCCGGGCGCATCGCCTGCCCGGGACAAGGGCGTGAAGACCCCGAGCGGACAACATGCTCGGGACGAAACCGCGCCTGCCCCGAGAGAACCCCATGCTCGGGCAGATGCCCGGCCATCCCCGAGCAAGCAACATGCCTGGGCGGACAGCGGCAAGACTCCGAGCGTGCCAGCCGCTCAGGAGGGAGGCGCGACGTCCCTGGGTGAATCACATGCCCGGGGGGATATACTTTTCTCCCGCCCAACGGCTTTGTCTTCTGTATTGCTTCTTTTGGGTCCTTCTAGTTATTTCCTGCAAGTAACGAGCATGAGGCAGGTAGAAGTGTAGGTTAGAAAGAAGCACGGGCAACACAAGCCCGAAATAAGTGAGAAAAACTCGACATGGGTAACTACTGCTCAAAAAAGAGACAAAGGTATAATGACGAGCTAGAACGAGGCACTTGGCGACGATTTTGGAAAAAAACGTTAGTGCGATAGCTCGTTCCTATCAAGCCCCCGCTGCGAATGAAGGTCGTGCACCTAAGTTGCGAGCACGAGCTCGTTCACAGGAGAGTTAGGAAGATACGCGTTGCCCCACCGACCAATGTCACCAACCTCTCCAAGCTGCGGGCATGGGCCAGGTCAGGAGAGGAGAACATGCGAGGCCTTAACTTCCTCATCGCCTAGGACACATACCCCTGATTTGCGAGCATGGTCATAGGCGAGGAAGGACGTGCGATTGCCCAACAAAGTCGCGAATGCGACCAAGCGCGCTGAATCGAGCTAAAACACCGGACCGGCCGAAAGGGTGTCTGTATGCGACCGAGATCGTGTAGCGAAAATCTACTGCAGATCGTAGTCGGCTTATGGAGACTGAAGCCTCTGGTGGTGGGTTTTAGTGATTAGTCGTTGGTCGTGGTACCTTGCATGGTCGTACGCGCGCTGACCCGATCTTAGAATGAATACGCTTGGAGCTATTTTTCCTGCCCGACGTGCTCATCCCATCACCAAGATCGTGAGGAAAGTATGCCCTTGTACGAGACTGAGTCGGCTTACCAACGGGCAGTGACCTTGAACGCATTCACAAAATCTTGGAGGTAACAGACTTCGCGTGGGTGAGGGAACCGAATTTTTTCTTTCCAAAAGGAAAACCGTGAATCTAGCGCGAGATACAAAAGGGGGTACGGGTTTAGACAATGAACTTGCGCAGTTGGTCGATGTTCCAGGAGCTCGTGAGCACCCGACCGTCTTCCATTGCCAAGCGGACAGCCCCCGGGCATGCCATCAAGACGACAGTGAACGGACCTTCCCACCTAGGGGAGAGCTTGTTGGCCTTCGACATATCCTGGATTCGACGCAGGACGAGGCCGCCAACTTGCAAGGTCCTGGGCCGAACTGACTTGGTCGCATGCCGACGGAGAGCTTGTAGGTAGACGGCGGATCGGAGCAGCGCCCTTTCACGCGTCTCTTCAGCGAGCTCGAGGTCGAGGAGACGCTCAAGCTCTTGGTCGACGCTATTGATTAGGTGCACTCTCTGGGATCCCAGCACGATTTCGGCGGGTAGGATGGCCTCGGCACCATAGACGAGCTGGAAGGGCATTTCGCTTGTAGCTCGGCTCGCTGTGGTGCGGACAGACCAGAGTACGGAAAGAAGCTCATCCACCCAGGATCCGCCGTGTCGGGCGAGGTCCTTGAAGACCCTCTTTTTGATCCCCTGAAGTATTTGGCCATTTGCATGCTCGGCTGCTCCGTTACTCTGCGGATGAGCTACAGAGGCGAAGCAGACCTTTGTGTTGATGTCTTCGCAGTAGGCCTGGTACAGCTCACTAGTGAACTGAGTGTCGTTGTCTGTGATGAGGTGATTGGGGACTCCAAAACGCGTCACCACGTTGCTGCGAAAAAATTTCTTGGCTGCTTGAGCCGAAATGGTTGATACTGGCTCGGCCTCGATCCACTTAGAGAAAGTGTTGACTGCTACGAGCAAGAATTTACAACCCCTTCGACCACGGGGGAAAGGTCCGAGGATGTCGGCCCCCCAGGTCGAGAACGGTCATGAGAGCGGGATAGTCTGAAGCGCGTACGCCGGCTGGTGGGCCTTGTGGCCATGGAACTGGCATGCCCGGCAAGTTGCCACGAGCGCCCGAGCGTCGGCTAAGGCCGTCGGCCAATAATATCCCAAGGCTTTGCTCACGAGAGTCCGAAAGGACGAGTGAGCTCCGCACATCCCTTCATGGATATCTCTGAGAAGGAAATTGCCCTCTTCTCGAGATATGCACTTGGAGAAGACTCCAAGTGCCCCTTTGCGGTATAAGGCGCCCTCGATTAGCTTATACGGGGAGTACCACCTTATAAGCTGGGAACGCTCGGCTTCTTCCTCAGGCAGTGTCCCATGGGCAAGGTACTAGATGAATGGCGTCATCCAGTCTGCACCATGCTCGAGGAGGGAGACGTTACCGCATGTCTCCGATGTCTCCTCTACAGAGGGAATGGAGGGCTTGTGCAGATACTCGACGAGCGCCCCCACTGGGGCGGACATCTGAGGGGGTGCCTCCTCTACAGAGGGAATGGAGGGCTTGTGCAGATGCTCGATGAGCGCCCCCGGTGGGGTGGGCATCTGCGAGGAACCGACCTTGGAAAGGTAATCGACCAAGGAATTGTCCTTCCTAGGGATGTAGAGTACTTCGAAATTTCTAAAGTACCGCTCCAACTTCCTCACTTCAACCAAGTAAAACACCATTGAGTGATCGGAACACTGATACTCCTTGTTAACTTGGTTAATGACCAACTGTGAATCGCCCTTCATAGTCAGTCGCTGGACGCCGAGCGCCTTGCACGCTGATCCGCCAGAGAACCTTCATACTCCGCCGCATTGTTGGTCGCGGTGAAGTGCAATTGAATGACGTAATGGAGCTGATCCCCTTGAGGGGATACTAGCACGACGCCTTGACCCGAAGCGCCAAAAGCTCGGGACTGTCAATACATGGTCCAAATGACCATCTTCAGGTCCATCGCCCTTGGTAGCGGGTGGCGCTGAATTCGTCCATTCTGCTATGAAGTCCGCCAGGATCTGGGATTTGATCGCCGTGTGAGCTAATAAGTGGACATCAAACTCGGCGAGCTCCATAGCCCACTTCGCTATTCGGCCGCCTGCATCTTGGTTTCTTAGGATCTCCCTAAGTGGAAAGTTGGTCGGAACGACGATCTTGTGAGCTTGAAAGTAGTGGCGCAGCTTCCTCGAAGCCACGAGCGTGAGTAAGTACAACTTTTCGACCTCGTGGTACCGCTCCTTCAACGATGTAAGGCCTCACGGCGTAGTATATTGGTCGTTGCGCCCCATCTCGCTCGACCGCCAACACCGTGCTCACGGCCTGGGGGGTTGCCGCGAGATACAGTAGGAGCGCCTCCCCCGACCTCAGTGTGGCTAAGATTGGAGGGCTGGACAGGTACCACTTCAGCTCCTCGAAGGAGAGGTTAGCCTCCTCCGTCCAGGCGAAGCCCTCGTGCCTACGGAGCGCCTTGAAGAAAGGCAGCCCGAGCTCGTCCGACCGGGAAATGAAACAACTCAGGGCCGCCATGCGCCCGGTCAAGGCCTGGACCTCCTTCACACAGCTCAGAGGCCGCATTCTTTCAATGGTTTTGATTTTCTCCGGGTTTGCCCCAATGCCTTGTGGCCCGATTAGGTAGCCAAGCACTTTTTTCGCTTTCACCCCAAAGACACATTTCTCTGGATTATGCTTTATTCGGTGTCTATTGAGATTACAAAATGTCTCCTCGAGGTCGGATACATGACCCAAGGCGAGCTTACTTTTCACCACGATATCATCTACATATACCAACAGGTTTCGGCCAATTTGATCCGGAAAGGTCTTCTGCATCAAGCGTTGAAAGATCGCCCCGGCGTTCCTCAAACCGAAAGACATGGTCGTGTAGCAGAACGTGCCGAACGGCGTGATGAAGGAAGTCTTTTCTTTGTCCCCAGGGGATAAGCTGATCTGGTGATAGCCCGAGTAGGCGTCCAAAAAGCTCATCACAGGACTCGCTGATCCGTCGACCAATTTGGTCTATGCGCCGCAATGAAAGTTGTCTTTCGGCAAAGCGGCGTTTCGTGCCGGTGTGGTTTATACACATGCGCCACTTGCCACCCTTCTTTTTGACAATGACTGGGTTTGCCAGCCACTCCGAATGCTTGACTTCTCTGACGAAGCCGGCCTTAAGGAGCTTGTCAAGTTTATCCCGGATGATTGCTTGTTTCTCCAGGGAGAAACACCTGAGCTTCTGGCGCATAGGTTTTTTATCAGGCCGAACAGCTAGCCTGTGCTCAATTACTTCCCTTAGGACTCCGGGCATGTCGGACGGCTCCCAGGCAAACACGTCCGTGCTCTTCCGAAGGAAAGTAATGAGCTCGAGTTCCTATTTGGGATCTATGGAAGACCCCAAATGCAAAAACTTTGTCGGGTCTGCCTCGCTCAGTGGGTCTGCCTTGGTTCCTCCTCCGGGCTGGAGGGTAACTTTGGGCCGGGAATGCACCGGCTCTTGGTCGGGGCCACGCTGAGGCAGCTGCCCGACCATGTCGAGCGACTTCTCATCGCAGTTCAGGGCCGCCCTGTGGTCCCCTCTGATGGTGATAACACCCTTCGGACCGAGGACCTTCAGACATTGATAAGTGTGGTGCGTGGCGGCCATGAACTTGGAGAGGGCCGGCCTGCCGAGGATGGCATTGTAGGCTGACTTGAAGTCGACGACCTCGAAATTGATCATCTTGGTCCGAAAATTGTTGAGGCTCCCGAACGTCACGGGCAAGACGATCTGGCCGAGAGGCTTGATCGAGGTGCCCGGGACGATCCCAAAGAATGGGATGGCTATGCTTCTGATCTTGGACCGAGGAACTTGCATCTCGTCCAGGACCGTGGCGGATATGAGATCTAGGGAGCTCCCGCCGTCGATGAGGACCCGCGCTACCTTAGCGTTGCTGATGGTCGAGCTCACGATCAACGGGAGCTTCTGAGGCTTGGTCATTCCAAGGGGACAATCATCTTTGGAGAAAGGGATCGATAGCTCGGACCACCTGAGCTGCTGCACGGGGGGTTTGCCCTTGGCGATGTGACACACCTCCTGTGCTGCTTCCTTCAGGTCCCTGCGGGACTTGTATGCCGAGGAGCCCCTGAATATGACAGCTATGTGGTTATGGGGCTTCTGGTACCCCATGTCGTCGTTCTTGTCCGCGGGACCCTTGCCCTTGCCGCTCTCCCCTTTTCCCGGGAGCGTGGGCATGGGACCTTGGCCATTGTAGAACTTCTCTAGGCGGAACGCCCAAGTTTGGCAATTGCGAAGGTCGTGCCCGACCGCCTGGTGGAGCGGGCATTAGCGTTCGTCTGAAGGGGCACTCCTCCCTTTGCGACCTTGGTCATTGCGACCTTGGTTGTTGCGCCGCGGAGGTGGTCGGCCTCTTCTGGCCTCGGGCTGCCGAGCCGGCGGAGCCCGCGGCGGATGATGCTCGACGATGGCCACCATGCTCGGCGCATACGACCTCTTCTTCTTCTTGATCTTCTCCACAGAGCCCGAGTGCTTTTTGCTCGAGGAGCCTTTCAGGCCCGGTTGAGGCGGCAGCTTGCCTTCATCCAGTATCTTTTTCCATTGAACCGCCTCGTCGGCGTTCGCGTAACGGTCGGCCATACGGAACAGCTCGTTGGCCGAAAGATCGGGATGGATCTCCAGGTCTTGCGTGAAGCGAACATCGCGGACCCCGAACTTGAAGGCCCGGACGACCGCCTCATCCGAGATGCTCGGAATGGAGTTCCTCACCTTGATGAACCTCTAGACGAAATCCCACAAGGATTCTTTCTCAGTCTGGATCAACCACTCGAGGTCGCGCCCCTTGCCCGGGCGAGTGTAGCAACTTTGGAAATCGCTCGGAGCGCCTCGCAGAGTTGCCTCCACGAGCAGATCGACCCTTCCTTCTGATTGAAAAGCCACGTCCTGGCAGAACTGTCGAGGACCGTGGGGAGGTAGTTGGCCATAACCCCCTCATCCCCCCCCCCCCGCCGCCGCCAGGATGGTGGTGGAGTAAATCGAAAGGAACTCGTCTGGGTTTTGAGTTGCTTTGAATCGTTCGATGTGGCCGGGCTTAAACTTGCTCGGCCACGAGACCTCGCGGAGGGACGCCGAAAAGTCCCGGCACCCAAACGCTGGGCTGTCGCGGCGACCCCTCCAGGCATGGCGACCGTGACGGCTGGCGTCACGATGGTCCTTTATGCGTGGGGTGAGATGAGAGAATACATCTCCACGCTGGCGCGACGAAGGCAGCCCCGAGGTGGAACGCTCGGTAAGCTCGTAAGCGGACGGGGCATGCCCCCGAGCCCGCTAGGCCGTCCGGGAACCGCTCCGAACGTCCTCATGGCACCGATCTTGCATCCCGCGACCCTCCCGAGCAGGACTTCGGGAGGCGCCACGACGGGAGCGAATAGGGGAATGGAGCTTATGGTCCCGGGAAACACTTCAGGGCCTCTCTCCGCTAGGGGACCCTGGGAGCCCCATGTCGGCGGCGAACTTTTCTAGATTTTCGGCCACGACCGCCTCCATAGCTGCTAGGTCCGCTTGGCCGGAGAAATTTCGGAAACTGCACACGACCGTCGCCATGGCCCGCAGCCACTCGGCGCTATGGGGAGCGGCGGGGGGCGACCTTGGGCGACGATCGCGCACATGCTCCGGAGAGCGATGCTCGTCGGAGCCTCCACGAGCCAGGTCTCTGGCTCTGGCGTCCGCCTCTCCGCGGGTTTGGCGACGGACGGTCGTTAGGGTCCTGTCCGGGGACAACTTCAGACGGTTCTCGTCAGCATCGCGCTGGTGGCGACGAGAGGTCTCTGGAGACTGGACCTCGTGAATCTCTTCCCTTCCTGCCATATTGATGCTGCGGGAGCACCAGGATTGCCAGGGCGACATCATGGTGTTACCATGTGCCGCGGCCCTCCGGCTGCACTTGGGACGGTCAGGGACGCCCGGACCGTCGCGGAGACCGCCAGGTTCCTCCTCACTAGCGAGCGTATCATGCCGCGAGCGGAGGAAACGCTCTCACGCTGCAGCTGCCGGGGAAAGACTTCCAGACTCAGTGTGGCCTTCCGGATCAGCCACGCCTTCACCAGCGTAGTACCTGTCGTCGTCCTCCACATCGTCGAAGATGCAGAGGTCTTGATCATCTTGAGAATTCGGCATCCTCAGGGATTCTCCACGAAAGGACTCAGTCGATCCCCACAGATGGCGCTAGCTGTCGACGATTCGGGAACCGGTCCCCCGCCGAGCTTACTTGTTAAATGAGGGATCAACCTAGGACCGCTTTTTCGCGGAGGGTATAGCATCCGAGGGCCTGCCGAGCTAGGACCGAGACGGTCGGGACAACAGCGAACATGGGTTTTTTGGCCTGGTTCAGGCCTCTCACGGGGGAGATAACAGCCCTATGTCCAGTAGTTGCACTAGCTTCCGAAGATGGATTACAGGGTGCTTGCTTGGGGGCCTGAGCCTCCATTTTCTCTCTACTTCTTATAGGTGAGTTTGGTGTTCTCTAATCTCTCAGGAGCCGTTAGGCGGTTCCGGGAATGGACCTACTAGCGACTAGCAACTGCTATTACCGGGGGGAGCCGAACCCCGATCATTACATGCGACGGGGTATTTATAGGCGGTTACAGTGTTACAACATTTATTACGGAGTGACGCGCCACTACTGCTCCCGGACGTGGGTGAACTGTTTCCTTGCTTTTCGCCATACCGCTACGTGGGCGTAGTGGGCTCAGATCTTGGTCGTAAGGTCTTTCAAGCCACCGAGTGATTAATGCCACGTCGCCTTCGTAGACCGTGCCCGGCTTTTTGGCTATTCCCGAGGTCTCTTCATCGGACCTGGTCGTTGGTCGCGTACCCCCGAGCAGGCATGCTCGGGGGCGAGCTTGACTGAGAACGGGGTAGGCCCGGAGGTCGGGCTATCCGAGGATCTTCCTTAGGGACGCCGTCTAAGGGCGAGCATGGTCGGCGGCCGCTTAGCCGCCGAGATACAATGGTCGCTATAGGAAACACCCAATCCCCGACAGAAATAGTCCATGCTACGTACAATAAATAACAACATAAATTTGAAATAAAAATAAAAAGAAATTAGCAATTTGATTTTCATACGAACTACAAATTAAAACACGTATATAGCTAAACGTTAGAATAAAAATCAGGTAAAAAATAGCAGTTGGATTTGTATATCAATTCTAACATAAAACTAATATTCAAAACTAAATAAATAATAATAATAAAATCAACGGCTTGGACCAAAAGAAAGAGCCCAAACTAAGAACAATAAAAATAACAGAAATTCAGAATAAAAAGATAAAAGAAAATCAACCATTTACTTTCATATGATGATATAAATCAAAAATGTTATTTATATTTACTTTTTTGTTATGCAAGTATTTGTGGAAGAAAGTTTTAATCACATGTGATACGTACTTAGAAACGAAGTGAATATATTCTCTCCTATAATATACAATATCAAAATATCACAAATTGTGTTTTGCATCCATCTATTTTTGAAAAAGAAAATCACATATGTATTACCAAGTCATTCAAACATACTTTAAGGATAATGCACGCACAAACACGCGGGCCACCTTGCTTTTTTTAATGGTTTTGTCCATAAATATAAAACATATTTCATATTTCAATTCAAAATTAGTGTGATGTTCCCTATATACCCGTAATAAATATCTATCTTTACTTCATATTCTCTACATGCATATATTGAATTATCTATTTTACTTCATGTTCTCTACATGCATATATTGAATATAGTGTTTAGTGATAATAATTAGGGGGTAATCTAGTTATTTTCAATACCTTTTTAGTCTATATGTCAAGAAAAATAGAACTTATAAACTTGGAAAGAAGATTGCCTCTGCTTCACTATGTTTGTCTAGAGCAGCTCTAATTATGGATGTTTTAACTGAACTCACTTCCAAGATTTGAAAAACCGACGAAAACCGCGATTTTTGATTTTACCACTACGGTTCGAGATTCAAACCGTTCGTAAACCGGTTTAATTCAAAAAAAATAAAAAAATTGAAAAAACTTATGCGACGTAAACTAGTCGAAAATTGGTGAAAACCGCTCGATTTTTAATAAATCAAGCGAAAATCGCACAAAAACTGCTCTAAGGAATATTCAGTTGGTCGATCAGTTTTTACCGAAAACTGAGTGGTTTTCGATTTTTTATTTCTTAATCCTATGATTTCTGATGATTTTTAGTGATTTATGACTTGATATTTCTGACGTTCGAATTTCGAACTATTTTTACAAAAACAGTTTTGGAAACCTGCTCACCTCAGGGACACAAACATTCACGTGGCTCGTGGTGCAAGGCTAGCCAACCCCCCTCGTCTTTACTTCTTGCTCAAGAGTCGAGACTAATCGACCAAGGCAGAAGACCAGCTTCTTTCATTTTCTTGCTCGGGACCAAGATAGGAGACTAGTTGCAAGCTGCAACCCGAATGTAGCTAGAGGCAACGTCGTATGTAGCTAGAGGCAACGTCGTCCATGGGTCAGTCGAAGTTGCCGTCGGTCGTCGCCTCTGCTAGCGCCGTGGCAATGTCTATCCTGAATGCTACTACTCTGCGCAGGGATGGAAAAGTGGGTACTGATTATCTAAATTATTCGATATTCGACGAAATGATGCAAATATGGTTTTGATTTTTTTTCCATCCAACATTTTTTTGTCTGTTTGGAATCCTATTGAAAATCATTCCTTCATTATTCGAATCCATCAAATGTGAATATGGTTTAGAGTTTTGCATAGGATATGTCGTGTCTAGGCCTCTAGGGACAACAACATATATTGGTCTGAATCAAGTGAGCAAAAATGACTAAGGAGCACCTGAGTACAATTGTGATGCTTTTTTTTTAAGACAGTGGGGCTGTAGTTTATATTAGATAGGAAATATTAAAGGAGTACATGGCGCATTATACAGCGTCTGGAGAGTTCTATAAGGGGAAAGAGATTGGAGGGAAAAGAGGAGAAAGGAAGAAGAAAAAAAAGAGATCAAGTACAATTCTGATGCTAAAAATACACTAAAATTTAGACACTCATCCATCCAATGTATGTGTTTATTCAGAGATAGCCATGGAAGATACAGTATATGATGACTTCACTGATCATTAGCCATGAGCCCATGACTATATCAAACTTTGCAAGGTTTTCATGCCATTGGCTCTGGCTCAGAATGAACCCTTGCCGTGCCGCCCTGCACGTCCATCATGGCGACGTCAATGGTCTCCGTCGACTCCGCGCGGTACGAGTACCTGCAGCTCAGCGCCACGAACGCCGATAGGTTCACCGCGGCGAGCGCGGTCAGGAACGCGTAGTAGTAGTCGAGGTGCGAGGCGTTGAGGTTGTTGGTCACCCAGGGACTCCCCCTCTCGCGAGTGACGCGCTCGACGAGCGTGAGGACGGCGCTGCTAAGCACGTTGCCGGCGCCGTACGCCGTCAGGCTCATGGCCGTGCCGAGGCTCTTCATGCTCTCCGGTGCCTGGTCGTAGAAGAACTCGATCTGGCCCACCACCAGGAATGCGTCGGCGGCGCCCATGAGAACGAACTGCGGCAGCAGTATGAAGATCGTCAGGGGCAGCTGACCTCCGGTGGCGTCCAGCCCGTGGCTCCTCGCGAAGCTCAGCCTCCGGCTCTCGATCAACGCCGTGGTCGCCATCGTCGCGACCTGGAGAAGCAGCCCGGCGCCGATCCTCTGCAGCAGTGTGATCCCCCTCGGGTTCTTGGTGCGCCTCCGCACGGCGGGGACGAGGATGCGGTCGTAGATCACGACGGATGCGAGCATCGTTAGCGTGATGAAAGCGCCGAGGCTCGCCGGTGGGATCTGGAACGCGCCGCGCCCGCGCCCGAGGCGCCGGTCCAGCGTCGCGCCCTGCTTGACGAAGAGCGTGCCGGCCTGCGCCACGAGCATGCACGGCACGACCATCGTGGCGAGCAGCGGCACGAGCTTGACGATCTGCTTCGTCTCCTCCACCTGTGTCACCGTGCACAGCGTCCACCCGAGCCGCGACGCGGACTCGCCTTCGCCGGGAACCTTGACAGCCGCCTTGTTCAGGAATCTCATGGAGTCAGTAGCGTCCATGCGGAACCTCCTCCTGCTCGTGTAGTGCTCCAGCTCCAGCTCGTGCAACTCCTTTGCGTCGGCGGGCAGCGCGACGCCGCACTTCCACACGGCAGCGGCGAGCACCTTGCCCATCCTCGCGAACGGGCTGCCCTGCGGCACCTTGTGGCGGTACAGCGGCGTGCCGGCGAGGAAGACGGCGACGGAGGCAACCAGCCCGAGCGTCGGGATACCGTAGCCGACCGACCAGCTGACGTTGTCCTGGAGGTAGACGAGGACGGTTGTGGAGAAGAGGATTCCCAGGAAGATGGTGAACATCCACCAGTTGAAGAAGGAGAGCTTGTGCAGCTTCTCCGCCGGGTCGAAGTCGTCGAACTGGTCGGCGCCGATGGTGGAGATGTTGGGCTTCGTGCCGCCATGGCCCAGTGCGATGGTGTACAGCCCGCCGAAGTAGACGCCCAGCTGCAGGGCGGAGGCGCGCGGGCAGGTGGCGCCAGCACCGGCACCGTCGCAGTGTGGCGGTTTCAGTGACGGCACAGAGACCGACAGGGTGAGCAGCATCATGCCCTGCATTTGTTTCAGTAATTCAGGCATGAGAAACTAAATTATAACCCCACAAAAAAGAAAAGAAAAAAGCTAAGAACATTGAAATTTCACAGAAAGTTTGTAGGATTTTGATAACAAAACAGTTCAACTACTGCAGGATTCGGGTTCGCGTTCCAAACAGGTTTAAATTACATATCAATCAGATTTGAAACACATGCTTTGTGCAGTCCAATTATTTAGCAGATTTCCAAATTCCCGTTAAATTTCCAATAAACAGATAACATACAAATGGGAAAATTTTCTTATATGACGATCCGAGTTGTGAATTTGTGATTCGGCCGGGCCGGGCCTAAGCACAGGAGAAAACACTTGTTTGTAGTGCTAAAACAAAGGCGACACATGATGCCCAAATCTGCTACTCCATTTTTAGTCTTTTTCTTATTAATACAGAAAAAAAAACTGCCTCATAATTGAAATGGGAATGGCTTAAAAGTCACAACCAGAATCTAACAATCCCCGTACGTAGTTTCTGTCAATATGACATGTTTTGAAAGAAACATCGTTGTTAATTATTGGAGCCTTGTCCTGGGGCACACCTGCTCATGGTTGCTGCTTCCTGATGACGGAATGTTTGGTCAGATCTAATTTGGATGGAATTCCAACGATTACGTTGGATGCTACACAAAAACAAGAGAACCGATCGACTGGGAGACCACAAGTTCACAACTCCACATACAGAAATAATCCCCAGAACACAGACATTTTCATTTGGAACAGAAGATTCTTTCAAAAGATTGGAACAGGAGAGGGTAAACTACTGAATCGACAATGCTCTGGTTATCATAGGGTAATTTTTTGTCAAAAACTGCAGTGTAAGCCTATAACGAGACTATTGCAACCATGAAAATTAGTGCCAGTAGCACAGTAATTAACTATTTTTCATGCAATTGTGCGGTTAGATGCTACGTTGCATATATTTATATCGAAACATAGAGTCGTACCAGCTATAAAGCTCGCATGCTTATGACAAGAATATATTTATATTCTCTATGCAATCGATGGTACAGATCTTCTCTTTACCTACCGTTTAACATGGTAATTTCTACCCACCGAATGGAACCGTGATGGCTTTTATTTGTCTTAATTTTAATATAATAATAGATAGACAGATACATAGACTCAAAAGGATTAGTTTATAGAAAAATCAGTTGCCTTTTTCACTGAGGAAGCTAGGGAGAGAGAGAGGCACAGAAACAAGAGTATTTACAGATTGAATTAATGTATTAGCAAGTACGTACCATGATGTAGATGGCGGAGCCGGCGACGAAGGTCCAGTAGCGGCCGAGGTAGGCGTCGGCGATGAAGGCCCCGAGGAGGGGCGTGAGGAAGACGGTACCAGACCAGTTGGTGACGTTGTTGGCCGCCTCCACGGTGCCCTGGTGCAGCCTGTCCGTCAGGTAGATCACAAGGTTCGACGCGATCCCGTAGTACGCCATCCTCTCGAACAGCTCGTACACTGCAAATTAACAAGACGACGACGACGAAGAAGAAGTGAGAAACGATTCAGATTGAAGATTAAACGTATGTGCTGCAACGAGCAACGCGTGAATCTTGTAACGTACGTGCATACCTACGATGAAGGTGCAGGCGGTCCAGCCGCCTCGCTTGGAGCGGAGGACGGGGTTGCCTCGGAGGTCGACGGAGCCGTCCTGCGTGTACTCCCCCTCGCCGTTCTCCATGGCTAGCAGGGTTGCTGCTGAAGTGCTGAGTGCTGGCTCAAGCGAGCTCGGTCACTTCAATGGCTACTACTGCTGCCGTGCTAGCTGTGCTGCAATGATGCTCCCAGCCCTGGCTAATCTATCCACTAACGATCCCTGCATTAAATTTTGTAGGCAGCCCCGTCCTTTCCTTCAGCTCTCGCTCATTGAAGTCCTTTTACTCCGCTACCTAGTACACTACACGCTGACCTGTTGTTAAATTACCAGGATGCCCTTGACAAGAAGTGCTGTGGTGGACTGGACACTGTACTAGAGTCCTGTATTAGTCTTGTAGGGTGTTACCCCTAATTATTATCACTAAGCACTATATTTAATGCAAGCATGTGGAGAATATGAAGTAAAGATATATATTTATTATGGGTACTAGTTCAATACTCATGCGTTACTACGAAAAATAAAATTGGTAACGAAACATAAAGGTCAAACAATAAAAGAAAATTGTGCTACAAGATCAAACATCTATTTCTCCCGATTACAAAAGTTTTTATGGTTTCTCCTCCGGTATGAATTAAAACCAAATATATTGTACATAGCTTGATAACAAAGCTTCCAGCCGATTTTTTCCTTCTTTATATGCTTCATCAACCGAATGATAACAACCCACTCTCACCCAATGAACAACATGTGTTTTCTACACCAAACATAATACAAAACAGGAGGCTAATGCTTTTAAGTAACAAGATCTCATGATTCATTTGAGAGGTAGTTATTCGTACACACTGGGCAAAAGAGGACATGATCAACGATGCTTGCCACTGGCACAGTCCTACCCAACGCAAGATCAGAAAGCTTGAGAATCAAAATGTCAGAAAAGTCACTGTAGCCGACCAACATGATCGTAGAGTCCAATTCCACCAGAGAAGGTAAGTAGATTTCCTGGCTTGAACATGTCGCGATCGTTTTCAGAGGAGGCAGTGACAGCACTGACAACCCCTCCCCCCTCGCACACCAATGGAGGCAGGTTGATTTGCAAAACATGAGTTGGCCTATCTTCATGATTCACCACATACATTTTCCCCTGGAACGACAACGCTCCATCCAAATGCCTCTCCTTCCAGCCGGTGATGGTCCACTCATCATCGTCGGCCGACACAAATGCTGAGTGCCCAAAATTCTCAAGCACAAGCATTGCGATGATGACCCCCGCAGCGGTGACATTGACGGCAGCGCAAGCTTTGCGGAATAGCTGTAAGTATAGTGCATACATGTGCATCCAGCAAGTGGAGCTCATTCTCTAGGTGGTGCAGGGGCTGGGCGACGCAATGGAGGGAGGGGGACTGAGCGACGTCGCCGGTGAAGGGGTGGAGGAGGCGGACGGAGGTGTCCTCGTCACGCTAATAGGAGGAGGAGGACATCGAGCGAGTCGAGTACGCAGTGGTTGCTGAGTAGCAGGAGGTTGACGCGGACGAAGGCGCCGCCGACGGAGAGGTCAAAGAAGAGGGCGTGGCCGCCATGCGCGTGGTGGCCTCGGTGGCCCAGGAAATGGCCGAAACCCTCTGGGTGGAAACGCGGGTCCAGCAGGCCATGGCCCAGCGGGCAGGGCGGCGGCGCGCCATTAGGAACAGCCAGCGCGGAACCGAACGTAGTCCACGAAACCCCCGGTCACGGGCACCCATGCGGATATGAGCTGCATCAGGCCGTCGCGGTGCAAGGAGGCGCCTTGCCCTAGTGCTTTGGTGGCCATTCTTGCTTCTACACTCGTCTTCTCTGCCAAGAAATGAAAGGAAAATTACAGCAAGGAAGACGAAGGTCCATCAAGAAACCCCAAAAAGATTGAAGCTTTGTGTGAGATCAAGGAAGGAAACAACTCATTGGGCGAGTTGGGATCGATCGATGAGGAGAGAAATGGGCGCCGCCGTGGGTTCCACCGAGATGAGACGTCGCCGCCAATACCCTCTCCTTCTCGGTTTCTTCGTGTTCGAAAAGAGTAGTCCTCGCGATCCCCCACTCGATCTAGATAGCGAGGGCGACGGTGACCTCGAGCACGCCCACACCCGGTCGGCGCAACCATGAAGCCACCTTCGACGAACAGATCAGTGTAATGCCAAGGCATCAAAGTCATTGAAAGAAATTAACCTTGAATGAATTCCCTTGATTGATTCTGTGAAAACTGTACAATATATATAGAAAAAAAGGAATGATTGGTTAGCTATTAATTACCAGCACTAATAAGGATTTTGCTATAATAATCAACCATATTATATATGGCGGGCTGTAAATTAGGAAAGAAAAATTAGCTATAATGACCGGCCATTATTAGAGATTGGGGGGTGAGGACGAATGGACCGCTGCCACCAAGTGGTAATTAGAATAGTAGAGATATGGGGAATATCACACTAATTTTGAATTGAAATATGAAGAGAAATTTTACAGTGGATAACATAGGTAGTAAGTAGTGGTAGTAGAAATCAAATCTAACCATCCATCCCTTAAGGGTATTTTAGACTTTTCCTATCCATTCATCAGGGATATTTTAGACTTTTCCTAATTCGTTCACAGTTTTGGATTCAACGAATGCCTGATGATCTTCAGAGACTTCTTATCCATTCATCAGAATTATAGGGCGTGTTTTACCGTAAAGGACAGATAATATGACGGAATTTTTTACCCTTTTATCTCTCTCTGAATTTTACTACCAATACTACAGGTGGTAGTATAACTAGATCTAAGTTGATTTCAACTATTAGATTCAAAAGAATGGACGGCTTATATTGTTTTTAATCCACTATAAAAGAGCTCAATATGAAATATGCCTTATATTTATAGACAAGACAATTCATAAAACAAGCAAGGTGACCCTCATATTTGTGCATGCATTATCCTTAAAGTATGTTTGAATGACTTGGTAATACATATGTGATTTTCTTTTTCAAAAATTGATGGATGAAAAACACAATTTGTGATATTTTGATATTGTATATTATAGGAGAGAATATATTCACTCCATTTCTAAGTAATTATCACATGTGATCGAAACTTTCTTCCATAAATACTTGCATAACAAAAAAGTAAATATAACATAACATTTTCTAGTTATATCATTATCTTTTAATTTCATTATTGCAATGATTGTCTCTTTCTTTTGGTACTTCTCTTATTGCACATCACATTGCTTATACCGGTATTGCTGAGTGAACAACTATTGATATATCACTCTCTTAGTCTCTTCGTTTCATGGAGGGGCACCAAATAAAGAGTTAGGATGCTTAGGGCTGGGCAAATAAACCCAAAACCGCAAAACCGGTTTAATAAATCGAACTGCAAACCGAATAAACCAAACCGAATTATTCGGTTGTTGATTCGATTATCTGCTTGAAATAACCGAATTTTTTCGGTTTTTGGTTTTGAGCATCGGTTAACCGAACTAACTTGGTCTAGCAAGATGAGTATGACTCAATGATCAGATCCTCATTCGGTCATTCCTCAAGAGTAATCGAGTCTCGGCCGGTGCTCTGTATCCCCATTTCCCTCACTCCTCCCTCAAAGTCTCAAACCCTAGGGCTCCAGCCCAGCGGCGCCTCACTCCCTCCTCACACCCTAGGGCTCCGGCTCCGAATCCCGGCTTCCTCAGCCTCACTCCTCGGCCTCCAACTCCAAGTGCCGTGCCCCTCCTGCCCCTTGGCTCAGCGCCGGCCTCCAGGCGGTGTGAAGTGCCGGCCCCTCCTTCTAAGCACTTCCGGTGTCCAGCCCAGCCTGTGTGCTCTCCGCCCTTGACGCCCCTCCCCTCTGCCTCCCTTCCCACTCCAGCGGCGGCGCCTCCCGGCTCCGGCCTCCCTCCTTCCCGGCTTCCCACCCGTGCTTGATAAGGTTACGCACATTTTGAATGTAATATCGACGCCATAATGCTTGAAGTCTTTCGGACAAGGAAAATCCAAGCTACTTAGGCGATTTTGTTGATTTATTGCTTATCCTTAAGTCATTTGCAGACACTACCAGTACATGCGCAAACTCTAATAGATCATGTTATACTTTGCATATCATCTTCCGTGGCTACTGAAATGCTGGCATGGTCTGCTCTAATATCCATGTTATATATTACAGTTTCAGGTGTGATCAGTTTCGTGAGTTTATTGCCCGTGTGATCAGTTGCATGTGTACTGAAATATTTGGTATGATGTGTTTCTGTTCAAACTGTATGTGTTTCAGCTTACAAATCATTCAAACTTTGGTTATTTCGGTTTTAATCAAAGCGAAACCGAATTATCGGTTAACCTAAATTCGGTTTCCTAAATTTGCAAACATATTTCGGTTTTGTTTTTAACTAACCGAATTGTCTAAAAACCAAAACCGAAACCGATTTTTTCTTGCTTAACCTAACGCCCAAATTTCTAAGGATGCTCTATCTTTTTTTGAGAATTTTAGTATATTCTATATTTTCTTAATTATAAAAACCACCATCAATTTTTATTACATAATAATTAATTATTTATATATATACAAATCAAAATTTTATCTTATTTTATTTTCCCTCAAATTAGCACATTTTCGAATTTTATTTCTAATAAAATGAAAATTTTATTTTTCACATAGCATGGAATTAAAAATGATCACTAATTTCTTTTTATTTTTATTATTATATTATTTTTATTTAATTTTGTATTTAAAGTTTTGATTTAGATTTTATATGAAAATCAAATGGTTATTTTAATTTTATTTTTAAATTATGAATTTATATTAATTTTCATTTTAGTTTTTATTTAATTTTGTGTATATATATCAGTTTTACTATAGAAATAGTATACAAATCTAACTACTAATTTTTGTATAATTTATATTATATATTTTAGATGTGTATATTTTTTAATTTGGAGTTCATATGAAAGTTAATGGTTGATTTTCTTTTATTTTTTATTCTGAATTTCATTATTTTTATTGTTCTTAGTTTGGACTCTATCTTTTGATCCAAGCAATTGATTTTATTGTTACTTTTTATTTAGTTTTGAATATTAGTTTTAGGTTAAAATTGATATACAAATCCAACTACTATTTTTTACCCGATTTTATTCTAAATTTTATCTATGTACGTGTTTTAGTTTATAGTTCTTATGAAAATTAAATGGCTAATTTCTTTTTATTTTTATTTCAAATTTTATGTTGTTATTTGTTGTACTTAGCATGGACTCTTTCTTTTAATATAAATCATAATAACTCGGATCCGCTTTATAGACTATTAGATTTTTTTCAAATAATGATATCCAATCCAATGGTTATTATAGTTCAATTTAGTTAGGGTTCTCCAAATTAAAGGCTATTTGTTTTGTTTTTTCTGAGAATTTCTAACATATTTCTCTTTTTTCTTAGCAACGTTATATGTTATGCCATTGAAGCACTGTAAGACTCGTTTGTAGGATCAAGGATAACCGACTTGAAGGGGGTGAATAGGAGATTTTTAAAATTCTTAGGCTCTAATAGCAATAA
Organism: Guadua angustifolia; assembly: GCA_036346375.1. Taxonomy (NCBI): domain Eukaryota; kingdom Viridiplantae; phylum Streptophyta; class Magnoliopsida; order Poales; family Poaceae; genus Guadua; species Guadua angustifolia. The sequence continues at coordinate 13,226,070 of CM070518.1, read as the reverse complement.
ATAAATAATCTAAGCAAGAAGTATAATTTTGACAATTAAAACCTAAATTCTCTAGGTTTCACTAAGTGCACCATCAATCTAAGTTTAAGCAAGAGTATACTCCTAAGCACAGGACAATATACTAAACAAGCTAGGAATGTAAATTGCACAATTGAATTCAAAAATCAATCCATAAGAGAGAATAGACACGAATTTATCCCGTGGTCTCGGAGACTTGCTGGTCTCTCCTAATCCACATTGAGGTACCTTGACCAACTTCAAGCCAGCTCCTATCCACTATTGAGCCTCCCTCGATCACTTGGTAATTCTTTCCCGCTCCGAGTAGGCGAACTCCGGTCTTGACAACCAACCGAGCTTTCTCACAAGCTTCCTTGAAAAGTCACCAGCTCCTTCGCCTACAAACTGTTTAGGAGGTGACAATCTCCAAGAGTAATAAGTCTTGACACTTGCTCTAAAGGCTCAACCTTAAATACAACACTTGAAATGCTTCTAACTCTCTCAAAATGAGAATTTAATGCACACAAAGTGAGTTAGAGACTTGCTAGAGCTCAAATATGATCAATGAGATCCAAGAGATTCCCGAGTATATAGGTGTGGGAGTATTTATAGCCCCCACCAACATTGCCAGCTGTTGGGGAAAATCTTAGAAAAATTCAACATTCCCGATGCTACCACCCATGTAGGGCTGGTAGCACTTGGCCCAACCCCAACGGTCACATTAGGGCATTAATTACAGTGTCAGTGCCTGTTGCCACAGAAGGCTGGTGCTACCACCCAACTGGAATCGGTAGCACCGGGCCCTTTTTATTTTTGCTCGATCAAATAAAGGTTTTCTGTAAAAAATGCACTGCACTTTAGGCCAGTGCTACCGCTCGGCCGGTAGCACTAGCATGAAGAAATCGGCCATGATACCTTTTTGGAAAATCCATACCAACCTAGGGGCCAGTGCTATCACAGGTATGGTAGCACCGCACCCACAAGGGCGGTGCAACCGACCATACTGAACCTTTTTCTGAATTTTTCATTACTCACGACAAGGTTTTTATGAATGTAGGTATGCACAATTGAGCCTTTAAATTTTGATCAACTTCAAACTACTAGCTAAGACCACTCTTAATAGTATGACACCTATTCTAGCAACTCGATCTTTCTCCAAAACTCCAAGATCAGCAAAAGCTATAAAAGGTCCTTAACTTTATAGCTTAGCAATTTAGCTTGACGCTTGATCTCCTTTTAGCTTCATTTTCATGCTTCATCGCGTGTCATATCTAGGATCAATCTATTTTCAATAACTCAAAGAAAAATATTATTTCTTTTAATCACGATTGTCATTAATTACTAAAACCAAAATGAATTGGGGATCTAGATGCTTTCACTGTCTTGACCACTTGACCCACTATAGGATGGGCGAAGTTGAGTAATGCCTTCTGATGAAGTCCAAAACACTAATACCGCATCAATTGTTTCCTTTGATCAGATCAGTGCTATACTTGGTGTTGAATCTATCGTAGACGAGGAGTCAGGCATGCATACTACATGCCGTGTCTCACATAGAGAAATAAAGAAAAGAAAGAATCAGATGTTGCTGCTTTGCATGCACAAGATAAAAAAAAGAAACCAAGAGATAAAAAAGGACAAATATGAGGAATCAAGAAGAAGCTATTTCTGTTTTTGTTCTGGTTGCACGAGGAAAAGGATTCGAAGAGACATTGAGTTGGTGCAATATTGCTATTATTTTTCCGTTCTTTTTCTTTCCCTGTGAGCACTTGGATGGGGCCCACCAGCAGAGATCATGGCATCCAGGGGATAAGCCCATGTTCAGTAAATGTCTTGACTTATTTGTTTCTTAAAGATCCAATGGCGGTTGTAAATAGGGTCCACTAGATTAAGGGCCATATGTTTTGCTTTTTTGTGAGAATTTCTAGCATATTTCTCCTTTTCTTAGTTTCGAATATTAGTTTTATGTTAGAATTGACATACAAATCCAACTGCTAATTTTTACCTGATTTTTATTCTAAATTTTAGCTATGTACATGTTTTAATTTGTAGTTCGTATGAATATCAAATGGCTAATTTATTTTTATTTTTTATTTTGAATTTATGTTGTTATTTGTTGTACTTAGCATAGATTCTTTCTTTTAATATAAGCTGTCATAACTCGGATCCGCTGTATAGACTGTTAGATGTTTTTTTCAAATAGTAACATCCAATCCAATGGTTATTATAGTTCAATTTAATTAGGGTTCACTAGATTAAAGGATATTTGTTTGGTTTTTTTGCGAAAATTTCTAACATATTTCTCTTTTTTTCTTAGCAACTCTATATAATATTGCAGTGACCCGCATAATTAGTCTAGGGTAACTACAGTAACACCACCATTAATCTGAGATAATTACATGAATCTCGGCATATTAGCTAATCAAAACACCGTGTTCAGAGTGTGACAGTAAAACAATAATTAGAGACTGAAATAGAAACTTATTACAATCCATTGCCATATAGGCTATAGGTCCAAAGATATTAATTATACATAAGATCCAAGTATAATAAAAATATAATACCAAAGTATTAATGTAACATCCCAATTTTTGAAATTCTATTTAGTTAATAGTGTTTTATTGCTAATTGAGTGATTTGTGAATTTTCCGGTTTATTTTCATTTTTGAGATTTATTGGAATTATTTTAAATTAAGTATATTAAGCCTTTTGCTAAAAACTAATTATAAATGGATAATCCTAAAATAAAGTTTTATCAAAAATATTTTATTTGAGTCAAGAATGTCACAAAGTATTTATGAGAATTTTCTTGGATTTTTCCTGATATTTTTAGTGCCTAAAATAAACCGGATTATTTTCTAGGATTATTTTAAAAGAAAAACTTTCCGCAAATAAAGAACAGTAATGGGCCTATTCCAATTACTGTGCGCGGCCCAACCACTGTGCTATCAGGCCGAAGCCCACCTTGTAGAAGGATTTCCGTTAGCCGTCGGATTGAGATCGGACGCCTAGGAATGGATCGTGTGCCCTAGGACTTCAGCACTTCTCAGCCATTGGATGACGCTCACGAGCCAGGATTTCCCCACGCCGCGATGAATCTGTGCCGTCTGCTGTGCCACGCGTCGGGAAAGTGGTCATCATCTCCGACTTGGCTTCGGAGCAGAGGCCCGTAGCCGCCATGGATTCTTCGCCGATTCGTGCTCACGCGGGACATCGTAGGCTATAAATAGGAGCGCTTAGGTTGCGGCTGGATGCGAGCAAGCAAAACCCTAGAGTAGCTAGGCCTATTGCATTGGGATTTCGCCGTAATCTAAGGTGTTCATCGGCGCCGAAGGGGAAATCGCCGATTCACCGCCGTTTGCAACAATGGAGCCGAGGTCGGTCGCGTCGTGATCGCCGCCGTGAGGGGCATCTTGTGCGCTTCTTGGATTGGCCGGAAGATCGCCGAGGGCTGCCGCGTCGAGGCCAAGTCGCCGTCGCTTGACCATCGCTACCACCGCTTGAAGGTTCGATTGAAATCGACCGCGTCACCGCCTCACCTTGCCAAGACGAGTCCGGCGGTACCGCTTCGTCGCCGGCGATGACCCTAGGGCGTTGCGCCACCGTAGCCGAGGTGGTTCGGTCGGATGATTGCCACGTGTCGGACACGTGTGCATTAGTGCCGAGGTGTCGCTTGCGTGGCGCTGACCTGGCGTTGCGTGGCGCTGCGTCATCGCCGAGCCATCGGCCGAGTTGGCTGCTGAGCTGTCGCCGTGGGCCCCGCACGTCAGTGGGTGGAAGCCATGGTGGACCTAGCCTATGGACCAAGGCCATGTGTCGGCTTCGCATTGGTCCGATTCAAGTGCTGACGCAATAATCGTAATTTCATTTACAAAAATAATTCGGGATATTGTTGATTTTCCAATTTTTCTGATTTTCAGGATTTTTGAATTTTCCGAGGGCTCGTTCTCCCTCATACGAACTCCGATTGAGGTGATTCAAATTCCTAAAAATTTATAAAATTTAGATCTATCTAATGGTAGCTTTATTTTGAATTTTTGAGTTTATTTGTTCTTTGGTTTTGGTGTTTATTTGCTATTTCTTCTCGATTCGCGTAGACGTTGAGTTGAGCAAGGTTTCGGAGAAGGAATTAACAACTCAAGGACAATCTTCGGAACAATACCAGGAGCTTAAGCAAGGCAAGTTGTGCTTTGACCATGTTGCACCCATAAATTAGATTGCATGCTATTTTGGTTTACCTTATCACTTGTTATTTCATGAGTACAAATGATTTTGACCTAGATTGGGATTTAGATATTATATCCTCTTGAATTACACCCTACCTTGTTAAATTGTATGCCATGATCCACTTGTCACCCTAGGTTGGTTAATTATAGTTGGTTAAATAGAAAATCCACATGGGTGGTTAGACCGAATTAGAGATGCTTAGCCATGCCACGTCATCACATGCTCATGGAATATTGTTTATTAATCTTGACTAATGGAATATGGAACTATGATAATAATTTGTGGGCTATGTGTGGTCGCACAAAGAGATTGAGTTGTTGTGACAGCGGGGTCACGCAACAATGTCGATTTGTGAAGAGCACGTGGTGTTTGGTAATCAACTGGGGTGGGAAAATGATTTAAATTGAGGCAAGTGGCAAGATGGTTTTTGGTGGGCCAAGAGTGGCAATTGGGCGGTCGCATTTGGTGGGCCAAGAGTGGCAATTGGGCGGTCGTATTTGGTATTTGGTGGGCCAAGAGTGGCAATTGGGCGGTCGTATTTGGTTTTTGGTGGGCCAAAAGTGGCAATTGGCTGATCGATTTGGTGGGCCAAGAGTGGCAATTAGGCGGTCGATTTGGTTTTGTGGGCCAAGAGTGGCAATTAGTGGTCAGATTTGGTGGGCCAAGAGTGGCAATTGGGCGGTCGTATTTGGTTTTATGATGAACTTTTGGTTAGTCTTGCCTCGGTTTACTAAAGGTAGTTAATTAAAATAAACAACTGGATGGGATGACGGGATGCCGTGTGGCTAATGGAACTTGATTTAGAATGGAGAACTTGGGTTTGATTGGAGAAACAATGAAATCTATTTACTTGTTATTATTTGTTTTACTGTCTTTTCAATCTATACATTGTTTATGTTTGAAAGTGCCGCCATCGCTTATGAACCATGAGCCTCCTTTGGAATAAGCCTTGCATATAGTTATGTTAGACTTGCATTCATGCACAACTTGTTGAGTACGTGTTGGTGTACTCACCCTTGCCTACAAAAAAATCATCGTCAAGAAGGAGTACCATGAAGGGACGAATGTTTAGGGTGCGAGCCTTGTCGGTTACTGTGGTATACCGAGGGTTATCTACGTCTTCATTCCGCCGCAGCTCAATTTGTTGTTCGATCTTGTGAGGCATTGCTAAGTAAGTTGACCATAAGGTCATACAACCGCTAATATTTAATATAATATGTCTTTGTCTTATTTACGTTGTGTATGATTATGATATTCACTAATGTTGAGCCTGTGTGCACTAGCGTGATCCTGGACTAGTGCAGTATACACAGAGGGTCCGGATTTGTATATTCGGGTCCCGACAATTAATTACTCCAAAAAATTAACAGAAGTTGATAGACTGCATAATCATCAAACTAGTCCTCTTGATAGTCCTCATGGTCTTGATCATGCGGATGAATTTCACCCAATGCCGCATAGTCTAACCCATTGGGATCTATGTTCCAACCATACACTTGATCACAGGAGCATTTCTCCAAGAAAAGGTGGATTTATCAAGAGTGACCACAAAAGTACTCCCTATGTTCATTTTTATAAGGTTTATTTTGCACAAGGATTAAAGTTGTGTTGAAATTGAGAAATGTATAAGATAAAATGACTTAGATGGCCCCACTTAATTGTCTTGGAAGATGAAAGATATACTTTGTGTGGGTGGTAATGAATAAATGTATATAGTTGAGAGAGAATAAATAAGGGTATAGAAGAAAAGGCCTCATCAAATCTACATGCAAGTTTTATATTTGTGAACAAGACTATTAAAAAAATAAGCCTTATAAAAGTGAACGAAGTGAGTACTCAGTAAGCATTAATAATAAAATGCACCATATGAAATTTTACCAATCTCCATCTCATAAACCTCCTCCTCTCAAATCCATTTTTAGAAATATAGGGTTTTATTAGGAAAACGTGGGTTTTCAATTTTAATTATTGAAATTGCTACTAGCACTTGTATTTGAGTCAGACTTAGCTTCCATAGCCTTCAATCCAGGAAACTAGCATGAATTCATGATTTGACCCTGTGTAGGTTTGTACCACTTTATCAATAGTGAATCTAATCTCAGTTGAGAACCCAGAACGTTTATCACTATTTAGATATTAGATTTTCAACCTTGGTATCTGACGAGCCGTGGTGTCCTTCACAACGTTCTCCACCCACTCGCAACCTACCAGTTGTACCATGCTACTGTAGCAACCCTGATACCCAACCTAGACGCTTAAATATGACGTCGAAATCAACTGTAGCTAATATGTGTCGCCTCATTGGTCCTTCTGGTATACCCGGCTTCACACACTTAGTTATCTACTTTTACCAAATGCGGAGATCATAATATCATCATAGGACAACCTTTTATGGCCATTTCCCACACATTATGGTTGTTACGAATTATACAGCTCATTGTTCGAGTATAATTGTTTATCCTTATATCATAGCCTATGTAGATGGCCCCACCGGTGATACCCTTCTCACGGCATCTCTACCCGCTACACACACACATTTCTATTTTTGTTCGGATGCGCAAGGAAAAGGATTCGAACGGAGATCGAGCTAGTGCAATATTGCTATTATTTTTCCATTCTTTTCTTTCCTTTCAAGAACTTGGATGGGCCCACCAACAGAGACCATGGTGTCCAGGGGATAAGCCTATGTTCTGTAAATGTCTTGATTTATTTGTTTCTCAAAGATCTGCTGGCGGTTGTAAATAGGTCCACTCAAATGTTTTGCTTTTTTGTGGGAATTTCTAGCCTATTTTTTCTTAGCAACTCTCGGTAACACTTGTGGAAATAAGCATGAAAGCCATATGTACTCCTAAAAAGGGCCACGCGATTCCATGATCAAATGCTAAAAACAAAATGCTCAAGAGCAAGGAAAAAATCTCATCGAGATCTTGGAATCCAAAGGTGGATGGTTTTCAAAATACCAGCCAGAGTAAAAAAATTCAAAAAAAATTAAATGCTACAGTAAACTCATAATTTCAGCGAGATTTTGCTATTTTTCGTTGAAGTTTCATGTTTTTGTCCCGGATTTTCAAATTTGAGGGCTGGATTTGCGTGTATTTGGGTCAATAACCCTTAATAATGTCATCTTCCAAGAAAATTTGTTTAAAAACCAAAATTTTGAGACGTTTTTTGTTAAAAATTGCAAAAACACTGTTGATTTTTATAAAATTGTATATGCTTTATCATACTATGAAAAATCTATGGTAATATTTCAAGAAGTCTAGGATCATATAGAAAATTTTTCAAAATATTTTAACTTCAGTTGTTATCTTTAAAAAATAAAAATAGAATAAATATAACTAAGACACTAACATTGTCAGAATTTTATAAATTTTCTCGTGTGTGGTCATGATGCAAAATTTTTAGGAGCTTAATAAATGCCTTATAACTCTTATATAAAAGTTATAAAAATTTTAAACTTGTTTTAGTTGCTCAATCAAAGCTATAAAGGCAATACATGTAGCACCGTAAAGATTTTATCAGGACAGTAGCGCCGTCACAATTTTTGAAAATTACTCAAGATTTATCATCATCTAAAGCTTTTATAAGAATATTAGTGATACATCAGGATCATCCACGAAAATTTTCTAACATGTTTTGGACTATTTTTCATTCGGTTAAAATTTGTTAGTCACCCTTCAGTGGCACTCTCTGATTTTTTTAGAATTTTTAAAACTTCTCAAACTTGATCACCATCTAAAATTTTATGAAAATATTATTGATGTGTCAGGATCATTCACAAAAAATTTAAATTTTTTGACACGATTTTGGACCAATTTTCATTCGGTTAAAAATCACCGAGATCTCGACAAATCTCGGCGAGATCTCGGAAATCTCGATAAAGAAAACAAAACGGATTTGAATTTTACTTTTGGATTTCGTCTGAAATAATAAGATTACACAGAAATTTTGGATTTTCGGAGTGACGAGAAGTAAACCGTAATGAAATTTGGAATCTTGCTCAAGAGACAGAGGGAGAAGAATAGTACTCACGTAGCATGAGACCGACCAGACTCATGTGTAGGGTCATCTGCCACGTCAGATACATGTCAAAGCACAAGTCCAAAGTTTGGATAACATAGGCACCGCTGTATGTCTGTACCAAGCAGATCCGGTGCTGTCCGTAGCCCTAAAGGACGGTTCAGATCGGCTAAAAATACTGTACAAACTTTTTACTATTCAAAAATACTATGCATAGTACGGTAACAAAAACATTGTTCATCCTATTTTTAGTCAATCTTAACCATCTGATATCCCGATCAAACGGTTGCACCTATGGGGACTTGCCTTAAACTTAGGCTTTATTTGGGGCCATAAATTCAACCTCGACTTCTGAAAAACTAATAAGCCCTTAAAAGGGTTAGTTTTTAAATAGCTTTTGATATAAACTATAAGTCACGTATAATTAGTAAAAACCAATGATAGGGTGTGATGTACTTTTATAACTTGTTATGGAGAGAAATTAACTATTTACCAAAACGTCCTTTCATAAAATGCTACAACTCTTTTCAGTCCAAAAACGAAAAGCAACTTTTTAAAAAAGTTGCGTCTCTTCAAACACTCTTAGGGGATGTGTGGCATAGCTCCAGCTCCATCAAAATTCGTGGAGTTGGTGGAGCAAGATATTCATAACTTTAGAAATTTATAGAGCTGGAGCTGTGGATTCATTAGGAGTGTTTAGGTAGTATATTTTAGACTAAAAATATAAACTTAATTCACTTTATTTTAGCCTATAAGCTTCAAATATGAGGTAAAATTGGGATCTAGAGCTCTGCCAAACAGGACTTTAGTTGCCCGCTTACCCAAAGCGCAGGATAAGATTGTATGCTCTTCTTCGATTTTTGCACTGGTCAACAGTGAGTTGGTTGGAGGGTGGGATGGATGCAGCTTTTCGAAAAAGCTACATCTCTTCAAACAGTCTTACTTGCCCGCTCACCCAAAAACAGGATAAGATTGTATGCTCTTCTACAGTTTTCGTACTTGTCAACAGTGAGTTGATTGGTGGGGTGGGGTAGTGGGGTGTGTGTGTGAGAGGGGGGTTGTTTATTGGGCGGCTTGCTGATTGGTGATTGCTCCTTTCGCAAAAGTTTGCTCTTTTATCTTGTAAGGACGTGGCTGCCTGGGCCAAAGTAAAAACACTTACGGAGCATGAGAGGCCTAGGAACACTTGATCGGAGAGTTAGTGGCGCGTCCTGCTCTTCCAATGCCTCTAGAGTCAAAATGGCCATTATTCATGGCCACCTTGGCTAGATGATTCATAATAGTAGACGATGACAGGGATGGGGATGCTTTTCTGCTACCAGCAGGCATTGGAGCGTTCCAATACCGATGGGGATGCCTGCCCGGCTGCCTCTGCACTTTTCCGCATGTCCAAGTCAAAGATATATTTACATTTATTATATGTGAGAGTTTAGGGAAAAACAAAACTGCAGGCTTATGAATACAAGTGCATTAGGGCTTTTTTGTTTTTAATTTTGATTCTGGATTTTGTTCTTAAAAACTGAATAAAACGAACAAACAGCCCACTTCTATAAATCAATTCTTATAACTTAACCCATTCCTATATATTAGAATCCACGATCCAGTTCATGTGTGTTTTTGTGGATTCCGAGTTAAGTTCCACACAGCCCGATCCAACCGCTCTCGAGGGCTCGTGCATCGGATCAGCAGCCCTGCCGCCTCGCCGGCCGTCGAACCCTTCACCGCAATCTTCTCTGTAGAAATCGTTCTTTGGATGTCGGAATGTGTGAATGACGAGCGACGTGTCGTCGATGGCGCTGCCGATTAAGCCCTCCCTTCGGCTTGTTCCAGCCGTTCGTATTAGAACGGACGGCCGAGGAACAGATGCCGTCCTCTCGCGCCAAAATCATGGGCCTTAGGGAGCGGTAAGCCGAGCCTATGCTAGGCCAACTTGACGAAACGATAAATAAATTGGGCCGAGTTAGCGGCGACGGTTTGTCATTTGAGCGATCCCTCCATGGCGCAAACGTTTATACAGCTCTGAGACCTTCCATGGATATCGTGAATCAATCCCCTGCGATTCTTTATTCCTGTCTCCAGTGTGATTCTTCCGTCCGCCGTCCATGCACATACGATACCATGATCTCAGGAGGTACGTTCCCGTGCCGCCATTGCTGAACTCGAACCCGAATCGAAATTTGCATCTGTCACGTGTGCACCGATGGTCCTCGGCGGAATGAATGCCTCACCGGCGTTCGTTTTCTGATGGTGCTCGGCGCAATGAATGCCTCACCGGCGCGTTCGTTTTCTGATGGTGCTCGGCGGAATGAATGCCTCACCGGCGTTCGTTTTCTCGTTTCAGGGAGACGCCCGAGAGAGGGGCGCGGCTGGGTTGATACTTCCAAGTTTTTTTGGGAGGTTCATTCTGGATCTTTGCGGATCGACCGGGAATCTGAATTAAAATCCTGATCCATTCGTATAGATGGGTTGAGATTGTGATCCAGCCAAAAGACCCCAAGGTAGTTCCTTTCGAGTATGTGCGTCTGTGCCTACTTTTTCGTCGCTCGGCGGTCGCACGAGTGCACGACCCGGTTTACTGAGTTTTCGAGCGTTCCAGTCTTTTGCCGGTCGGCCCGCTGCTTTCGCCGTGTGAAACAAGCTCGTGATCGTGGTGCTCCAAATTCCACGGCGACGACGACTCCGTGGTCGTCGTCAACCATCTCTCCTGCCAAGAAATACTCGTGCAAGTGGCTTCCAAGCTGCACTCGAATCCAGCCAAGGCAGACCGCGCACAAGCCTCCCGAACCACTCTCATGCGTCTCTGCCTCTGTCTCCTGCTACTATCCTCCACGCCTCGACGGGCAACGAGCACAGACCTCGAGGACGACGAGGACTTCGACGACGACGACAGCTTCTCCGGCGGGCCGGCAAGGAGGCTCTACGACGACGGCGCTGCCTTCGAGCCGGAGAGCTTCAACGTGCTGAACAGCAGCTCCTCCAACAGCTCCGGCGGCGCGGCCTTCTGCAGGCTGCTCTCCCTTCAGATCCTGGACCTGTCCAACAACCAGCTGAGCGGGGAGCTGCCCGACTGCTGGTGGAACCTGCAGGCTCTGCAGTTCATGGACTTGTCCAACAACTCCTTCTCAGGTGAAATCCCTGAAGCCAAGCCAAGCCACAACTGCTCTCTTGAGTCGCTTCATCTGAACGGTAACAGTTTCACCGGAGTCTTCCCGTCAGTCCTAGATGGATGCAACTCGCTGGCCACCTTAGATATTGGGAACAACAGGTTCTTTGGTGATATTCCTCCTTGGATTAGGAGCGGGGTTCCAATGTTGAGGATCCTTAGAATTAGTTCAAACAATTTCAGTGGTGAAATTCCTTCCGAGTTGTCGCAGCTTTCTCAGCTTCAACTGCTAGACATGGCGCACAATAGTTTGACAGGAATAATTCCCAGAGCATTCGGCAACCTAACTTCCATGATGCATCCAACAAATTTGTCTGATCCTGGATCGTTATACGGGTCGACTTATCAAGATAGAATCGACATAATCTGGAAGGGTCAGGATAAAATCGACGTAGTCTGGAAGGGCCAAGAGCTAATTTTTCAAAGAACTATTCAATTGTTGACGGGTATCGATTTGTCGGGCAATTCACTGTCACAGTGCGTCCCTGAAGAGTTAACTAAGCTCCAAGGCCTTAGATTTCTTAACTTGTCAAGAAATCATCTGTCATGTGGCATCCCTGAAAACATTGGTAGTTTGAAATTTCTTGAGTCCCTTGACCTCTCATCGAATGAACTTGTAGGAGCCATTCCTTCAAGCATTTCAGTTTTGTCAGCCCTTAGCATGTTAAATCTCTCGAACAATCATTTATCAGGCAAGATACCCACTGGGACTCAACTTCAAACCTTTACTGACCCATCCATCTACAGCAACAATTCTGGGCTCTGTGGCTTTCCTTTGGACATTCCATGCACAAATACTTCACTTACATCGGATGGGAGAAATAGTAGAGGGTTCGAAGACCAATGGCTATACTACTGTGTGATTGCTGGAATTGTTTTTGGATTCTGGCTATGGTTTGGGATGCTTTTTCCTTTGGGACCTTGAGGTTTGCTGTTTTCTTCTTTGTTGATGGGATGCAATGCAAGATTATGCAAAAGGTGTCGTATATTGATCAATTTCTTTCAAAAGGAAACACTGATCAATATTTGTAACTGTGTATTCTACTTGTAATTCCAACAGAAGAATGAAAGTATTCTAAGTTCTTTACTTTGTTTGCAATGAAACCTTATGAAACTTCATAAATTTCTTCCTTATGCCTACACCTGTACTCTTTTGCTTAAACTTTTGTACTTGCAGCCTGTTCCACTGTTTAGTTACCTACCAAATAGAGTTAGGACCAAGGATTTAAATCTCGTTTTCGCTCGAAATCTCGGAGATCACTGGAGAATGAAATTTTGCCGAGATTTCAAAATTTTAGACAAATTCCGAACGAAACACAAAAACTGAATTTCAAATCCGTTTTTTTTTTCGACCTATGAAACCGACATTTCAGCCGGTTTTGCCAAGATATCGGCCAAATTGCACAGAGCGAAATCCACTCAAAACGAAGTAATTTTTTTGCACGTTTCTGACACAGTAGTAATGTTATCATAAAAATTTCAGATGATTATCAAGCCTGAAGAATTTTAAAAATTCGAACATTATCATTACTTTGATAAAATGCTGACCGAGAAATTTAAACCGAATGAAAAATGGAATAAACGAGGTTAGAAAAATTTGAAATTTTTGTACATGGTTATAACATATCACTAATATTCCATAAAATTTTTAGGCGATAGTGAAGCTTGAGGAATTTCTAAAGATTCAGACAGTGATGATGTCCAAATGGAAAATACTTCGAACCACGTCAGGAATTTTTGAAATTTTGTTTAAATGATCCTGATGTATCATTAATCTGGTCATAAAATTTTTAAATGATTATCAATCCGTGAAGTTAGAAATTTCGATAGCATTTCGATTGATATTTGGATTTTGAGGGTTACAATTACAGACAATCAATAAATATTTGCATCACAACTTGGCATGAAATAAAATTGATATATATGACAATTTATGACATGTACACCACAAATATTACCATGTAGGAGTACAGGCCAACTGCCTGTGAAAACACGGATGATGCCAGAACCACCTGCAGGAGCCATAATATTAGAATGAGTATGTAATATGAACATGTATTGAAAAAAACATAATTAAAGTAGAAGGATCATGAAAAGCATGGACAACAATGCGTTTACGTACCTACGAGTAATAATATGCATGTGGTGCAATCTCCACTCCTCATTATCGACAATGACCTCATGATACCTCCTCTTGTGTAGTTTCTTGTATTCTTCCCAAGTTATGTCCCGAGGTAGGTAAACAGACTTCTAATGTTCATAATGCGCCATCCAGCCATTGTAATTCTCTAACAGGTGAAGGTACTTAACAAATGTGTGTTGTGTGTAGGGATCAGTGTAGTCAAACGGATAAGAGATGCTCGATTCATTGTAACACTGTCTGGGACCGTATCCCCCCAGATCCCACCTGTAAGGCATCAAACCATATGAAGGATGCTTAGTTGGGTAGCTCAAATGGCTAGAAGACTAACTACTACACCATGAACCTGCATCATCCTGGGCTGTGTTGCCTGTTGCCCACCCCCACCACTCATCACACCCTTTCTCGTTGTCGACGATCGGGATCACCTGACCGCAAAATGAAACGGGGGGTGTTGTGTTTGAGGGACCCAACTCGAGCTTCGCTCACGGAAGACTTAGGTTCGCAACGCTTGTGATCGGGGGAGACGACAAAGGGCGAGTGTCAGCGTACCCTGCGGCGGGTTACCCTCTCCGCCGCACAAAAGCAGTCAATCAAGCGGTCAACATACTTGGTCCACGTGGCTCCCCGGCGAGTGGGCGTGCACGCCGCCGCCTCGCCCGTGAGCGATTCACGTGGCGCCGGCGAAAGCAGTGGGCGCAGACGCTCGCCGTCGTCCGGCAGCCCACGCGGCGCCCGGCGAGTAGGTGGGCGCAGACGCTCGCCGCCCGGCGGCGATCCACGCGGCGCCCGGCGAGTAGGTGGGCGCAGTCGCCTGGCCGCAGCGAAGCGATTCACGTGGCGCCCGGCGGCAGTGGGGCGCGATGTTCGCCGCCCGGCGAAGCGATCCACGCGGCGCCCGGCGGTAGGTGCGCGCAGACGCCTCGCCGCCCGGTGAAGCGATTCACGCGGGCGCCCGGCGGTGGGGCGCATGCCATGTTCGCCGCCCGGCGGGCAGTCCACGTGGCGCCCGGCGAGTAGGTGGGCGCGCACGCCCTGCGCCGCAAGACAAAAAGGTGGAGCAAGGTGGCTTCACCTCGAAGGCTCCTTCTCCTGTCGTACCGTTCTGGGCCATAGGACAGTGGTGTCAGACCTGTCCGCTGCAAGGGTTTCTGCTACAAGCCCATTCCTCTGGCGCCTCTCACCAACCTGTCAAGAAAGGGTCAAATCGCGGGCGGACCGGACGAAGCCATGCGTCGGCATTCAATGAGGCTGGAGGAACGGGACAGCACAGGAAGGCGTATTAAATGTGTAAGGATCAGCATGATGACCCCCTTTTACCTACTCCTGTCGGCCTGGCCAATATAAGGGCCCCCGGATGCATAGGGAAGGGGGGCCAGAGGTTGAAGAGAGAAAACCACAGGATAGCAGTAGAGCCAAAAGAAGAACTTGTAATCCCCAAGCTTTGTGCGGTACCAGTGAAAGACACTCTTCGAAAGCAATCGAGCAAGAAGTAAGGCTATTACCCAAACTCCATGGGGCACGAACACAGGTAAAAATTCGGTGTCATCTATAGTTCTTAGGCGCCAGCGTTAGCCACGTGGAGTCTTTAGGGTTTCTTGCTAGGTTTAGCCGGTGCGAAGACGCCTCCTTCCAACCAAACCGGGCTGTCGATTCTGGGCACTGTCGGTGGAATCGCCGGCGGGCGCGCCGTAGGGGCTAGTGGCTGGTCTTTCCGGCTAACTCCCCGGCGGACTTCGGCGTTCGCGATTAAGAAGCAAGCCCGTGCGTCAGGGGATGGCGGGCTCTCAGCATCAGAATGTAGCAGGGGCGAGCGACGATCAAGGCGCCTCCCGGCCATCACGCCGGTCGAGGAGCCATCGTACCCCGCCCCCGCAGGGCGGCGCCGCCGCTCTCCGAGCGGTGGAAGCGGCCCGTCGTCCTGTCGCTGGCCATGGAAATGCCACCTGCCCGAGAATTTGCACGCCGTTCGTGCTCTTCTGGACCACCCGCCGGTAGAGCTCGCAGGGGACTCTCCGGCCACTCCGTGGCTGCGAAGCATTGCTGGCCTCGTGGATGCGCCCAACTCGGGTAGGGCTCTCCCGACGGTCGGGTCGAGCGTGCCTTGGCACCTAAAGGCGATGCACGGCGCTCTCGGGCCTCGATCGCCTCTAACGAGAAGGGCCACGGCAGGGGGGCCGGGTCAAGGCAAGCGCCATCCGGTCTGGTTCTCGAGGCGTGGGGACCTCCGCTCTCATCTGGGCGAGAGCCAAGCGGCCGCGGTGGCGACCTCGTGGTCTTTGCCGCGCCACTGGATCAAGCGTCGCCATGGCAAGCGGTGGCGGTTGACGATGAAGTCCCCAGCTCTCGCCCGCAGGACCGGAGGAGGTCCTCCTCCGACTCCTTGAAGAGCAGACCTCGCGCTCCCATCTGCGATCCTGACAAGACCTCCGACGAAGCGGCTCGGATCCCTCTACGGCGTCGGGTGCCAGGCCTTCTCCCGGCGGCTGCGCCGTGTGACATGGCCGGACAGGTTCCGCCCGGCGGCCATAGAGAAATATGACGGCACCACCAACCCGGAGGAGTTCCTCCAAATTTACACGACGATGGTGCGGGCAGTTGGTGGATCTGAAAAGGTCATGGCTAACTACCTCCCATGACCTTGGCAGGCTCACGCGCTCTCGTGCTGAACCTCCCGAGAGTCGATACACTCGTGGGGAAAGTTGTGCGACCTCTTCGTCGCCAACTTCCGAGGGCTCCTTCGCAGCCGGCGTGGAGGGCGACCTTCACGCTCTGGAGCAAGAAGAAGGGGAGTCGCTTGGCGACTTCATTCGGCGATTACGCCAACCGCTTGTAACACAATCCCCACATTTTCAGCGGTGATTCGTCGCCATCGCTTCCGGAGAGGCGTGCGCGACCGCAAGATGAAGGAGAAGATGGCCACCCGAACCATCAGCTCCACCTCCGAGCTTTTCTCCCTCGCACATAAGTGTGCGCGAGCGTGGCTCAAAGGGGCGGCCCTGGCCCAAGGGTAGCCATGGCAATGATGGCCGACCTCGAAGGGTCGGCCGTTCAAAGAAAAGCGGAGGCGCGGCGGGGAGACAGGCGGGTCTTGGCAGCGGCGCGACGATGAGGAAAATCCTGCGCCGAGGAAGCCGCCGCCGTGGCCGTGCGGATGATCGCCGTGACCGCGCGAGGGCCGTCGGGATCGGCCGCGATGACCACCACGGTCGCAAGGACGACCGCCATAAGCAAAAGGAGGCGAGCCGTATTGCCTATCCACGCACCAACACCCACGACACGGACAAGCTGCCGGGTCGTGGACAAATGGTGGAAAAATGGCTCAAGGAACGCATACGGGCGGCGATCAAGATGAACCCGGCCCGGCCTTCCGGCGAGCCGATCACGCTGATGGCCTATATCACGGTGGATCCTCCACCTTCCTCAACGCCGCTTACATAAAGCGGCGAAGAGGGAGGTCTGCGCCGCCGCATCAAGCTTCAGTCGGGTCGGATCTTTGAAGTGGTCCGAGCAAGCGCTCACCTTCGGGTCGGTGACCATCCCGGCGCCCAGTATCAGGATACCTCCCGATCGTGGTGTCGCCCATCGAAATGTCTTGGTGGCCGCGTGTTGGTGGGACGGAGGAGTTCTATCAACCTCCTGTCCTCCTCAGCATTCTTGGCGCTCCAGATCCCGCGGTCGGATCTGCGCCCAGCTCTGCCCTTCTTCGGGGTAGCCCCAGAAGCTGGTATGTTCCCACTGGGCCAAGTGCGCCTCCCCGTCACCTTCGGGGGGAGGGACAACTACCGCACCGAGCTGGTGGATTTCGAGGTCGCCGACTTCGACCTCCCCTACAATGCCCTGCTCGGCCGACCGGCGTTGGCCCAGTTCATGGCGGCCACCCACTACGCGTACATGGTGGTGAAGATCCGGGGGGCCGCCCCATTCGATCAGGTGGACAAGGCCGAGGCTTTCTTATTTGTTTCAAAAGCGCGCAAGACACAGCCGGCGCCACTGCGGTGGCGCCAGACGCCACTTCTCGGGAGCCCTCAGCCGGGACCGTGCCTCACTGGCTCTGCTTTGGTGAGGTTAAGCGATGCATACTGAGTGAGGAGAACCGAAGGTCGTCAACATTGGCGCCAACCTCGGCGCCAAATAGGAAGACAGCGTTCGTCACCTTCCTCCGATCCAACTCCGGCGTGTTCGCTTTGCAACCGTCCGAGCATGATCGGGGTCCCTAGGAGGTGATTGAGCACCGATTAGTAACGCTCGAGTAGCGTCCGTCCCGAGAAAGTCCGAGGCAAAGCGGTAGCGAGCGACAAGATGCCATTCGAGAGGAGGTAGAAAGCTGACTGGCGCAGGGGTTATCGGGAGGTCTCTCATCTGAGTGGCTCGCTAACCACTGTGCTTTCGTCAAGAAGTCCACGGAAAGTGGCGTATGTGTCGATTTTACCGACCTCAACAAAGCTTGTCAGAAGGATCCTTATCTCGCCGCGAAGTCGATCTCATAAATCGACTCCACGGTGCGAATCAGCCTTGTGCTTCCTGGATGCATACTCCGGGTACCACCAGATCAGCATGGCGCTCGAAGATGAAGAGAAGACCGCTTTTGTAACCCCTACGGGTGTATATTGTTATGTAAGAATGGCTTTTGGTTTAAAGAATGCCGGTTCAACTTACCAGCATGCCATGCATATCACTTTCCGCCCCCAGCTAGGGCGAAATCTTGAAGTTTATGTCGATGACTTGGTTGTGAAGATTAAGAAGAGTGATGAATTGATCCAAGACCTGAAGGAAACCTTTGCTAGCCTCTGGAAGAATTGTTTGAAGCTCAACAGGAAAAAATCGTGTTGGTGTGCCCTCAGAAGCAAAGTGTTGGGTTTCACGGTGTCAAAATTGGGGCATCGAAGCCAACCCTGACAAGATATCAGCCATCGAACACATGAAGCCGCCAGCACGGCTTAAGCAAGTCCAATGCTTGGCTGGTCGCCTAGCCTCCCTGGGGCGGTTCATTGCCCGGTTGGGAGAAAAAAGCTTGCCCCTGTTTAAGCTGCTGAAGAAGACGAACCACTTCGAATGGACTGAAGAAGCCCAGAAGGCATTTGAAGAGTTGAAGCGGTACCTTTCCTCTCCCGGTCTTTGGTCTCCCCAAAGACCGGCGAGCCGCTAACTCTTGTACATTGCTGCCACCCCCGAGGTGGTGGAGCTGATCTTGATGCGGAGAGAAGGCGTCCAAAGGCGCATGTACTACATCGACAAGGTCTTTGCCAGCGAAGCCAACCCGTGCGCAGGCCCAAAAGATGTTGTATCACGGTCTGGTGGCGTCCGAGGCTGCGGCATTATTTCAAGGAGGGAAATTGCAGTGGTCACTGAGCCTACCCTCTGCGCGAGATCCTCCATAGCAGAAGTGAGGGCGAAGTGCGAAATGGGTGGTGGAGGCGGGGAATTCAACCTCAAGTTTGTACCGCGACCGCCATCAAAAGTCAAAAATGGCGGAATTAAGCCGTCAGTGGACCCCGCCACTTGAGCTATTTGAAGAAACCCAGCCCTCTCCTGGACCTTATTCTTCGATGGCTCCTTCCATTTGGAAGGCAGGGTGAGGTTGCCTGGTCTCTCCGGCCAGGGACATCCTCCGGTATGTGGTCGCCCTTGATTTCAAGGCCACAAACAACATAGCCGAATACGAAGGCCTGCTAGCAGGATTGCGCATCGCTTCAGCGCTAGGGATCCGGCGTCTCCAAGTCAAAAGCGACTCCTGCTGGTCATTAATCAAGCGGAAGGAGTTTGGTGTTCGACTCCGCCATGGCGGCGTACTGGCGGAAGTCCGGGAAGATGGGCGTCATTTTGAAGGGTTGGGGTATATCCATATCCTCGGCGCGATAACCATATGGCGGACGGGCTTTCGCTGACTTGCGTCCTCAAAAGCCATTAGGTTGGAGTCTTGAAGAAAGACTATCGCGACCAATCCATCGCGACCCATGATCCGGTGAGGATGATGGTGTCCTTGTCGCAGACCCGGTCTCGGAGGGGCAGCGGTAAAGGCCATGACCTCCGGCTCAGTGGGGAAAGCGGTGCATTGTCATGGTCTCCGGTTCGGGGAGGGAAGGCGGCGTGCTCGCCCACCCCAGATCCGGGAGGAAGCGGCGGTCTTGCCGAGGCGGCACCGAGGCTTCGGCCCGGTGAATTACCCGAAAGAGCACCGAGTGATCGCCGTCCTTGGGCAAGAAGATCGGTGGATGGACCCTATCCTAGCCTTCCTGCGTGACCAAGTGATCCCCGACGATGATGCCTCAGTTGAGAAAATTGCACGTAAGGCCAAGTGCTATACTCTGGTAGGTGGGGACCTATATCGCCAGAGCAGAAACGGAATTCTACTGAAGTGCATCACTCGGGAGGAGGGGAGCAAATTGCTCTCTGATATCCATGGGGGCGTGTGCGGGAGCCATATGTCGGCGAGAACACTAGTCGGTAAGGTGTTTACGCCAAGGATTTTATTGGCCTCGCCCTCGAGGATGCTTGCGGTTGGTGAGGCGTCACGAGGCTTGTCGGTTCTTCGCCGAGCAAACCCGCAAACCAGCCCAAGCCTCGCAAACCATCCCACTCTCATGGCCGTTCATGATGCAGGGGCTGATAATACAGGTCCGTTCCCTTGGACCACGGAGGCTTCACCCACCTCTTCGTCGCCATCGACAAATTCGCAAAGTGGGTTGAAGCGAGGTAGTCTTGAACCATCACGGCATTTGCATTTGTCGAGTTTATCTTGGAATTTTCGCCTGGTTTGATCGCCAACGCATCATCACCGACAATGGAACTCGATTCACAGTATTGCTTTTGGAGTTCTGCGAAGAAATGGGCACCAAAGTATGTTTTGCCGGTGGCCCATCCCATGAACAACGGGCAAAGGAGGCGTGCCTGTTGTCTTGAAGGGCCTCAAGACAAGGGCGTTTGATCGACTCATAAGCGAAGCGGCGCGATGGGTTGAGAACTCCGGGCTGTCTTGTGGTCGCCGCACCACACCTAGCCAAGGGCCACCGGCGACGCCCTTCTTCCCCGGTGTCTGGGCGAAGCCGTCCTCCCTCCGAAGCTATCGCTCGCTCTCCGCTGCGTCTCGATGTTCAATGAAGAAGACCAAGAGGGTCTCCCGTGAAGATGTCAACCTTCTGGAAGAGGTGCGGATCGTCTTTGCTCTTGTATTTGCCGCTACCAACAAAGCCTCGGCGATACCACGCCACCCGGGTCTCTGAGAGGACGGCGATGGCGACCTGGTCTTCGCGAGGGTCCAAAGCGATGCGGGTTGAACAAATCTCTCTCGATGGGAGGGCCCTTCAAGGTGGTCTCGAGATCTCGGCCGGCGGTCCGGTTGCTACCGAGGACGACGAGGAACCCATTTAACTCCTATAACATAGGGTTGTTGCGGAAATTCTATCCTTGAAGGAATTGTAAGTACCTCGCTGCTTGCCCCGGTCAGCCATGAGGTAAGGGCCTCCCTTGGCTGGGTGGTGGCCCAGGGCGGTTAGTAAAGTTGTTACCTAAAAGGTTTTCAATTTGCCGTTGCTGTCCCATTTTGCGCCCCTAGTGGCAAGTTTATCTTTGCATGGATGTTCCTAGTTCCGTATGTTTGCTAATTCCTTGATGATCTATAAGAGTCACCTGGTGCCTGTGTCCGACAAGGACGGGCGACCAGGGGGCGGGCTAGATACGGTGCTCAAAACGCGGCCCGTACGCCTCGGGTTGGCTCCCTGAAGCACCGCTGGTCGTCACCGCGAGCATCGTTAGTCTAGTACCCCTCCTGGGAACCCGCCGCTTTGACACACGACACCATGGATCGATCTCTAAAAAATTGCGAGGACTTAGAAATCAAAAAGGGACCAGGACTCACCCCCTGCGGGGACCTATATCATTCCGTTTTTTCTTGCGTATGTTTACTCATTCTATTGGTATTTGTGTCCCGAAGCTTCTCGTGGTCGCCAAGAGCTCGGGCCGGGCGCCTAAGCTCCTTCGTGGTCGCCCCAGGCTTCGTCGTGATCGCCCAAAGCACTTGGGGGCTGCTCGCCCCGAGTATCTCCGTGGTCGCCCAGACACTTGGGGGCTGATCGCCCAGTGATGTAAAAAGCAAGATAAGTGCTCCTTGCCGCATTTTTGGCCATTTCCTTACATGCATACGTTAAGATGGGTCAAGTTGCGCGAGATTGTCACGAGTGCCAACAATTAACGGCCCTTCACGATTGAAGGAGGTGCGCTAAAGCGCGAACTTCGCGCCAAGCGATCGGAGTGCAAGTTAGACGTGGTGCTCAAACACGGCTCGTACGCCTCGGGTTGGCTCTCTGAAGCACCGCTGGTTGTCACCGTCGAGTGCCGCTAGTCTAAATACGCTTCCGGAAGCTTGTTGCCTTGCCACGCTACGCCGCAGCGCCCTTTCGAGCGGCCATCAGGGTCCAAGTTCCAGAAGAGTTTGAGCCAAGTGACAATCCCGCGCAAAAACCAAATGCTGAGACCAAGCTACGTCTAGCATCTCCTACCGGACTCGGGGCCGTTTTACCTGAGTTCAGAGAACTTGTGTAATCCTTACTTGTGTTCGCAGCAAGCGCATTTAATCACTGGCGAAACGCAAGAACGCCACCCTAACCTAAGCATTTCACCGAGCTATAAGACCGCGCTGGCACATTTAATCCAGGAAGTCGATCATGCGAAATAAGCGAAGCATGCGTAATTTTAACTAAGAAATATTCAGAGTTCATTGCGTGCGTGCGGACGCATTTAAGATCAAATAAAGATAAAACAAAAAGGGCTGCAAGGCAGCCCGCTCGTCACCGCCATCGCCAAGGTCGAGCTCGCCGTCGCCCGCCCGCCGCCCATTGGTGGAGGCGTCCATGACCGGCCGGGTCTACGGCGAGCTTGCCATGTGTTCGGCTTGCAGCGCACCAGCGCCTCACTGAGCCTCATCTCCTCAATAATACCGTCACCACCGCCATGGGGTCAAGGCGCGCGTCGCGGGCCGGTGCAGCGCAAGGATGTGGGTCGCGGTCATGATGGCAACCTCACGTCCTTCTCGGCGGAGCGAGCGGCCGAGGCCGAGCGGCTTCAGGAGTGCCTCGGCGGCCGATTGGTCGCGTGGGGCGAACCGCAGCACGCGAGTCCTCGATGGCGTGTTCAAGGTTACTCCCAAGGGTTCCAGGCACCTCTTGGTGCGCTGGAACGCCTTCTTGAGCATGACGGACAAGTTACGCCGCAGGCGGAAGGACTCCAGCTCCAAAGTCTTCGGCGCCGTCTCGGCCCTCTCCGCGCGTTCTTCTGCCCTCTCGCCTGTGCTGCATGGCGGCTTGCCGGTCCTCTCGTGCGGCGCCGCCTGGCGCGTCGCCCTCGTCGCTTCGCGCACAGCTCCCTTCACCGACGCCTTGATTCGGGTAGTCTCGGCCCCATGCCTGGCGGCTTCGACGAGGGTATTACCGAATGCGTCCTGAAGGTCGCCGAGCCGGGTGAAGATTTCGACGTGGCGTGTGGCGGGGGGAGTAGCGGCGTGGGAGGTTTGAAGCCCGGAGGTGCTGGCCTCGGGGTTGGCCTCCACGGTACCCCCCGCGGCGGCGGCCGGAGGCGCTGGGGGCGCCATCGGCGCGCCTCGGCCGCCTTGGCGGCACCCTCAGCGGAGCCCATTGCCGTCGAGCGCGAGACCACCATGGTGGACGGTGGCTCGAGGTCCGTGGCCGAGGCGTGGCACCGCGATCGCGAGAGCGGCACCGGAGGAGATGGCACTGTGGCGGCGCCATGAGGCGTGGTATCGGCGGGCGAAGTCAGAAGCCGGCGGTCTGCGCACCGCCGCCTTTAGAAGACGCCGCCGCAGCAGGGTTGGCGGCGGGAGAAGTTTGTTCCGTGGCCCGGACCCTCTTAGGGTCTGAGCCCGTAGCATCCGGGGCAATCGGTCGCTTGTTCGCGTGCCTGCCACCTAGGGGTCATGTCCTCGATCACCCAGCGTTGCGGGTGGCACCACGGCGGCCCCTGTGGAGTCCATTAGCGGGAACCGCCTGACTTGTTCCAGGCGGTCCGAGTACGGCAGATCGACGAGCGGCCGAGCCGGCGCCGGGGGAGAGGAGCTGCCAACGGATAGCGGCATCAGCGCGGAAAGCCTCCTGCCGATGACTATATCTGCCATGTTTCCCGCGCCTGGCGAAAGACAAAAAAATGGTTGTCGGTTGGTGGGAAGCCACGGAAAAGAACGAAGAAAGAATGGAGACTTACGCCGCCACGCGGCGCTTGCGTCTTTGCCGTCGCCGCCCGTCTTGCCATGCTAGGCGGTGGCGGCGCGAAAAAGCGATTCTCCGGGATGCGAAATCCCAGGCCACCATCGCTCCGGTCAGTCCGGCGCCCCGCAGTCTATTGATGCAGGCCACCATGGCAAGGAGTTCCGCCGTCTCCTCGACCGGCGAACTCCAGTTCTCGGAGCCCTCCGCCGCTCCGGTGGGCACTCCCAGCAAGCGTCGACCCATTGCCGCTGACGACAGACCGCCGCCATTGCGCCATGACTTCCAGTTGGATTTAGGCTGGAAGGCGATGTAGTGGGAAGCCATCCCATCTCGGAGACGGAAGTGACAACTCCCCACTACCTCGTTGTCGTTGGAGGCGCGGCAGAGGAAGAAGTAGCGGAAGAGAGGAAGGTTCGGCGTTACCCCTATGAACATCTCACAGAGGTATGCGAAGATGGAAAGAAAAACGATGGAGTTGGGGGCAAGGTGAAGATGGTGGATCCCATAGAAATGGAGTACGGTGAGGAAAAAATCAGAAAAGGGCGGGACCAGACCCGCCATCAGTGCCCAAGTATGTATAATGATCTCGTTCGAAAGGCACCGTGGCGTGGCGTCCTCGCCCGAAGCGAAGGTGCCCTCCGGCGCTTATGAGCGGTCATCCTCTTTACCGCGAGAGTATCCGGTTGAAGCAGGATGGGGTGCGCCATGGAGGCCAAGAAGACGGAAGGCTTTGGACGAAGAAGACGAAGGAGCGAAAATGGAAGGGCGCAAGAAAGCAGAAGGCGTGAACCGCTTGGTACAGATGTATCTATATATCGCCGCTACGATTTGTTCATGAAGAGACAAGATCGTCGTCGCCTCGGGTCGAGAAGAACCCGCAGACACGCTGAGGGAATCGAGGCGGTCGATCCTCATGAGTGGTGGCCCCACCCAGAACGCACTCAAAGATTTAATGAAGGTTCAAAGAGGCTTTGGCGCGCTCGTGGCGGGCGAGAAACTCTTGTCACAGACCTGCGCACGGGTACCCTCTCCGCCGCACAAAAGCGCCAATCAGCGGTCAACATACTTGGTCCACGTGGCGCCCGGCGGCGGTGGGCGTGCCGCGCACGCTCGCCCGCTGGCGCTTCACGGGCGCCCGGCGAAAGTGGCGCGCAGACGCTCGCTCATCCGTGCAGCACCGTGGCGCCCGGCGAGTAGGTGGGCGCAGACGCTTCGCCGCCCGGCGGCGATCCACGTGGCGCCCGGCGAGTAGGTGGGCGCGCAGACGCTTCGCCGCCCGGGCGGCGATTCACGTGGCGCCCGGTGAAGGTGGGCGCGCATGCCTCGCCGCCCCGGCGAGCCCACGCGGCGCCGGCATGTAGTAGGTGGGCGCAGACGCCCGCCGCCCGGCGGCGATTCATGTGGCGCCTGGCGGCGGCGGTGGGCGCGCATGCTCTTTCGCCCGGCCGGCAGATCCACGTGGCGCCCGCAGTAGGTGGCAGCGCACACCCTGCGCCATGAAGACAAAAGGTGGAGCAAGGTGGCTTCACCTCGAAGGCTCCTTCTCTGTCGATCGCTTCGGGCCATAGGACAGTGGTGTCGTTTGTCTGCTACGCAAGGGTTTCGCCATAAGCCCATTCTCCGGCGCGCCTCACCAACCTGTCAAGAAAGGGTCAAATCATGGGCGGACCGGACGGCCATCGCGTCGGCATTCAATGAGGCCGAGGAACGGACAAAGACAGAAGGCATATTAAATGTGTAAGGATCAAAGATGATGACCCCTTTACCTACTCTGTCGGCTGGCCAATATAAGGGCCCCGGATGCATAGGGAAGGGGGGCCAGAGGTTGAAGAGAGAAAACCACAGGATAGCAGTAGAGCCAAAAGAAGAACTTGTAATCCCCAAGCTTTGTGCGGTACCAGTGAAAGACACTCTTCGAAAGCAATCGAGCAGGAAGTAAGGCTATTACCCAAACTCCATGGGGCCTCAACTCAGGTAAAAATTCGGGTGTCATCTATAGTTCTTAGGGCGCCAACGTTCGCCGCGCGGGAGTCTTTAGGGTTTCCCCTTGCTAGGTTTAGCCAGCTACGAAGACGCCCTCCTTCCGAACCAAACCCGGTCTGTCGATTCCGGGCCTGTCAGGTGGAATACGCCGACAGGGCGAGACACAGCGGTTTATACTGGTTCGAGCCCCTGTGAAAGCAATAGCTCTACTCCAGTCTTGCCCTGAGGCGGAGGACTTCATTATACTCGAGTACAGCGGGTGTTTACAGCTCGGGCTTGAGCGCACAAGCAATGGTCACTATCCCATTGCTTGGTCTGTGTGTTGATATTGTCAGTCGATCACCTATCTCCATCATTCCTGCCACGTGGAGACTTATACCCCTCCCGGCCGTTGCCAGAAACGGCCAGGAGAGATTCCCGGAGATCGTGGCCTCGTGCGTCTTGAAGGTGGTGGTAACTGTTCCGAATCTGCCGCCCACGTCAGCCTTAACTCCCGCATTCACGTTCTTGGTAACCGTCACGTAGGTGCATGCTCTGGCTCCCGAGCTAGGCCTCCCGATCAGGAGCCGGATGATTGCCCCTGACCTCGAGGTCTTGATGCTCCCAAGCCCGAGGTCGTGAGGGAACCACACAACCCAGGTCTTGGTCAGCGATGCCGCGGCCGAAGCTCGAGCTAGGGCCCCCTGTTGACCGTATGTTGACTTTGTCGGAGGTTTCTTCAGTCCTCGTCAGCTAGCCCCCGAGGCTCAAGGTCTAAACAAGATGCCCGGGACGACCTCGAGCCTCCAATCTTGGACGGAGGAAACGATCTTTCGGCTGCCCAGGGCCCAAGGTCGAGGTCGGGCGGAGACCAAAAAAGGGCTTCGATGTTGGACACCTGGCGACCCCTGGGTATGCCTGCAGGACCACCAAGAGCCGTTCGATATAGCGAGGAGAATGTTGCCGTTGCCCGGGACGAACATGGGCAAAAAGGCGGGCAAGAGGCCGCCCCCGGACAGAGCTGGTGACCGGGCTCCTAAGAAGCCGCATGTCGAGTGGGGCGACCGTGCTGTGGTGAGTTCTCTCATGGTTGAGCCTCCGAGCTCGTCAATTTTGCGCAGTCTTCTTCTTTGGCTTCTTCTTTCCCTCTGCAGCAGCAACGAGCTACAGACGCCGCCAGGACCTCAGGTCCTCGGGGGACCCAGGGGTCCCGACCTCCTGCACCGAATGACCTGGAGCCACCGTGGGCCTAGGGATCCCAAGCTCGCAGTACCCGACGAAGGGACGCCGCCACACACTCGGGACACCGAGATACCCGCCAGCCCCTTGGGAGGCAAAGGCTAGTGGCCCAGGTACTTGTCTCTCTTTCTGCTGTGTAGTCTTTACTGCCTTTAGCTTAGCAGTTTTTTCTTCATCGTAGACCTTGAGCCCCCGAGCTCAATGCTCGCCCATCCTGATAATGCCCGTTGTCCAGGGTGAGCCTGAGTCCGAAGAGGAGGAGGAGGAGACCACCTTTGAGTTGGTGCCGTGCCATTCATCGAGCCAGGGACGCATCCGTGTGGGCCCACAGAGCTAGGTCGCGGTTGGCGAGTTTGACCAAGGTGTCGACGACCCAGCTTCGGACGAAACCTCGCCAGCGACCGATGAAGACGAAGTCGATGACACTGGGGCCGCCGAGGCCGACGCCTCCCCCGCCAAGGCTACCTCCAAAGATGGCACCCATGGCGCTCCAGCCGCTGTAGACGAGGCCGCCCAGACCGCGCCTGCCATGGTCGTCCCAACCATGGAGATTGGAGCGACCACGGCCATGGAGATCGACCGCGATCTGGCTGAGGTCAGCGCGGAGGGTCTTGTTAAAGATCTGAGCGAGGTCTCCGCAGGGAAGGGAGCTGAGAATGCCCCGGCCGTGGAGGTTACGGTCGACCCGGAGGGCGGAGTTGATCTTGAGGGCCAAGGTTGTCGAGCTAGAGCAAGAGAAGCTCATTCGGGATATGGCCGACCTATAGATACGGTTAGATCTGTCAACTTGTAAGTAGAAATTTTTGTAAGGTAAAAGATTAATGAGACGGTTGCTTTTGCCGTAAATAACTTGTGTCTCGAAAGTTGTTCCTCGCTTAGGACACAAAAGTTTTCATTGTGTACTTAGCCTTTCTTTGAGGGAGTATACCCTTATCCAAGCCCGTTGTAGGCTAAGGTCGGCGTGTGACACCGGGGCGCAATCACAGAGACCTCCAAACCTTTGTCCTGCAAGGTCGAGAAAATTTCGACCCCAAAATTTACTAAGTATAACTTAATAGAGACAATATGCATGTGGTGCAAACTCCACTCCTCGTTATTGACAATGACCTCATAATACCTCCTCTTGTGTAGTTGCTTGTATTCTTCCCAGGTTATGTCCCGTGGTAGGTAAACAGACTTCTAATGTTTATAATGAACCATCCAGCCATTGTAATTCTCTAACAGGTGAAGGTACCTAACAGATGTGTGTTGTGTGTAGGGATCAGTGTAGTCAAATGGATAAGAGATGCTTGATTTATTGTAACTCTGTTTGGGACCGTATCCCCAGATCCCACCTATAAGGCATCAAACCGTATGAAGGATGCTCAGTTGGGTAGCCCAAATGGCTAGAAGACTAGCTACTACACCATGAACTGCATCATCCTAAGGCTGTGTTGCCTGTTGCCCACCCCACCACTCATCACACCCTTTCCCATACTATGGGTCTGCCTTGGTGAGCCCCTCCTCGGGGCGCTACCCCCTACTGCAATCCTTTCGATGATTGTGGCTATGAATAGAACCAGAGGGAGTAGCGGCTAGGGTCCTTCCTATCGTCACCTTCAGAGTATGTCACTGAGCTACTACTGAGATATTGCACGTTATGAGTAGGTGTATCTGTATCATCGTCATTGCCGACATCAAGCTTATCATCACTTTAGGCCTTTCCTTTTCCCTTGGCACGCTGGCTGCTCGATAACTTCTCTAACCCGCTTAAAACTCCTGCTAGCATGTCGTTGTTGTCATTATCGGTAGCACGCTTCCTCTTCCCTGCATGCGTGTCACCGATTGTGAACTCAATCCATTTTGAGAGGCTCTTCACCTATGACCAATTAAGAGTAATGTGAACATTGTTGTGAGGTTTCGACATACATGATTAACAAGTAGAATGGAAAATAATTACATTGGTTACCTGTGATCTTGTTCATCTCTTCCGGCGAGATGGACTCAACCACGAATTTCGCTAGAGGGTGGGTCATACCCACTGACCTCGTCGAGTAGGGGCTCCCCACCAAACCTAGACAAGTCAAACCATTTTGCAATAGAGTCGCTACTAGGATGCATCACATCCTCAATGAGATAAGTGAATGGGTCTTCATCCTGAGCCTAGTAGATGGATTTGTAGTCCCACAGGCAAAGTCGCAGGTTGTAGTGCACAAACACGAGCTGCTGGAGCTTTGCATAACTTAATCGGTTCCTTAGTTGCATGTGTACTAAGGCAAATGTGCTCTAATTGTGCTCGCAATCGCTCGACGATGCGCACTGTGACACCAACCGCAAGACGTACTTTTGCAACGCTGACGCCTCATTCTCGAACACCATCCATCATTGACCTGTAGGCAATACAACAAAAGAAAAGTGCATCAATTAGTGCTAAACAACAATGTAACATTACCTAAAATTGAGTACGTACCTACCATTATTTGGGGACCAGGCAAATTGGGTGGCAAATTGGCCTAAGGGCTGCGAAGTAGAGCTCTAGATTCCAAATTCTCCCAAATCTAAAACTTGTAGGCTAAAATAAAGTGAATTAAGTTTATATTTTTGGTCTAAAATGTAAACAAGATGATATATCTAAACACTCTTAATGTACTCACGGTAATTTGGTGAATAGAATTTTTGGCTTCACCGATTCATTCGGAGAAGGGCCAAACACACCCTAAGATGGTATACGTCAGCTTCCCGTAGGGCCTGCACCGCGATACCATTTTCATCAGCTATAATGACTAGTGCAGTAGAGAGCACTCCCATGTACTAGGAAGTGCTGCATATACTATACAAGAACTGAGATTGTGGGTCAAGCACAAAGGCTACAATAGACAAATCCTTATAGAATTAGCATAACAGATGCGAACATTGCATAGTTAGTATAATAGAAATGAACATATTAATTTCACCGATCTATTTGCATGAATGTAGTTTTCCTTATTTCGGCAAACCACTCTTCCAAGACTTGCAGGAATATCCTATAGTGGTCTCTATGCTCCCGCAAGTGCTTGTTGTACTCACTTTGCACAATTACGTACTACATCATGAATACCATTGATTGTTGGTAAATTGTCTTGATCTACAAATCTCAACATCTTGTACAAGGGTTCTACTGCTGAGATAGTCAACTCCACCTACTCCCAAAACTCCCTGTCCACGAGGTGGTTATATGCATACTTGCCCCCTCCATCCCAGCTCACTTGCTACCTATCCATTCAGGATATGTCATCTACTGATGGAACTTCTCCTTTTTTGTGGAAGCTATTTGGAAAATAAAAGTCATGCCAAATCTAATGGCATTTGGCCTCACAAACTAGCCACCAATATGTGTGCCTCATCTGTGCATGTAGATTCTTGTGGTTGTACAAGAATTTATGAATCCTCTTAGCCTCTCTCACAATCTATTTGATATGTGGGACATCACACATATCTTTCAGTATAAGATTTACAATATGTGCCAAACACGGCTACCATATAATTTAGGGGTACTACACTTGTAACAACTGGCATGCTTTCTTGAAGTTGGCAGTGTTATCGGTAACCACCTGCATGATGTTCTCTACCCCAATATCCTTGGTCACAACCTTTGTTATCTCATATAACATGTGCTTGTGGTCCTAGACCTTGCCAACGAATGAACAAGTTAGAAGTTAGTACATACATTTCTAGTAAGGAAGAGTAAGAACAAAACCTGAAGATTGTACTTGTTGATGATGCTCTGCTGAGTAGGCCCAGTCTAGGCGTCACACATGACTGTAATATCAAATATGGCCCAGTCATGCCTAAACCTCTAAAGGTACTAGACAATCTCCTGCTCATTCTCATCCAAGTACTTCTCGTCTATCTCGTGGCCCCGTGGTTTACAAACCTTTGGGTCTAGCTCTGCGTTATCTTAAGTGCACCGGTCCATTGTGGGCATAAGAGGTTAGTACAATCATCACAAGATTTATAACTTATGAACATACGATTGTTTCATACCTGTGAAATATGGGCACTTGATCTTCCTTCTTGGAATTGCATTA
Organism: Guadua angustifolia; assembly: GCA_036346375.1. Taxonomy (NCBI): domain Eukaryota; kingdom Viridiplantae; phylum Streptophyta; class Magnoliopsida; order Poales; family Poaceae; genus Guadua; species Guadua angustifolia. The sequence goes on along the minus strand of CM070518.1, from coordinate 13,195,059 downwards.
ACATGGAGCCACTTTGACCATGCCTTCCTAGGTTGCTGCAGGGCACCACTTCGTACAAGGTCAAAATCGATGGAGGTATAGTTTTCTTGTGTCGATTTGGACCAACTGAACATTTTGCTGAGTGTGGATTTGACCGAGGTCCTAGTTGCACCACTCTTAGACCCCAAACCCTGGAGTCAAACCTTGGCTCTTGAGGTAGGCCTCTTCTTTGGAGGCCCTTATAGCCATCTTGAGCTTCTCCTATTCAGCTAGTACTCTGTGGCCAAGGTGTCCCAGTCGTCGCAAGCCTCCTCCTTACGGAGGCACACCGCCTTCTTCTTCTTCTCTTGACCTCCACGGAGTTCTGCTAGCATGGCCTGTCTAACCACTTTAGGCACGCCGGGGTAGGCCTTGACATCGCCGGATCGGTCAGCCAAATGTTCCTTTAAATAAGTCGCCCCTCCACCCTTCATACCATATCTGCAGTAGTTGCACTTTGACCCAGACGGTCCGAAGCGCTCCCCATACTCCCATACGGTACTTACACGATCCACCATGACAACAACCTGCAACGGATCATAGAAGATGCCATTAACACAAACAATTTATGAATTGTATACATCTTTAGTACTCGGTACTAACTACTAAGTTTGATCAAACCAATCCTAATGAATTGTATAATTACCGGGCATATATTAATTCTGGATTCTGAATTTGTTTATGAACCCAAAAGACGGGGCAGGAGGAAGGCAGACAAGGTAGCAAGAGCTCTTTGGCTGCTTTCTTCTCATGCTGCGTGCATGGATGGCTTTCAGAAGTGAGAAATTAGAACCCACACTTGCCAAACCACGTGGAATGATAGGTACAGCATGCTAAGTGAAACCACAAAAAATATACCTGGTGTTGGAAGCTTTACGATGAATAGGCAAACAATTGCATTTCACATATTTCATATTTTTCCCTTCTACTTTTTTTTTGTCTTGTTGAGTTCAAGGATCTATCATTTAAGCTTTGATTTGTTTAAACTTTTTACTCAAGTTGAAGAGTGCTATGCATTTTCATATCCCTGCAGAGATTGGAACTCAGAGCGATCATGTGACATGATTTGGGCCTCACTGCCTCAATACTAACCCTAGCTTCACTAATCCGGCCAACTCTGTCCATGAACACTATAAATCCGGCTGCTATGCATATATTCGGTACAATATACCAAGATCTCAGTCATATTTGACGAGATTTCGTGCAGATATTTAAGTGCATGTTTTTGACCCGCAAAAATAGTGGGCAGCTCTGTGTCATTTCATCTTGTTTCTGATGAGATGTTCTCCGTCAAGAGAGTATCTTGCACTTAATAAAGCTTATGCATATGCAGGCTGGATAGCACACATGTAGTTGGTCTGTATTTTGTTGTGTTCTGGACTGGATTCCTGTGTTTGGTCTGCATGAAGATTCAATGTACAGCGAAACAAAGAAAGAACTATCTGATGCTTAAAAAAATTAAGGAATTACTAAATGAAGCGCAAGATAACCATGCAAGTATAGCAGGATTTGAGGACATAATAAGGAGGTCTGTCATTTCTCCTTGTAGGATTAAATCAAGCTTCTCTTCTGATTTTAGAGCACTAACTTTATTTTTTATCTTTGTCAATGTTCCAACTTATGTAATAGTAATGATTTTTTTCCCTTTTCACATTCATAGGCTTGAACAAGATGGCACTGCCAAAGAGGCCGTACTACTAACAGAAAAGCAAGCACATGAGGCAATGAGGAAGAGACTCACTGAAGCTCATGAAAGAAATGAAGAATTGCTCATGAAAGTTCGTGATGATGATAAAAATATTCTTCAGCTTTAGTTTACTATACATAGGTCCATAATCAGTTTTGAGTTCATTAGGCGATCAAATCCTACGGCATCTCCAAATTACACATGAGAAATTCAAACTTATCACGAACCTGATTTTATCATGATGGTGGCGGTATCCTTAGGTGTCTTCTTGTAGTGCTAGTTATTGTACAACACGTCGATTGAGTCACAGTCTGACACAATGTATTTGCAAGAACCACAGAGATATCATTAGAACAACAACTCTGAAACTAATTAGAATAGAAACTCTGAACTAATCAGAACAGCAACTCTAAACATCATTGTGTCCCCAGCAATGTAAGTTGATGGTCCCGGTTATCCACCTACAATGCCCAAGCTTTTAGGAAATGTGAATGCCTCCTTTTGAAAAGGGAGTCAAGAACCCACCTGAGTTGAAAAAATAAAATTGACTCTAGGCTACACGGAGAGGGAAACCATGACTAAAGAAAACTACACGCACTGAAAAGACTGGCTTATATAGCGAGCGATTTTGGTAAGTTCAGTTGTAACAAACCTAAGAGATTGACGGGAGTGTTGCGGCCACGATCAGTGGTGTTCAGTTGTAACAAACTTGAGAGAATGACTGGTGTGTTGTGGCCACGGTCGGTGGTGTTCAGTTGTAACAAATCGAGAGATTAACGGGGAGTGTTGCGGCCATGGTCGGTGGTAGGCACCTGGGTGGCTATGCCTGCCTCGTCGCCGCCTACCCGCGCTGCTCCCTTCGGAAGCTGCGGATGCTGGAGACCCCTTCAGATGTTGCAGATATTGGAGAGGGGTTGATTCGTAGACCTACTTGTAGTTGACCTCAATGGTGTAGGAGAGCAGCATGGGGGTGATGTCACCGATGTCGGGGTGCGAGATGGCAACGATGGCCACGCAGGGGAGCTCCTCGAACACCCGCGCTGCCTCAGGCAACCGAAATGATGTGGACGCTGCCAGGACCCCCGGCCACCTTGCCGACGATGCCTCCCCCTCGGGCTCCAACTCCGGCGGCGACGACATCCACGCGTAGCGGTGGACGCTGTGGCACTTCGTCGGACGATGCCCGCGCGGGGGAGCTCCTTGAACACCCGCACCACCTCGCGCAGCTGGAAAGATGCCGACGCCGCCAGGACATCCGGCCACCTCACAGACGACATCCCCCCTTGGGCTCCGGCTCTGACAGCGACGACATCCACGCCTGGCAGTGGAGGCTGTGTTGCTCTGTCGGCAGAAGCTCGATGTTCATGGGAGCTTCATGAGGGACACAATTGGACAGGCTAGATCTAATTGGCTGGTGAATTCCAGGTGGTTTCATTCATGGTGCGGGAAATGCGAGGAGGAAGAGGAATCGCTCGCACGAGGAACGGATGTGCGGCTCAGCGATGGAGGCTAGAGGACAAAGAAGTATAGATGCACGGCTCGGCGATGGAGGCTGGAGGAACGGGAATGGGCTCGGTGATGGAGGCTGGAGGAAGGGGAGGAACGGATGTGTGAGCTTCTCAATGAACAAATGAGTGCACTGAGTGGACCCACATGTCGGGGTTAAGGGTGAAGGGTGGAGAACGGACGACCGCCACCAACTCCTAATTAGAAATAGTAGAAATATTCCACCTTGATACAATTTGATAACTAACTAGTTCATGTGAATGTATTCCCTAGGGTTCGTAGATATCCTCGACAATCCTAGGGGCTAGGGCTCCCCAACAATAGTACTCCCTCGTCTAGAAGCTTTGAGGTTCCAATGGGCGAGCAGATGCTACATGTCCTTGCCTTGGCCTCCTCGGATGTTGGGGCACTCAAGTTTTTTATGTAGTGAAGTCTTGGAAGCAATCTTGCCCTATTAGATACCATGATGCCACTCGAGGAGGCGGTGTGCTAGAGCAAGCCCGTGGAGGCGGCGGTTCCGATGTCATGCCACTACATAGAAGCATAGACTTCAAGGCGAGAGGAGGCGATGCCATCGATGCCGGGCCACCACACCGAGTCATAGCCTTTGAGGCGGGTGGCTTGCCAATGCGAAGCAAGAGGAGGCGACACCGTTGAAGCTGGGCTACCTATGAAGCCATCGATGCCAAGCCACAACGCCGAGGCATAGCCTTCGATGGGCAGTTTGTTGGTACGAAGCGAGAGGAGGTGACACCGTTGATGCCGGGCCACCACACCATGGTATAGCCCTCGAGGTAGGTGGCTCGCCAGTGCAAAGCAAGAGGAGGCGATGCCATCGATGCCGGGCCACCTGCAAAGCTGTCGATGTCGAGCCACCATGCCGAGGCATAGCCTTCGAGCCAAGCAGCTTGCCGGTGTGAAGCGAGAGGAGGTGACATGCTGAGGTGTAGCCTTCGAGGCAGGTGGCTCACCGGTGTGAAGCGAAAGGAGCCAACACCGTCGATGTTGGGCTACCACACTGAGGCACATCATTGGAGGTGGATGGCTCATCGGTGCGAAGAGAGAGGAGGTGACACCATTGATGCTAGGCCGCCTTTGAAGCCGTCCATGTCAGGCCATCATACTGAGGCATAGCCTTCAAGGAAGGCGGTTCACCAGTGCAAAGCGATTGCAAGCAACGCCGTCGATGCCAGGCTACCACATCAAGGCATAGCCTTCAAGGCGAGTGGCTCGCCGGTGTGAAGTGATAGGAGGCAAGGGCCACCACGTCGACAGGTAGGGGTGAAAACGGGTCGGATACGGTCAGGTAGTAGGTCATCCCGTATCCTACCCTAATTATTTTTTTTCGGATACGGGTACGGGTATGGGTAGTGAAAAATCGGATAGGATACGGATACGGATATCGGGTATTTACGGGCGGGTACAAAACGGATACGGATATTATACAGACGGGTACAATACGGATAACGGGTACTTAGTCGGATAGGTTAGGTTCAGTTGTATCTAAATCAATTCAGATCAGTGACAAATACACCAACCGAACAGTAGACCTAAACTGTATTAGATGACAGTAGTAATAATTGAATCAATTGACAGAACTTGGCACTACCAAATGTCATCTCTAACAGCAAGTTTTAGTTTTACTGCATAGCCGAGCAAAGCATACAAGATACAACTGAACAAGAACAACAGGTTAATGCTTAAAACATTGAACTGAACAAGAACTACAATCTGACAGTGAATAATTCAAATATTCAATACTTCTAAAGCACATTACTCTACCACTCTACCAGTTCAAGGCCTTATGTACAGAATAAATGTTTGAATCATCCAAAACCCTAATCTCATCACCGAGCAATACCAATCTCAATCCCACAGGTAGTAAGTAGCAAATGCAGTATTTGAGGAAAACTTACAGCAAGTAGCCAAGCCAAGTCTCAGGATCTAGCCAAACATGAAAGATGAAACAACTAGTGCTCACAAGAAGCCACAAAGAGCTAGGGCGCGCGGCGAAAGCAGAGAGTCAAGGCGGCGGCGCCGGCGAAAGCAGAGAGCTGGGCGACAATGCTCGGCGAAAGCAGAGAGAAGCGGCGGCGGCCGAGAGAACGAGGAGCGCGTCGGGTTGACCTGGGGCAACGGCCGACGTCGGCGAGCAAAGATCTGGGCCGATTCGCCAGCGAGGGAAGCGCAGCGGCACGGGCAAGACAGCAGGAGGCGACGACGCGACGGGATGAGCCTAGGGGCGTTGGGTTTCCAGTTCCAAGCGTTAGGGACTGAGCCCTTAGGGTTAGGGTTAGCTATCCTATTGGGCCTGTCGGCCTGGGCGCCGGCCTATTGGCGCTTGCCGTCTTGGCTTGCTGGGCCGCCAGTTCTTGGATGTAAATCGGGTACCCGAAAATCAAAAAATATCGGGTACCCGAATTTTACCCGTTTTGTCCGGATAGTACCGGGTATTGCTTATCCCGTATCCTACCCATACCCGGATGCATTTGATCGGATACGGGTACGGATACTACCCGTTTATTTTCGGTACAGGTACTACCCGTCTGTTTCGGATAGTTTTTCCTTCGAATACGGATACGGTTCGGGAATTACCCGACCCGTTTTCACCCCTATCGACAGGAATCTCGAGGATGTGAAGTCTTTAGCTTCTTGTGCAAACATGTGGATTATTGTATGTGTCTATTTGTTTTGGTGTGATTATACGTGTTGCCTTTTGAGACCTTGTACCGTCCCCCTATCCACCACCTGCAGTTGCTTGCATAGATGCCCTAAGGTGGCGAGAAGGATCATTGTGAGGTCTCATGATAGGGAACTTTATTTTTTTGCCCCACTTTACAGTCGTGGGAAGCGTATCGAAGGGGAGGTGAAGCTGAGCACCGTCCCCAACCTTTTTTTTATCACACCCTAGCGCAGTGAAGGGTGTGAGGGGGGAGGCGAAGCTGAGCACCGTCCCCAACTTGTTTTCGTCTCATCCTTGCATAGTGAAAAATGCGAGGGGAGAGTCCAAGCCGAGCGTCGTCCCCAACTATGTTTTGTCGTGCCCTAGCGCAACGAAGGGTGTGAGAGGGGAGGCCAAGCCGAGCATCGTCCCCAACCTTTTTTTGGTTGCTTCCTAGCGCAGCAAAGGGTGCGAGGGGTGAGGTAAAGCCGAGCGCCATCCCAAACCTTTTTTGGTAGTGCCCTAGCGCAGCGAATGGTGCGAGGAGGTGGCGAAGCTGATCGCCGTCCCCAACCTCTTTTGGTCATGTCCTAGCACAGCAAAAAGTGAGAGGGGGGAGGCCAAGCCGAGCACCGATCCTCTCTCTTGTGCAGCTTCTCCCCACAGACGGTGCCAACTGTTATATTGTCAAGGCTAAATAATAAGTATCTTCATACCCTTTTGTCATGGAGGGACTAAGTGAGAGAGAGAAGTCGAGAACGGGTATGTTGAATTGAGATCCCCTTCATGCCTCTTTGGGGTGCTTTATATAGGAGAGGGAGAGGGGTATATTTTCCATCTCGCTCCTCTATTACATGACCTTGGGGAGGGTATTTTGGGCATATCCCGCCTGGGTACAATTTAATAACCTACTAATTCATATGTATGTATTCCCTAGGGTCCGTAGATATCCTCGACGGCTCTAGGGCTAAGGCTCCCCTACAACAGACATTGACATAATCCCAAAAACTCAACTTTAACTACTAATTTCTACTGTAGCATATTTAAAAAAATCTAATAAAATTATAATTTATGAAAGTACGGTTGAGGACGAATCTACACGGATAATTTTCATGCATCCAATATAAATATTTAAAAGATATTGATGGTTAAAGTTTCAAAAGTTTGATTGCACATATCCCAAACCGATAAGTTTTTATGAACTAGAGAGTACGTATTTACATTAAATATTTTATAATTAGTATATAAGCATATCTGAAGTGATAAAAAGTATATAAGTTTGTTTGGATGATATGTTAGAAGTGGAACTAACTATACGAGGAGTGCGTTAAGGACACTACGATTTGGGACTTCTATTCCAACCAGTTTCAGTTTTGTCAGCACACATATATACTTACGGGATCAATCCATTGTTTCCTCCTGATCCTGACCTGAGAAGAAAAGCTAGCTGACCAAAACTTCGGAATGTTCAGATCATCGGTCCTTGCTTCTGGTAACTGTGTCAGCTTGGAAACCTACACAACTTACTCCTTCCTTGTTGACTGGCAGCAAAAGAAAACTACATGCAGTCCATTTCTTGCAACACCTTCAGCACTAACTCCAACGATTTCGTATATATAACTATTCCCTCCTCAGCACCTCAAACTTGACTGACCATCCCAGCAATGAACAGCAAGACCAACTGCAAGCAAACGCGGTTTGCAGACAAAAATAGAGTGTCGCTACCGTACATGTAGTGCACTCCAGCCAGCAGCAATTACTAGAAAACATCCTTGTTGACCTTTGTAAAAAAATGACAAGAATACTGCAACAAACAGGCTGACCTAATGTTCTAGTGTATACATTGATCAGTTGGTGCCAACTTCCAGTACACTGGCAGCAGCTCAAGGACGACAGCACAAATAAGAAGATACTGTATATAACTATATAAGCGATGTAAATTAGGGGATCGAACAATTGATTTGTAGTGGTCCACTGGATGGAAGAGCTAAAAATGTTCTACTTGCGTGATATAATAGAATGGAAGTTGTATGGCGGCCTTTAGAATTTGGATAGATAATGATGATGATGATGATAATAACAGAGGACATCGTTGGATACAACAACAGAACAGACAAAGGTAGGCACGATGGCAAGAGTCGTGAACTCAAACCGGAGGTCGTCCCGTATACCTTTTTTTAATCTAGCCTCCATACAATAAAGATTATAAAAAACCTCTTGTTGAGCGAGAAAGAGTCTGCTATAAAACCACGGTAGGGCACTTGGGGCTCTAGACCATGGCATCACATGATCGGCTCGAGAAGAGGAGGCCTACCGTACTTGCCGGGCATGAAAACAAGCTCCAATGCTCCCTGACATATTTCTATGCTACTACACCACGGTAGGTGACACGCGTTATGATCTTCTATGCTCAAACACAGGACTATTTTTGCAAAACTTATCATCCCCAAGCTTATTTTAAAAACAACACAAAAAGACTACTACAATAAAATTTTGGCACGAGTCACCAAGTGTATCTGGTCCCAGTTTCCCACCATGGAAAGGAGGCACCGGTGTTTAACCGTACAATCGAGGGATCCAAGGCTGGTGCCGCCAGTTTTTGAAAAGAAATTTATTCACAAACCTTTACATACAAGGTGGATTTTCCGCAATGTAAACTATTATATACAGTGAAGAGGATTGAGGCAAACCAGCTGCGCCACGTCACCCTCTTTGTGAAAAGCTCCTTCAAAAAATTTAAAATTACATTTAGATCTTTCTGTCGGTTTTAACAGAAAAGATCGAAAAAATTAAAATTACATTTAGGTCCTTCCGAGGTTTACATTCAGGTCCTCTCATCATTTTTTTTACCAAAATGGACCCGAAGAAAAATAGAATTGCGTTTAGGTCCCAAGAAATCGATTTTTTGTGGGCTAGACTCAAAGGAAACGAAATTATGTTTATATCCCTCCGCGGTTTTCTTCCAAAAAGAAAAACCACAGATTCACCGACGATTATAGCAATCCACAAATTCGCCGATGAGACCTAGCGACACGTTTTTTTAAAAAAAACAAGAAGATCATAAAAAAAATGAAAATATATCGTTTTCTCCCAAAAAATTAAATGCGATGGTTTATAATACCATGATTATTTGGCGGGTCCTAGCGACCCATTTTTAAAAAATAAAACCGAATACTGTGAAAAACAAAAAATACGTTTGTTTTTCCTAAAAATAGGAACCGCATGTTTTATCTCGACGGTTTATAACAGATTCACCGACGATTCACGATGAGAAGCGACACGTTTTAAAAAACACGGATCCTAGCGACCCATTTAAAAAAAAAACACACACACACACACAATAAAACCATAATTACGCAAAAAAAAGGAAAATATGTTTAGGTCCCTCTGCGTTTTTCTCTAAAAACACAAATTCATCGACGGCTCCTACCGGTTTTTAACAAAATAGATCCGAAGAAAAATAGAATTACGTTTAGGGCTTAAGAAATCAATTTTTTGCGGACTGGACTAGAAGGGAAACAAAATTATGTTTATATCTCTCCGCGGTTTTCTCAAAAAAAAAACACATATTCACTGACAATTTATAATGCCCATTTTTTTAAAAAAAACACAGTAAAATTGAAATTATGCAAAAAAAAATGTTTACGTCATCGAAGTTGACCTTCACATCGTCGCCGCTCTTGTTGAGGAAGGTGTCGTGGAAGTGGAGCTCGGCATCGAGGATGCCATAGTAGATGTTCACGCGGAGGCTAAGGTTGAGGGTGAGGTGGCAGGAGATGGTAAGGTTGGAGGGCGCGGTGGAGCCGACGGTGGTGCGGATGTGGTGTGGCTAGAAGATGGCCCAGTAGATGAGAATGATGGAGCCGGAGGATGTGGTTAGTGTGATTCAATGTGCCTATTCCAATGGCTCGTGCCTATACTATGAGTTGAGAGCAAAAATGTTTGAAACCAACCCTGTTAGGTCAAATTCACTGTCAACTCATGGAAAATGGAAAAAGGAGGAAGAAGTGAAAAGATTACTAGCAAAAATGAAATGATAAAAAGACTAGTGGCAAAACTGAAATTGTGCACTTTTTTTAGCATACCGTCAAAATTTTCCCAAAACAAAATCAGTCCCTGTTCTATGTTTTAAAATCCAAATTACAAAATTAAACTCTTCCAACCTTTCAAGAAAAGGAACAGACAGGTATGGGAAAAAAATATAAGAAGAAAATGGTAAAAGCTAAATCAGACATGTCACCTCTCTTCTCCCAAAAATGTTGATAAGCAACGATACAGGGCGCTGACAGCGCCTCTCCAACCACCAGTCTCAGCTCTCTGGATTCTGACCGCTCTCAACTCTTCGGAAGCAATGGCCGCCATGGCTGCATCTGCACTCCCACCGGAGCACGTGCTGTTCTCGTAGCAACTCCTGGTCCGCGCCGCGCGTCTGCGCGCGGATTCGCCCGCGCGCAAACACAAACGTGATTTAGCCACGCTGCCCCAGGACAAGCTTGATACGCCTGCTCTGAAGTGCACTGCACGCGATCCAAGCGTCGGCAGAGAGATGGAGATGAAGCGCCATGTGGCAAGAACGTCCATGATTCGTGCGAGCGCCAGGCGGGCCACTTTGCGGCGCGCGCTTCTGTTCTTCCTCCTGCTCCTGTCGTCCTCGCAGCTGCGCGGCGCGAGCTCGGCGCGGGGCGAGGTGGAGGCGCTTTTGAGTTGGAAGGGCAGCTTGCCGCGCGGGCCCGCGGCCGCTCTCGCCTCGTGGCAGGACGCCGCCAAATCCACCGCCGTGCCGTGCGCGTGGGGAGGTGTATCGTGCGACGTCTTCGGCCGCATCGTGGGCGTCGACGTGGCCGGCGCCGGCCTCACCGGCACGCTCGACGCCCTTGAGCTCTCGTCGCTGCCCAGCCTCGGCAGCCTCAACCTCAGCTTCAACTCGCTGACGGGATCGTTCCCATCGAACGTGTCCGCGCCACTGCTCAGCCTCACGTCCTTAGACCTATCCAACAACAACTTGTCGGGTTCGATTCCGGCGACGTTGCCGGCATACATGCCGAACCTCGAGCACCTCAACCTGTCGTTCAACCAGTTCGACGGCGAAATACCGGCGTCCCTCGCAAACCTGACGAAGCTCCGGAGCCTTGTTCTTGGCTCCAACATCTTTGCTGGCGGCATACCGCCGTCGCTCGGTTCCATATCCGGGTTACGAGTGCTCGAGCTGTTCAGTAACCCGTTGGGCGGCACGATCCCTGCCTCTCTCGGCAAGCTCCGGTCGCTGGAGCGCATCAACGTCAGCCTCGCTCGGTTGGAGTCCACCATTCCGAGCGAGCTCAGCCTCTGCGACAACCTCACCGTCATTGGCCTCGCCGGGAACAAGCTCTCCGGGAAGCTGCCGGTGTCGTTGGCAAGACTGACGAAAGTACGCGAGTTCAACATCTCCAAGAACATGCTCACCAGCGAGATATTGCCGGACTACTTCACGGCATGGAGCCATCTCACGGTGTTTCAGGCGGATGGAAACCGTTTCGACGGCGAGATTCCCACGGAGGTCGGCATGGCGTCGAGGCTGAAGTTCCTCTCCTTGGCCACCAACAATCTATCCGGCGCGATCCCGCCAGTCATTGGAAGGCTGACAAACCTCAGGCTGCTGGACCTCTCCGAGAACGAGTTCTCCGGCACGATTCCCCGCTCGATCGGCAACCTCACGAGCCTCGAGACACTGCGGCTGTACGACAACAAGCTCACCGGCCGGATGCCGGACGAGTTCGGAAACATGACGGCGCTGCAGAGGCTGTCCGTAAGCACCAACATGCTGGAGGGCGAGCTGCCAGCAGGGCTCGCCAGGTTGCCGAACCTCCTCGGTTTCATCGCCTTCGACAACCTCTTCTCCGGGATTATCCCGCCGGATTTCGGACGGCACGGCCTGTTCTCCATGGTCAGCATGTCGAACAACAACTTCTCCGGCGGTCTGCCTCCGGGGCTGTGCATGAGCTCCCCCCGCCTCCGGTACCTCGCCCTGGACGACGACCACCTCACCGGCACCGTCCCCGCTTGCTACCGCAACTTCACGAAGCTGGTGCGCATCCGGATGGCACGGAACAGGCTGGCCGGCAACTTGTCAGAGATCTTCGGATCGCATCCTGATCTTTACTACATTGACCTGTCCGGGAACTCGTTCGAAGGCGAGCTCCCCGAGCACTGGACTCAGTTCAAGAGCCTCTCGTACCTGCACTTGGACGGCAACAAGATCACTGGGACAATTCCTCCCGGTTACAGCGCCATGGCTGCATTGAAAGATTTGAGCCTGGCATCGAATCGTCTCGCCGGCACGATCCCGCCGGAGTTCGGCAAATTACCATTGCTCAATCTGAACCTGCGTCGCAACATGTTGTCAGGACAAATCCCTCCGGCACTAGCGAACGCCACAACTATGCTACGGCTGGACCTGTCCGGAAATGAGCTCGACGGCAGCGTGCCGGTGGAGCTGACTAAACTGGCTCACATGTGGTACCTGAACCTGAGCGGCAACAACCTCGCCGGAGCGGTGCCGGCACTGCTTGGCAAGATGAGCTCGTTCCAAGAGTTGGATCTCAGTGGCAACCCGGGCCTTTGCGGCGACGTAGCCGGCTTGAATTCTTGCATCCTGGACTCCACCAGGGTTGGCTCCCGGCGCTACAACGCAAGGCTGATCCTTGTCGGCTCGCTGGCTGTCGCCGCCGCGCTTCTGGTCTCCATCGCTGCGGTGGCTTGTGTACTGGTCCGCAAGAGGAGACGAACCCTACATGACACGGCCGTGACAACGGCCAGAGGCAGCACGACGTTTCTACAAGCTTCCATATGGGGCAACGACGCGGAGTTCTCCTTCGGCGACATCCTGGCGGCAACGGAGCACTTCAACGAGGCATACTGCATCGGCAAAGGCAGCTTCGGGAGCGTGTACCGAACCGACCTTCCCACAGGTCACTCCCTCGCCGTGAAGAGGCTCGACGTGTCGGAGACCGGCGACGCGTGCTGGGGCATCAGTGAGAAGAGCTTCGAGAACGAGGTCAGGGCCCTGACGCGCGTCCGGCACCGGAACATCGTCAAGCTCCACGGGTTCTGCGCCATGGGCGGGTACATGTACCTGATCTACGAGCTTGTCGAGAGGGGCAGCCTCGGGAAGGTGCTATACGGGAGAGGCGGCGGCGGCTGCGACAGGTTCGACTGGCTGGCGAGGCTGAGGGCTATCAGGGACGTCGCGCAGGCGCTGGCCTACCTCCACCACGACTGCTCGCCGGCGATGATCCACCGTGACGTCTCAGTCAACAATGTCCTGTTGGACCCCGACTACGAGCCGCGGTTGTCGGACTTTGGCACTGCGAGGTTCCTCGCCCCCGGCCGCTCCAACTGCACTAGCATCGCCGGGTCCTACGGCTACATGGCACCAGGTACGTACAAACATTACTACCGTGACGGCACATTGACTGAAAGCTCCATTGCTGCGTGCTCACAGTCGGAATGGCACGTTCTTTCCGCAGAGCTGGCGTACATGAGGGTGACGACCAAGTGCGACGTGTACAGCTTCGGCGTGGTGGCCATGGAGATCCTGATGGGCAAGTACCCGGGCGGGCTCATAAGCTCTCAGGAGTCGTCGTCGACCGAGGAGCAGGGTGGCGGCGAGTCGTCGCTGCTGCTGCTCCTCAAGGACGTGGTGGACCAGAGCCTGGACCCTCCCGCCGCGGAGCTGGCCGGGCAGGTCGTGATCGCCTTCGCCGTGGCGCTGTCGTGTGTCCAGATGAACCCCGAGGCCCGGCAGACCATGCGCAGCGTCGCGCAGGGGCTCTCTGCTCGCCGGAGATCGATCCTGGACAGGCCATTCGCCGCCATCAGGATCGGCGACCTGACTAATTCGCAGAAATGAGCCTTGCTTAGTAGCATTTGTACAGTAACAAGCTAGTTTTTGGATAGATGGGTCTCCGTTAATCCATTTGCTTTGTCCGTTCCAAGTAAACGTTGGTGCAACGTGTGATTACGTTTGTCGATTACTCCGTTTTCAAAGTAAAAGGCTCGAATTTGTACCAAATGACATTCGATGTGATTGCTCTAGGTTGAAACGGACGCCGCCGTGGTTTTGGCAGTCGGTGCTGCACCGCCGCCAACCGACGCCGTGCAGTGCCACCTGCTAGTGAGGCGCGCCCTCAACCATTGTCAGCCTTGAACTCTCACCAGCAAGCCGAGTGCAACATTCAGGCTTTTATCAATTCTGTCAAGCAGGCTCCTCTGGAACCCATTCTGACTGAATTGCCGAAAAAGCATCCAAAAGCTCCGGCCGGTAAGCCGCTTCAGCGACGCAGTGCGAGATTGGCCGGAAAGACTTCTAGCAAGCTCTCCGCAACTCAGAAGGCGCAGCAGCATTTGGCGAAGAAACTCGGAGTAATGGAGGCGGGCGAATCCTTCGATGAAGCTGCGTTACAGCGTGTTCGTCACATCTTCCGCAAGCCGCTGTCCCTACAAGCTTTGGAGGCGTTGGCCGAGTTGGTTGGCCTGGATTGTGGTAAGGACCTCACTGCTGCCATGGGGGCAGCAGGGACGGAGTTCCAGCAACCAGAATGATTTCCTCCCATTGCCAGTTTGCTGTGTGGATCAGTTCGGGCTGCATGTCTTTTGCGTCTGCAATCTCTTTTGGGTCCAGTAAGTCGGTATTGTCAACTTTTGCTGTAAGGTTGATGTCGTCGTGTTGTAATCATCTTTTGGGTGTAACCAGAACTGCTGTTAGGTTCAAGTCGAGTCCTGCCTGCAAAATGAAAACTAGTTTCCTCTATCCCCAGTGCCTTGAGCCCTGTCGTTCCTGGCCTGCTCTTTTGTATTGCCCACTGGTAAAAGGGGCATATGCTCAGCAACTATGTTTCTTAAATTGTTATCCCCGTTGTAATCTTGCAATCAAGCAAGCTTTTATGTCCAGAAGTGGGTCCAACCAAGTTGTCTATCTATATGGCATGCAGTCTTCTTTCACAGGTGACCTCTTCAGTCTTTCAACCAGTGTAAACAGGATTGATTCGGTCCTACTTTCACCTCTGCACCAGTTCAGGGCCTCCTGCGCAGGGCATGCAGGGTTAGGCTATTGCTCTCTCTTCCTCATAATATTGTCCCCAGGATTGGCAATCTGGTGGGACGCGTGGCAGGATCTTGTCTCCATTTAAGCATGGCTCAGCATAATGTGCGTTTTTTAAGCTGGAATGTCAGGGGTCTCAATAACCCGGCAAAAAGGGCGGTCATTAGGGAGCTTGTCACGCAGGTCAGGGCCACCATTGTGTGTCTACAGGAAACAAAGCTTCAGGAGATTGACAATAACCTGGTGAGGAATTTACTGGGCGAAGCATTCCAAGATAATTTTTGCTTCCTCCCGGCGCAACTCACAAGAGGAGGCATACTCTTAGCCTTCTCCTCCGTTCATTTTGGCATGTCCGATGTGTATGTCACACCAAACTCAGTCTCTGCGACCATGCATATGAAGGATGATGGCACCTGTTGGGCCTGCACAGGTGTTTATGGGCCGCACCTAGAGACTGATAAGCTGTTATTCTTGCAAGAGATCTCCGACCTTCAGGACCGTATGTGCAAAGAATGAATTATTGTGGGGGATTTCAATATGATTTACAGGGCGGCCGACAAAAACAACACCAATCTAAACAGGAGGCTAATGGGGGCCTTCCAAAGGATCTTTGGGCGACCACGGAACTTAGGGAGATTCGGTTGAATGGCGAAAGTACACTGGGTCGATGGCGGGGAACCCAACGCATAAACAAGAATTGATAGGTTCTTTGCATCAAACGAGTGGGAAGGCCTTTTTCCGGATTGTCACCTCTGTGCTTTGTCCACAGTATCGACCACTCGCCTCTTTTTTCGCAGGGCGGAGTTCCACCGATCGAGATATAGAGGTTTGATTCGAGACCTTACGGACCAAAATGCGGATTTCCTCCACGTGGTCCAAAGCGTGGGGAGAAGTCTGATCCTCGATGCTTCTACGAGATGGCATATCAAAGTGGCAGTCGGCAAAGGCGTTGAGAGCTTGGAGCAGGAACATCCTGGGAGATCTCTCCCTCCAGTTCCTTATCGCGGCGGAGATTATTTTTCAATTTGATTTGGCGGAGGAATCCCGCCGTCTCTCGGTTCCCGAAAGAGAATTTCGGGGCAGACTTCGTTATAGGTTGCTGGGCCTGGCG
Source organism: Guadua angustifolia (assembly GCA_036346375.1). Lineage (NCBI taxonomy): Eukaryota > Viridiplantae > Streptophyta > Magnoliopsida > Poales > Poaceae > Guadua > Guadua angustifolia. The sequence goes on along the minus strand of CM070518.1, from coordinate 13,178,996 downwards.
GCGGTCAAGCGGAGTCGCATCAGGCAACGATCAAGGATGATTTTCATTAAGGAAGGAGATGCTAATACAAAATTCTTCCACATCAGGGTGAACGCGCGTAAGAGGAAAAACCTCATTCAGTCCATCTCAACTGACGGGGGAACGGCACACACCTTCCTTCGTAAGCAGGAAGAGCTTTTCAAATATTTTTGCCATCAGCTGGGTTCTAAGTCACAGCGCTCCCATTGCTTTAATTGGGAATCTCTCGAACTCCCGCGGCATGACCTCAACATGTTAGAAGAACCTTTCCTCACTCAAGAGGTCAGGGAGGCGGTGTTCTCCATGCCTACCGAAAAGGCGCCGAGTCCAGATGGTTTCACAGGTCTCTTTTACAGATCTTGCTGGGATATTATCAGGTCGGATCTCATGCTCGTTTTTTCCCAGTTGCACAGCATGAGTGGCTGGCATTTGCAGCTGCTCAACAGTGCAAACATTGTGTTGCTTCCTAAAAGGCAAGACGCCTGCGATCCCCATTTCGTGCCTATCGGCCTTATTCATAGCATGTGGAAGATCTTCTCCAAGGTGCTCATGGCGACCGGCACCTAACCTTCGTGGCTTGGTTTCCCACGACCAAAGTGCTTTCATTAGCGTAAGATCCATTCAGGACAACTTCTCTATACAAAGAATGTGATCTCGAGATGCATCGAAGAGGATACCGTCGCTTTTCCTTAAGCTAGATATAGCAAAGGCCTTCGACTCGGTCGGTGGGAGTTCCTCATTGACCTTCTTAGCCGTGGGCTTTGGGCGCGTTGGAGGAGTGGATTGTAATGATCTGGCTTCCTCATCTTCGAGTTATCCTTAATGGCATCCGAGGTCCTCCAATCCAACACGAAGAGGGTGCGACAGGCGATCCTCCTATGCTTTTCGTTTTGGCCATGGACCCACTGCAGAGATTATTCTCCAAGGCCATGGACTCAGTATCTTGTCGCGCCACCGACCGGGTGGCGAAATCCGCATCTCCTTATATGCTTGATGATGTGGCTATCATTGCGCCCGTGCGGGTGGAACTCGAGCAATTCAAGAGATCATTGTTTGTTTTGGAGGAGCTACAGGTCTTCACAACAATATCCACAAGAGTGAAGTCTACCCCATAAGATGCGACGGGCTCGACATGGAGTCAATTCTGCAAGATTTCCCGGCTACCATAAAACAATTCCCCTGCAGGTACCTAGGCCTCCCTCTTCGCCCGACGAAGCTCAAAAGGACTGATCTCCAACCTCTCATCGACAAGGTGCGCTCCAGATTGGCGGGATGGAAAGGGAAGCTGCTATCTAGGGCAGCTCGCTTGACGCTGATAAATTCTGTGTTGACGTCCCTTGCAGTTTATCACCTAACGGTATATCCCCTTAGCAAGTGGGCAACAAATAAGATCGATAGAATCCGGCGCAGTTTCCTTTGGAAAGGCGAACAGGAATGCAATGGGGTCCTTGCACAGTAAATTGGAAAAAAATTTGCAGGCCAAAGTCGTTGGGAGGCCTAGGGGTAAAAGACTTGGACAGATTTGGTCGCGCGCTTCGAGTTCGGTGGTTGTGGTATGCTTGGAAAGACCGGAATAAGCCTTGGTCTGGTTCGCCTGTCCCTTGTGCGGCCTCAGATCGCGGATTGTTCACTGCAAGTACTGTCATCGCATTAGGTAATGGCGAAACGGCCGAGTTCTGGGGGTCACGATGGCTACAGGGAAAATCTCCGGCAGAGTTGGCACCCTCGTTCTATGGTCTGGTTAGAAGAAGAGCAGGCAAGGTCAAGGACATCCTGACAACCGGGAAATGGATTACACCTTTGCGCCGGATTACAAACGAAATGCAACTGCAGGACTTCTTTCACCTTTGGCATGCGCTGCAACAGGTACAACTACAACCACAAATGGAGGATCAGATTTCGTGGAGGTGGACACCTTCTGGGGAATATACCGCAAATTCGGCATATAGGACCCAGTTCATAGGTGCCAAGCAGGACTGCAACTATAAGATGATCTGGTACGCGCCCGCAGAAGGAAAATGTAGGTTTTTCGCCTAGCTCTTCATCCAGGACAGGATTCTCACGGCGGACAGGTTAGCCATCAGGGGGTGGCCTCATTCCACCACATGCGCCCTCTGTGGTTTGGAAGAGGAAACCGCATCCCACCTGATGCTCTTGTGCCCTTTTGCAAGACAGGTTTGGACGAAAGTCCTTCACCTCATACAACCGAACCTAGCTCCTCAGCTTTTCACGGATCAATCGGCGAATAACTCATGGTGGATCGCCACTGCCTCATGATCAACTCGGCCAAGAGAAAGGACTTTGATGGCTTGGTTATCTACGGGCTGTGGAATTTGTGGAAGGAAAGGAACTGCAGGATCTTCCAAAATGTCTATAGCATGGTGCAGCAGGTGGCCGATGCAATCGTCGCGACGTCTGTAATCGCTTGGCGGCCTTGAGATGCTTTGATTTACTCTCTCCTCATCCTTGTTGCTAATCTAGTATGATGATGTAATCTAAGCTGCGGTGTTGTTTTCCTCACGGTGGTAGGGTTGTTCTTATTCGTCAAACGCCAGGTCGGTTCACCTTCTGTAAACTTTGCTCTATCTTCTTCTTTAATGCAATTGGCAGAGCTCCTGCCCATTCATTCAAAAAAATTTTTTTGCTCTTCGGCGAATTTGAAAAATTATTTACTGATTTAGCCCTCCATACACTAATTACGAAATAGCCCTTAAACAAGAGAATTCGCGGTCGGGATCCGCGGATTAATTTTTAATTTTTCCCGAATTTCGCGGTTCGATCGGCGGAATAATTTTTATTATTTTTTCTCGATTAATTCCGCGGATCCACAGTAGCGAATAATTTTAATATTGCAGTGCGACTCATGATTAATTTTTTTTATTTTTTTAAAGTTTTTAATATTCATGATGCGGCGTTAGCGGAATAATTTCAATTTTTTTCCACGGTTTTTATTTTTCCGGTTTTTTCGTTCCTTTTCCGTTTTTTTCTTTTAAATTGGTTCGATTGTAGAATTTGTTTTTCAATAAAACATTTTTTATTCGAAATTTCAAAAATATATCACAGGGAAAAAAAAATTGGCATACATTTTTGTTATAATACCACCACAAATATTATAAGATATTGGACGAGGGCAATTACATGGAATTTTTTTAAAATAATATATGTTTGTTAAAAATTTACTGAAATATTATGTCGAAAAAAATTACGTAAATACCCTATAATTGACATACATCTTTGCCTCAATAATCGCAGCTTTTTTCCGGTTTTTATGTGTGCGCGGTTTTTTTGTCCGTTTCTTTTTCCGGTCCGTTTCTTTTTTGTCCGTTTCTTTTTGTCCGTTATTTTTGTAATTATTAGAATTTTACCTCTCAAACTAGGGTCGAATAAATTCAAAAGAAATCTAATTTTTGAGTGATATAGAAATTTTTTTATCAGTAATTTTTTTGTTCAAAAATTTAGATTCGAAAACTGAGATGGCGAAATTTTTTATCAGTAATTTTTTTGTTCGAAAAATTCAGATTCCAAAGCAAATCGGCTTCATTGAAAAACTTCAACACGACTCTTATTGTAAGCTTTTGCCATGTAATAGTCCGAAAATTTTAGAACAGTAAAAATATAATATTTAAATTTGATTGTGAATATTTCTGGATTTTCTGAATATTGATTGCTTTATTTGGATTTTCTTGGATTTTTTGTGTTGCAAGAAAAATCAAACAAAAGGGAAATAAAGAATGAAAAAGAGGAAAAGGCAAAAATGTAAAAAGTAAAAATTTAGAAAATTTCCATGAGAACCCTGATCATTCAATTAAATCATTTTAGCCAGCAAATGAAATTTTATGCATAAAGAAATGAAGAGACAAAATGAAAAGACAACTTTTAAATCAAAACAATGCATTGTCAGAATTTATAAAATATTTTGGAGTCACAAATAGAGCTGTAAAAATTATCATGAAAACCTAAATGCAATATCTATCTCTGGTAAAAATATTATGAATTAATATTGTCATTTAGGACTTCTCAAAATTTAAAAACAGAAACTCTGAAAATCTGAAAACTGCAATGTCAGAATTTTTATAAAATAATGGAGCAACATTTTGACCTAAAACTTTTACAGAAGCATTCTTAGCTCAAATCCTTATGAAAAACAAAATTTGAAAAATAATGGACTTCAATTGCTCTCAAGGAAAAATTCAAAAACATTTTGAAAACTAGTTAACTTTAAGGAATTATTGTACGAAAACCAAAGTAGCGAATTGAGCGAAACCAAAGAAAATGGAAACTACATACCTTAATCTCTCCACATAAAAATTTATAGAAAATTTCAAAAGAGATAAAACTACTTTTGAACTAATTAAACAAATGACCAAAAACGTCGGATTCATGTACAAATTGCAATAACCATTATCTAGTCGCCACTGTAGCTTGCGGGAAAAAAACCGGCGAAAAAATTTCGGAAATAATTATTCCACTGACGCCGACCGCGGAATATTAAAAAACTTTTAAAAAAAATAAAAAAAAATTAATCCACGGACTGCACCATGAATATTAAAAATTTTAAAAAATTATTCAAGACTTTGTGGATCCATGAATTGTGTGGGAAAAATAATAAAAATTATTCCGATTGGAACCGCGGAAATTGGGAAAAAATTTAAAAAAATTAATCCGCGGATCCGGACTGCTGAATTCTACTGTTCAAGGGCTATTAATGTAATTCCGTGCGTGCAGAGGCTAAATCCGTAAATAATTTCTCAAATTCGGCTAGAAAAGCAAAAAATTCCCTGCTAGTGGGCCAAACATTCGTCAATGGTAAGGCCCTGTTTGGAATTATTTTTTTTAATAATACGTTTTTTATTCAAAATTTCAAAAATATACCACCGAAAAAAAAATTACAGAACACAAGGGCCTAAATAGAAAAATACACGGGCAACAGGAGGCCACGTCGCCCCCAGCCTCCTGTCGCCCGATGAAATAGCGACAGGGGCTAATTCAACCCTTAAGTGGCCACGATTTTCGATTTCGTGGCCGCGTGTGCCCCTGTCGCCATTTCATCGGCGACAGGCGTCAATTTTAGCCCCTGTCGCCATTTCATTAGGCGACAGGGGCTAATAGGCGACAGGAATCAAATTAGCCTCGCCGCTATTTCATCGGGCGACGGAGGTCAGCGCACGTAGCCTCACGTCGCCTTTATTTTTGCTATTTAGCCCACTATCGCCCATCCAGCAGGCGTGGGTATATTTCAGAAAAAAAAATTCGTGGTATATTTTTGAAATTCTGAATAAAAATGTATTATTTTAAAAAATTTGTTTGTGGTGGTGTCACCCACAATATAACAAGTTTAAAACATACACGCATACATATAGTTTGATAAAACAAAATAACTTTGCAAATATGGGATCAAAATGGTCAAAGGAGGTGCTTGCTCGGTTGCTTCGTCGTCAGAATATAATCCGGATCAAAGTCGATGTCGTTAATAACCGAATCCGAATTATCTGTCTATGCGTCGAAATAATAATAACCGAGACAAAAGCAAATAACACCGAATCAAAATGGGACAAAAAGAAATCAGGTAAAATTACCAAATTAAATCTCACCAAGAGGTTACAAATGTGTGTTTTAGTGTTTATAACTTCAATTCAAGACGCAAAAATAGTTTGGATTGAAAAAGAAAACGTTCACTAAAGGTTTGTTTGAATAGTGCTTAACTTTAAGTGTTCATGCATGGAAGCAATTTCTGCAAGTTAGATCTGAAGTTTAAAGTCATTTGCTGTTGCTGTATGGTCATGGGATGATTTCTTGTATTACGGCAACACTGGACTGAAGACTTTCTACTCTTCTGCTTATGTAAAAGCGGTTCGACAATGTTATCATTTAGGGCTTTTATGCTAACATAATTTATTTGATAAGTAAGTAGTAATTAAGATATGTTGACATAATTTGGTTGTCCATATATTGAAGTAGGTTTCTGGACCGATTCCCCTAAAGTTTGTGTTTAGACGAGCTATTTTATAAGCCGCTGAAAAGCCTTTAGTGACAAGATTCTGCACAGTTTGTGATCACTTAGGGTTTTTCTTGTGATTAGAGTATTATGCAAATGAAGTTGTAATTAATATATTTTTACATATTCTGGTAGCATAGATATCAGACACTGATCCTAGGGTATTTTCTCATAATTTTATGTTTATATGTGATATTGTACGGACCGCCAAAAGGCTTAAGTGACCATACTTTTAGCGCTATTAGGTTCAGTTTTCTTTCTTCAGTTTCGACTACACGAAAGGGATAATTTAACCATTTTTAGGGGTTAGTAGGAATATCCCTAGGAGGCCACGTCGCTCACCTTCTCGTCGCAGATGAAATAGCTTGACGTGGGCTAATTCAACCCTTAAGTGGCCACGATTTTCGATTGGGTGGCACAGTTCTGCCGCCATTTCATCGGCGACAAGCGTCATTTTATTCCCTGCCGCCATTTCATTAGGCGGCAGGGCTAATAGGCGACAGAATCAAATTAGCCTCGCCGCTATTTCATCGAGCGACAGAGGTCAGCCACGAGCCTCGCCTGCTTATTTTGCTATTTAGCCCATCATCGCCCATCCAATCAAGCATAGGGTATATTTGTCAAAAAAAAATTCCGTGGTATATTTTTGAAATTCTGAATAAAAAATGTATTATTTTTAAAAAAATTCCCCTGTTTGTGGTGGTGGTGTACCCCTAAATAACTCAACTTTTAAGTGACTTTTGGTATAAGCTGGAAGCCACACGTAACCAGTGAAAATCAAAAGCCGAAAGTCTGAAAGTTAGGTTGAATCTGCTTTTGCAGCTTATTGCTAAAAAAATTAGTTATTTATCAATCGATCTCTTATAAAAAAAAAAGTTACAACCGTTTTTCAGTCCAAAAAGACAAAAAGCAGTTTTTCAAAAAATCTACCACTCCCCGAAACAGTCACTAAATCTCGCAATTCCAAACTATATACCTGCGTTCCTGAATTGAATAATCGTCATTCTAAGCTATTATACTTCCATCAAGTTACATATGCAAAAAAACCTACATTACTTTTCTTCATTAAATCACTTATTATTCTTTAGTTGATATGTTTTATTTTAGTCTGGTAGTAAATGACATTAAAAATAGCTAAATAGGAGGGGTATACAAGGGGAAAAATGGTATAAGATTACCTCAAAATTGTAGAATGACATGGATTTAAAAGCAAAATTTGAAAGCTAGAACGATACGCTAGGGGTGCAAACGGAGCGGATACGGACGAATTTCGCTTTCATTCTGTATCCTATTCCAAATTTTTTCTCGGATACAGAGTCAGATACAAATAGTGCCAAATTCGAATACGAATGTGGATTATCTCGGTCACGAATACGGAGCGAATACAGATCGTTCCGAATACGGTTAGTCTCGGTCGTGAATATTTAGTTAGATAATACGTGAAAACAAAAACCATATATGTCACATATATTAGGATCAATCAACCATACTATATGATACTGTCGACGATTCGGGAACCGGTCCCCCGCCGAGCTTACTTGTTGAATGGGGATCAACCTAAGGCCCCTTTTTCGCGGAGGGTATAGCGTCCGAGGTCCTACCGGGCTACAGATCGAGGTAGCTAAGGCAATCACAACGAGCAAGGGATCTCTTTTTTATCTGGTTCAGGCCTCTCGCAGGGAAGATAATAACCCTACGTCCAGTGGTTGCATTGGTATGTGAAGATGGATTACAAGGTGCTCGCTCGGGGGCCTGAGAGGCTCTAAGGACAAATGTCCCAGGCTACCGGCAAGCTATTGCTACGTATGAGGGGCAAAGTGAAGCAGAATCCCCCCTTTTTCACTACGTGCGAGGGGGTATTTATAAGCGACTGATGAGCCAAAGATTTATTACAGAGCGGCGCATCACTATTTCGGGCGTGGGTGACATCGTTCTTCACTTTATGCCATACCGCTACGCGTATGTAGGGTGGCGCAGGTCGTGGGCAAGATTGTCCTTCTAGCCGCTAAGCGATTAATGCCACGCCACGACATTAGTACCAAAGGACTGTATGGTCATCACAATTCTAACAAGTTAAAATTCATTTGGTAACTGTGATTCTAATTCAAGAGACATGCAAAAGTTCACACCACAATTCTAACAAGTTAAAATTCTTTTGGTAACTGTGATTCTAGTCCAAGAGACATACAAAAGTTCACACCACAAACAATTAACTAGCATCTAAGACATCTGTACCAGCTTGCATTCAGCAATACCCATGAGGCCGTGACAATGTAATTGTTTCGAAATGTCTTCCTACGACCATAAATAAGCCCAATAAATGGTCACCACGGAGAAACATTACTATAGAATGGTATATCACTATCGTTTTATCTAGGTCGGTTCTTAAATTTTTAAGAAAAACGATTGTGATAGATGACTTAGGAGGGTTTAAAATAATCACTATCGATTCCGAGCATAGAAACGATTGTGATGTAGTACTGAGCACATCACAATCGGTTCTTAATAAAAAAGCGATAGTGATATTCATGCACATCACTATCGCTTTTCCCGTAAGAACCGGTTATGATGTGCATGATCATATCACTATCGCTTCTTATTTAGAAACCGATAGTGATGAGAATAAACATCACTATCACTTCTTAAGTAAGAACCAATTCTGATGTGTCTCGTTAGGTTATTTATACCACTCGTGCTGAACTCTCCTCTGTTTTTCAGAGGAGATTTCTCTGCCATCACCTGAAAAAACAGCTCATATTCTATGGTTAGAAGCAATATTTGAGTGAGAAAAAATTGAAATCCTCAGAGGAGATTTCTCCACCACCACTTGAATAAGATCTGAATTTTTCGAATGGTCAGAACTATCCCCTCCGTTTGCATCCCTGTAATACACTATTTAGAACAGAGGAAGCAGTATTAGCAATCGATAACTCGATGTCTGTGTTAGCTAGCTGTCATGCTTAATGAAATGAAAAAAATAATGTCCTTTAATTCGAATAATCTCCACCACAATTTTCTTACAACTTAACCCCCAGATAACACTTTGTCTCGCTCACAAAACTTGTTACAAAACAAGTCAAAATATAAAAAAGATGTCCCAAAGGGCGACCGCATGCACGATCCAGCGCGTGTGCGTGCAACAGTGCAAGCAAGAAGAATAAGCTTAGCACTCGACTCCACACGGCTTAAGGATGGGTCCCTTGGGCTTGGGGATGAAGGGATCGATCCTGACCCAGACGAGGGAGAAGATAGAGGCCAGGAGGATAGACCAGAGCACGACAATGGTGGGCGTCCGATTCTGCCTTCCCATGAGCCCCTTGAGGAAGGGGTAGAGGTGAAGGATGACCCAGAAAGAGAAGAAGAGCTTGCCGAAGAGTGGGCCCCAGGAGCCGTAGCCGTTGTTCACGGCGTCGGAGACGCCGGCGACAATGCCGACCATGTTGATGATGATGAGCGTAGTGGGAGGCACCAGCAGGGTGGTCCACTTGAAGAGGTAGAGCTCGCCGAAGGCGTCGGTCTCGTCGGCGGCCGCCTTGGAGGTGACGGTGAAGTTGGTGTCCACGCCGCCCAACACCTTGAGCAGGCCCTGGAACACCGCGAACAGGTGCGCCGACACGCCGCCAATCACCCAGAACTGCTCATTGCGCCACCAGTCCTCGATGCTCACCCCGCTCCACCGTAGTTCCAGCACCCCTGTCGCGATGATCGACAAGAACAGCGCGATGAACCAGATGCTCGCCAGGTTGTTAAGCTGCATCGATTCCATGCATTGCACGGTTAGCACGTTCTTGCTGTACTCACGCTTGATCAGTACGTTGCTCACAGAATCCCGTCGAATAGCTTACCGTGGGGATGATGAACTTGCCAGTGAGGAGGCAAACGGCGGGGATGGTACAGTAGGCGACGAGAGGGATGGAGGTGAAGGGGTAGACGATGGTGTTGGTGTAGGCGAAGCGCTCGAGCCACTTGAGGCGGCCGCCGTAGGCGTACCAAAGCGGGCAGTGGCGGCTCATGAAGATCTCTACGGAGCCAAGAGCCCACCGGAGCACTTGGTGGAGCCGGTCAGACAGGTTAATCGGCGCCGACCCCTTGAACGCCGCACGCGACGGCGTGCAGTACACTGACTTCCACCCGCGGCAGTGCATCTTAAACCCCGTCAGAATGTCCTCCGTCACCGACCCGTAGATCCACCCGATCTGCACGCACCAGCACCACGCCGGAAATGAAGTTAAGTACTGAAATTTGACTACGGATTACGGTGCCAGCAAGCACCAGTGGTCTAGTGGTAGAATAGTACCCTGCCACGGTACAGACCCGGGTTCGATTCCCGGCTGGTGCAAATGACATTTTTTTTGGCAGTTAATTCACTTAGATTAGCTTAATCAATTACCTCCTTGCCCCACTCCGTCTTCTCCTCGTAGCCGCAGCAGATGATGTGGATGGCCTCCTTGATGAGCAAGGCGGGGTCGGAGGCGGCGCCCTGCGGGAGGCCGCCGTCCTCGACGAGCGTGGAGGCGATGAAGACCGGCGACTGCCCGAACCTCTTCTCGAAGCTCTTCTGCGACATAAGCGACGACCGCTCCAGCTCGTCGTACCCCTCCAGCCCCTCCTCGATCTCCTCCAGCTCGAACCCGCGGTGCTGCTTCCGGTACGCCGCCTTCTTCAGGGCGCCGCCGCCGAGCTTGTCCTTCTTGCCCCGCTTCTTGTAGAACCCGAGCAGCCCGCGCCGCGGCTCTTCGACGCCAATCTCGCCGCCGCCGCCCTTCTTGTCCTTGCGCGTCTTGTTGCGCTTCCCGCCCCCGAAGCAGCAGCAGCAGCAGCACCACGACGGCCAGCAGTCACACGTCATCTTGGGCCTCTTCTCCGGCCGCGGTGGGTCGTACCCGTACAGCGCCTGCCGGTTGAACACGCACCCCGTCCCCACGTACACCGGCCCCTGGATCCCGTCCAGCCCCTTCATGTTGATCTGCAACGCCGACACACACAACACGATCAGCTCACGCCAACGCCGGCCGGCACCCGCGGGTCAGTGTGTGTGTGAGAGAGAGAGAGAGAGAGAGAGAGAGAGAGAGGGAGGGAGGGTGGTTGCTATGGCTTACGTCGAAGAAGACGACGTTGCGGTTGGCGTAACGGTCGTGGCGGTCGATGCCGTCGAAGCGCTGCGGGAACTGGACATAGCAGAGCTTCTTCCCGAGCTGCGGGTCCATGAGGAAGCACATGGCCTCGCGCACGGCCTTGCTGTTGTTCACGTAGTGGTCGCAGTCGAGGTTGAGGATGAAGGGCGCGTTGGTCAGCACGGCGGACACGCGCACCAGCGCGTTCATGGCGCCGGCCTTCTTGTGGTGGTTGAACCCGGGCCGCTTCTCACGGGAGACGTACACCAGCCGCGGCAGCTCGTTGCCCTCCACGTCCAGCGCGCCCTGGCTGCCGAGGTACACCTGGATCATCCCCGGGTGGTCCCTCGTGTTGTTCCCCGGCCACGGCGTGCCGTCCTGCATCACCCACCCCTCCTCCGGCTTCTTCTGCGCCTTCGCCACCAGCGCGTTGATCCGCACCTTGAACTCCTCGTAGTCCCTCTTCATGGCTCTCCGCTCCTTCACGAAGGTGGGTTGCACCTTGTCTTTGAGGTAGTCGATCTTCTGGGAGAAGTAGAACTCGGGGGCGCGGGGCTCGATGGTGAACTTCTTGCAGAAGGGCACCCAGCGGCGTGCGAACTCGGCGGTCTCGGAGAGCGTGTCGAAGAGGAGCATGGACGCGCCGTCGTCGGACACGTAGCAGCTGACGCGATCGACGGGGTAGTCCACAGCGATGATGGACAACACGGTGTTGGCCGTAATGATGGGCGGCTCCTTGAGCGGGTCCACCGTGCTGACGAAGAAGTCGATGGGCGCCAGCCGGCACGGCTGGCCGTCGCGCTCGTACCGGAGGGCGAGGCGGTCCAGGTACGTCTCGCGGGTCACCGGCGACCACTTGGGAAGCTGGTCCAGGATCCAGGATAGCGCGAACCAGAGCTCACAGATGACAGACGCCAGCCACAGCGGCACGGCATCCATCGCCGGCGTCGTGATACGGAACTTGAGGAAGAAGCAGAGCACGACGAGGCGGAGCACGATCACGATGCGGTACGGGTTGATCTTGCTCGACGGGATCGGCACCTTCCGCCACAGCGGCTGACGCGCCTCCGCCAGCCTGCACATCAATTTTGGCGCGAAACACCGCACCCACCACGTCAGTTACCACCACCAATCCAATTCAAAACCTAATTCAGTCGCGAGGACTCAAGTAGCGGCACGCGAAAACGAGGAGCTTACAGCATGTACTCGTCGTCGTTCTTGTCGTCGTCGCTGTCGTCGCGGTTGAGCTTCCCCCTCTTCTCCTGATTGACCTTCCACTTGTCTATCCTGTCCTTCCACTCCATGCTCCCCTCCATCTCCCTCTCTGCCTCAAGATCCTTACCGGCCACTGCAAATCGCACACCATACTCTTGAGACGAATCTCGCAAGAATGCTAAGATCAATTTATATCGGAGCAGTAAAAGAATAAGTGTTCGTTGGATTTTGCTTGCACTGACCGCTTCCGGCGAAGGAGGACAGCGCAGGACCGCCCGGCCGCCACTTCTGCGCCGGCTGTTCCCCGTTCTCCTACAAGACAAGTTTCGCCGGCCTCAGTTCACAAGCACTTTGCAAAGCTACAGAAACGGCCGGTTCAGCGTAAGCGTTAAAATCAAATCTCACCGAGTAAACGTCTAATTGAACAGGCTCGTGGGGTTTCTTGGGGCTCTTGATCTGGAACTCCTCTTCCAAGTCGTCCATCTCCGCGCCGTCTTCTTCGTCCCCTGCCACTCTTGGGCACCCTGCAAGATCACGCAACAAATTTCGTCGACGGTATCCAGTTGCAGTTACAGTCCATCAACTATCTAATTAGGATGCTTGTGGGCTATGACTTGATGGGCAGAGCGTGCCGACCTTTCTGACGCTTGTAGCGGGTGTTGCACTGCGGGCAGCATTGTGTCCCCTCGCTGCGCTCGTACTCGTAGCACGGCTTGCAGACCGGGAACCCGCACTCGGCGCACGCGACGAACGGCTGGCTGTCCTCCCTCACCCCGACCTCGTCGCCGCACACGCGGCACGTCTTCACGTCGGCGCTCCGGATCTTCGGCTTCGGCTGCGCACAGCAGAGCAGTCACCACACCACCGATCGATCAGCAACGCCGCCAAGCGCCAATGCAAACGATGCTTGACAAACATACCAAAAAAAAACGGAAGGGAAAGCTAACCTCTTCGTGGCTGCGCATGACGTGCAGCTCGTCTCCCTGGTGCGAGCCGGCGACGAGGCCACCGGTAACAGAGCCGGCGTCCATGGCGTCGTGCGGCCGCGGGTGCCGGAGGAGTGAAGTATCGGTGAAGGGACGTGGACGAGGAGGCGAGGTGATATAGCTGCGGTGAGGCGAGACAGGGCGCGCGGTATGGTGGCGGGGTGGCGTCCGTCACCAACCGTGCGTTGGGGAGTCCGGCTTTGATTAGAGCACAAGCTAAGTAAGGCAGGCAGACACAGCATGACAAAAACAGCAAGTTCGAGGAAAGAGTTTTTAGAGGGGTGTGTCCATGCTATTCTTTTATTTTTTTTACAGTTATATAAATATTAAAGGACGAATGAAAGTTAGATCGTGATTATTTATCCCTTCGTTTGTTTCAAAATTTGTACAAATTATATTAGGAAAGAAAGCATTGAAGTACTGCTCGAGTTATTATAATCATTAAGAGCTACCATTGAATTTATAGTTTTACTCTTTAGACTTTTGGTATTACTCAATGCTAGCTTAACTCTCGAGGACAATAAAAAGTCTCACGAGGAAAACGTGTCTTGCAGTGTTCTTGAAGCAAAAGGCCTTGGAAAACAAAAAATGAGCGTGTTTTCGCTGGAACGGAAACTAACAGGCGAACTAGGAAGGCAGTGGGTGAAGCAAGCGGTGAATTGAAACGTCGATGTACGGGTTGTTTGCGGTGACACCTCACCGTTTCTGGTTTCATGGTGAGAGGAGATGGGAGGTAGTCGTGTGAGCGTGCGTAAGTCAGTGCGTGTATAAATGGAAGAGACGTCTGAGTGAAATCCAATCCCGTGATGCCTGCGTAAGAACAAAGAACAAACTCGTTTCCTGGGGAGAAATGTAAGAGCACGCCGACACACAATAGTATAAAAGAGAGGAAAAATAGCCTTAATTGTAAACTTCGAATCAGAAACTTGACCAACCCCACCCCCACCACTTTATATAAAAAAAAAAAAGAGGATTTTCAAACGGCCACAAATGTGAGAGACGATACATTAATGTTGCAGGGCACGGCATAAATTGAACAGCATCCAGCATAAATATGTCGTGTATGCATCGCACAACGTCATATGCTCATAGCTCCTCTGGGTTGTTAAAATCAAGGCATATTACGAAGAGCATTAAGTGGCATACAAAATCTTCATGTCTGTATCTTTTACCATAAGCTATCAGAGAGCAAAACGAGATAATATATCGGAAAATTGCCTCAAATAACACTAGCTGAGGCTGTGCTGAAAATAGTCACCAATCTCGGCAACACGGCAACTATCCAAGCTGTGATCTTCGTGATGTGCATCTTACACGGTGTATCTTCCACCTCTGCTCGGTTTCTCCCTTCTGGAGTCATCCTGCATACGAGTGACATCAAATAGAGTGAGCTGTGCACATACTTCGATCTTTTTTACAAGTGCCTAACGCAGAATGCGCTATTTTGAGGCAACATAAGCTGAGTCTGAAGGCATACATGGAAGCTGTAGACCATCTTATCATTGTAGTCAATAATTTCCTTCCATTTCTTACCAACGTTTACCTGTATGATAAAGAAAAGGGTCAACTCAGAACAGAACAGCTCAGTGTTATGCACAGCAGATGGTTCAAACTATGTCAAATGAAGGGCTGGGTTTCCATTCATATCTATATATGTATGCATTGGAAAGAAACAAAACTCTTAAAACTTTGTCTAGTCATATGTAAAAAACAGAAGAAACCACACATGGTGATGTTGCCTTTTGAATGCATAGGTAACAATAGAAAGTGGTGACGTCCATACTAAATAAAAAATCCAGAATTGTTCAGTACCTTAGGAATTACAAACTGTTTGCCTTACTACTTCTATAGGAAAAGCTTAAGAGCATCTTTCTTCCAATACTCATAAATGCAGAGGGAAAAAGGCATGTTCATGTTATAAATTTACATTCTACACAGTGCTTCGACGTAACACATGGTCATAACACTGGCATCTAACTTTTGAATCATATTGCATGATGCAGACACTAAGTAATCACTTTTGTGCAGCATCACAGATTATAGGGTTGCCCACACAATATGACAACAGGCTGCCCTATCCCTGCACAGCTAGATACCATTGACTGAAACTCAAATCAAACCAAATAGTTCTCTCTTCAAGAGATATTATGACCTAGTTCAGTAAGAAAATAGAATTTTGCACCTTTTGTTAAGGAATGAAATATTGAATATGGTAGCAAAGTACTCCAATAAAACAAACAGGCAAGCACTAGTACCAAACAAGATATGAAACTGATAAGGGCGATAACAAGTTGTAGACAATTCCAGCCTGCCACCGTGTTAATGTAAAGATACTGGATACTGCAAATACTTGTACAACACGTGTAATGAACGAATCAAGTGAAGTGGAAACTAGAGGGCATCATAACAGTATAAAATTTGCTGCATGTTGACTCTAGAGGTGGAGAGAAAGCACTGTACTACATGTCATTAATTTCACTTTATCAAGATTTCAACCAGAGCATAAAATAGAACTTCCACAGTGAGACTAATATACATTATAGAATGCTTTTTCAAAACCAACCTGAACAGCTTCATTACTGGCAGTCTTAGTCCATAATGCAAGCTTATCCTGTCTCTGGCGGACACTAGCAACAACTCCACAAATTTCTTCGCTTTCATCAAACTGCTCTCCAATCAGAGACATCAACTGCATGTTTAAAAACATAGTCAAAAGGATTCTGTTGGTAGGAAGCCAGATCAAGCAACAGATGCTAGATCTCTAAAGCACTTCTGATGCTCTGATCCAATAAAAAAAATTAAAGTTTCAGAAACATACCGTTTCAAGCCACATGGTATCAAGGGTGGCCTTTCTGCTACATGGCACAGTCCATTTGCCCCCATTTGCACACTCTGGGTCTTCCCACTTTGGTTCCACCCCAGCCTTGAATAAATGAAAATCAGCATTTCCTGTTAACTTACTTGGACGGAAAATCTGATCATACAAGCTGCAGCAAGAAACAAGGGAGACATAAGTTAAAGAAAGAACTTAGAGCATACAGAAATATATATATAACAATCAAAGTCAATAATATAAAAGACAAAATAGGAAGGAATGGCTGCAGTGAAAAATTACCATAACATAAAACAGAAATTTGACTTCCAAGTTTCTAGAGAAGAACCTAACTCTTTTTTTTATTGCAAGATACAAATAAGTACCCATGCAGGCTCTAATAATAAACAACAATGATACATTGTGTACATATGTTTTGATTTAGTAAGTCACACAGATACTGCCCACCTATTTTACTAGTGAAAAGTCTGGGTCCTAAAAAATCCGTAGGAAAAAGTTAGAGAAGACGTTTTCTGCACACAACTAGATGGATTGCTCAAACAGGGGAAAAGGTGAGTCGAGTATCAACAGCTGGTTCAAACAGTTCCGGAAACTTTTAACATAATCAGCAACTGTTGATTTTACGGGAGTACTGATAACAACGAAAATAATCCCTTATCAACTACAGCGAGGAATATCTTATACTTCATTCCGGCGCTAACTTCGAACCAATATTAACAAAAGCCCACCAGACCTTCCTAAAAGGACACAATTCACACTAAAAAAAAAATCAGCCATAAGCATTCCCGTATCTTTTTTTTTTTTTTTCTTTTTGCGAGGAATAAGCATTCCGGTATAGACGCACGCCAGTAATCAAATCTGACGGAAATAGCAGTCAATCATATTATCAACAAATATCTTCGCAATAACATAACATCATAAGTCCTAACCAATTTACCATCTAATCGATATATGACTTGTTGGCGCAAGGTAACCTAGAATCCGATCTACCCCAAAAAAATTTCCCATCATAAACTGGAACGCGCACAGAAACTACTGCATCTAGATCAGACCAGATCCGATCGGGGAAGGAACGCATGAGAGAGAGAGCCGCAGCGCACATACCACCAGAACTCCTCGACGGTGTCGAAGGTGTAGGCCTTTCGGAGGGAGGTGCCCCACGCGGCGCCGGGCTTGGGCTTGGACTGGATGTCGTACCAGAAGGTCCACTGCCTCTGCAGCTTGTGCGGCGCCTTCGCCGCCCCCGCTCCCGCGCCATCCTCGGCCGCCACCTCCGGGGTTGCCGCCGCCGCCGCCGCCGCCTCAGTTTCCGCCATGTCGCGCCGCCCTTTTTTTTTTTTTTGGAAAAAGGAGTCGGGAGAGCCGAAGCGAGAGAGGAGACGCAGCAGCTGCCGAAGGGAAGGGAAAGGGAAGAAGGTTTTCGCCTGTGGACTATCGGGCACGGGTGTACGAAGCGTGCGGGTTTTTGTGGGCTTCGTCCCAGTTAGCGTTGGATTATACATGGGCTAAGGCCCAAAACGTCGAGGTGCTGTTCTTACCTGACACTGCGTAGTACTACCGAAATTTTTTTATTTAATATTTGTTTTTAAATCTTTTTAAAAAAATAATCGACGGAAAAAATAAAAAAATGTCTCCCGTCAGAGGTTTTTTCTTT
The DNA here is from genome assembly GCA_036346375.1 of Guadua angustifolia. Taxonomy (NCBI): domain Eukaryota; kingdom Viridiplantae; phylum Streptophyta; class Magnoliopsida; order Poales; family Poaceae; genus Guadua; species Guadua angustifolia. The sequence continues at coordinate 13,161,181 of CM070518.1, read as the reverse complement.
TTACAATTCGTACATTAATTGAGATAACTCATACTGATTCATGCTCCATTATAAGCTTTTTCTATTCTGTGTGTTTGTTTAGTAATAACACTGAATGAAGACTAGCAGAGGGAGGCAGGGAGCTAACCTTGAAAAGTGAAAGAAGCAATCTGTAGAAGTAGTTAGGTCAGTGGATAGATCAAGAGAATATGTTATGGACATCCTGCTATAGTGGAGTCAAAGCATGTCCTGAAGCTGAAAATGCTCAATCAAATGAACCCTTATGCATGCGCAGCTAAATGTATCTTAATTTGAGTAATTTGATTTCCTGCCAAAAGTTTGTTGGTGTACAAATAATCATTGTCTAAAGCATGGTTTTGAACTTATTTCCACTTGCTATCATTTTGCAGATTTCAGATACGTAGAGAACTTTTGCCACATAATGATCAAAAGGCGGCAAAGCATCATTTCTCTTAGAGGTAGGACAGTACAGCAATTGCTTCTGTTATAATCTGTTCTGCATTGAATATCTTGCTTATCTATTGGCACCTATTTTAATGTAGGTCATTGAACACATATGGATTTTACTAGAGAAAGTACGAAAGGATGAGGCTTCATACAAAAATGGAAGAAAGAAAATGAAAACATCACGCCATGTGCAAACATCTACTTAGTTCTTTTTGGAAAAATGCATAGGTAAATTTGCTTTGTACTAAACCACAAGTTTATCCCATGCATATAGAGGCTTGTTAATGAGGTTCTAACAAACTTCTTCATCACATTCCTTCCTTGGTCTGCAGAACAAGGACCAAATATCTGAAGATACTTAGTCTGACCCTCCACTAGTTACAGAAAATGGCTCTTCCTCTTGGATTTCTTTTTACAGGGAGACCTGATGATAATAACAAGGCAGTTGTATATGCAGGTGCTTCAGGTGCACAGGATCAGTAGAAACTGAGCCAGTAGGTGATTCGCCTTAAAAATAAGCTGAAACTCCCTGCCTCATTAATGTTGTAGGTATGATTTTTTGTCCAAGTATAGTTTTACGTCTTGCAACATTTTCTATACTCCATTAGAATTGGGAATTGTCTCCGTTATTCATAGGAAAAAATGTTTTCTTAATGTTGCAGTAAAAAAAAGTCACTTCACCTAGTTTATTACTCCATAAGTCATTTATTCTTATTATCATGGTATTTTTTTATCTTGCTTCAAGTTTTGTTATGCAATATCAGTGTTGTTTGTGACACCTGAACACACATTGTTTTGTTTTTACAATATTTTGATACCTTTTGGATTTTATTTGTTGGTTCATAACAAGCCCGCTGCCTTCCGCCAACGTCGCCCGACGCTGGCCTCCGCCCGGTGGCCTCCTCCCACTACAAGAAACAGGGAAAAATTCGTGGGCCAAAAACCCACAAATTTAGGCCAAAACCCACGAATTTAAGTTAAATTAAAGTGGGCAAACCGTCAATTTAGTTCACGAATTTAACTCGACGAAATTAATCAATTAATTTCGTGAGTACCCACAATTAAATTAAATTGTGGAGTTCTTGACAAAACCACAATTTAACAGTTAATTTGGGTGAAAATTCCACAATTTAATGATTAAATTGTGAAATGAAAACTCCACAATTTAACATTAAATTGTGGGGTTTAAATAACCACAATTTAACTTTTAAATTAAATGCAAAATAAACCGACGAATTTAACCCTTAATTTCGTGGGCTGAAGAGATGCTCACGAATTTAACCCTAATTTCGTGGGCTGAAGAGAGGCTCACGAATTTAACCGTCAGATATACAAAAAAAATATCCAATAGCCGTATACCACTCCAGGCAGAAAGAACATCTGAACGCCCAAGGCATTAGCAACATTGCAGCTCTTGGTTTGTCTTAAATCGATTATGTTCTTACATTAGTAATTAAGTACTTGGTTTTCTCACAATAATCCTTGGTTTACCAGACACAAAGTACTTGTTGCTGAGAAGGGTTAATTGAGAATTTGTCATGTCAGAGTCTAGACATAGGCAGGTTTTTGTAGCATGCAAATTGCCAGATAAATTTTCCCTCAGTATCATATAACAGAGTTCTATTTTGTAGTCCAACATTGGGAGCAAGAACTATCTCGAAATTAATTCCTTGCAAGGTAATATATAAAGCCTGTTGGCCACTTACTTATTAAACTCAACAGAACTGAAGAGAGGCTTAAGGTGGTAAAGCATCCAACTGAAATGAGTATGAATTAACTACATTCTCTTCCAATATCACCAAGTTAGCAACCAAATATATATTAGCAACCAAATGAGTATGAATTAGCTACATTCTCTTCCAATATCACCAAGTTAGCAACCAAATATTAGCAGAAAATGTCATATACTAGTTTCAGAAAAAAAACTTTAAAACAAAATGTATTCGTCAACACGAAAAGAATTTTACCCCACAATATTATGGATAAAAAGAATTTTTATTCAAGCACACAAACCTGAACATTAAGGTAATCACAGATTGCATCCAATATAAACTGTATTTCATCCTCATGTGGTTCAGGAAGCATTGTTATTGCTGTAACTGTCCTTCCCAACCATGGCAACATAAATACAACTCTACCATATATCCTTGGTTTTAGTCCCATCCCTTCAGGGAAATAATAATCAGGAAGCACAATGTGCACCCCACTGCTGGGACATTATTGTTAGCCATCTCCCTCACAGAGTCACAGAATGGTCCTGCCGCATTAATAACTACCTTCGCAAATGTGTCAAATTCCTTGCCTGATATACATTAGCAAACATTAAGTGACAATGTAAGGATGACTTATTCCTAACTATATAATTAGCAATAATAGTATTCTAAACATTATTGCAGAAAATATTGCTAACTAAGAACAGAAGATCGACGGTACAAAATCAACAGCACAGAATGTTTTTGCTCCTGTTTGTGCTAACTGGCTATTTCAGTATGCCATATACCAACTATGATTTTCTGGTAGATCACATTCAACCAATAGGTTATGCAAGATAATTAGCCTGCAGAAAAAAGGAAAAGTAGAGCATTCAAAACTTCAAACTGTTCCAACTTCCAATCATTTGTTTAGTTTTAGTCGCACTTATCTAGCTTACCTGTGTAACACTTAGTCACATTTGAAACTAGAAACAGTATATTAATGAAAATATAAAGAAGATTATGCATAAAGGTAGACACACTCTAAAGTGATTATTTCATATAACGGAAAGAAAAAAAGACATACTTTATTCTACCTGATAGCGTGTCAAGAGCAAACAGGAACCAATGATGTTCTCCACATGGTGGTGCAAAAAGTTGTTAAAAGGGTACCTGATGATGAATTCTGTGTCAGCTCTTTGACAAGTTTATGAGAAGCAGATTGCAATGTCTAACTCACTCAAAAAGTAGATCTATAACACGATTGATTGCTCCTAGATGGATCAACCGCATTTCAAATGACTTCACTACCAATTGTGATGAGAACAGAGATGAACTCTACAATCTGGAAAAAAAACCACATCGGCACTAACAAAGTAGAATTAAAGCAATTACGACCAGCGAAATCACAGATCAAAGAACAAATGGCACCTTGCTTTGGATAAATATATCAATACTAAAGATTTACCCAGGACAAAAAAGAGGTTCATAAACCAACAATAATGTAAAATGTCTACAAATACAACAAGACAAAGAGACACTAATTGCTGTCCTATGGTGTACTCTGTGCACTTCAATACTAGTTCAAATCAGCAAATCTATCTGAGTTAAGCATCACATACCTTCAGCGATGCTTTCCAAGTGGAGGTTGTAAGCTTCCATATGTCGTTAGCGAGAACATTTTCAGCAGATGAAACATCCGAAGCTTCAACAAATCACTGAAATATTATTGGTAGAAACATTAGAATTTTTAAGGACATTATCCCATAGGTAGTCTTCACACTTTATAATCAAAAGAACTAAGTGTAGCAAGAATAAGCGAAATGGTTGAATATAGGATATTTAAATCATAACAAAGAAACATGTCCATGTTATTTCAAAGAAGTATAAAAAGTATTCGATATGTTTTATCGTTTGCCACCATTTTTTTAGAATGAAGATAAAAGGCTTTCTTAAAGAATACTCGGTAAAAATTCGAAAGAAATAATGGTATTCCCCAACAAGACACGGATTATTAAAAATTTTTGACACTTCCCTAAAACTAGGACATCCACTCGTGAGTGAAAACATTTGCGACATATGATATCATTCTAGCGGTCCTTAGTTAACCAATAAAGTAATTAGGTTCTCATATAACATCGCTTCACAAAACAATAACCATCGGGGAACCCAAAATTTGTCCATGAAGTTAAATATCTATGATAACTAAAGTTCTTTTGCAATTCATCAAGATGTATGGAGAGAGTAGAAAGTACACAAACATGTGACTTCAGAAAGTTTCCCTTGAAGATACTTGTTGAGCATTTTAGAGCCAAATCTTGAGATATAAAGCCAGTCCCATCAGTGTGGATCAAAGGCTCATTATCTCGATTGAGAACAATATTTCTATATTCATCCTGAAATATTACATTAATTATTTTTTTCGAAAATACAAATATTACATTTATTATGAATATTACATTCGATGCAAGACCAAATATTGGAAAGGAAGGAGAGTTACCTACAAGGTTCATCATCAATCATCTAACATGAACTGTCGATAAATCATCCAATGTGATAGTTTTGGATAGTATCAAAGCAAACCTGTATCATTGCAATGGAAGAACATAAGTTTTCACACAGTAACAGACCACTTGCCAGAGAGAGAGAGCAGCCACAACTACGGAGAAAGCAAATAGCATCCAATAATTACTTTTTTATTATTTTCTGAGAACAACTTAATAAATCTTTAACTTTTAAATATGCCTCTTTTTTATTATTTTCTGACATGTCCATACTGTTTAAATGTAGTTCAGCAAATACCTAATACCAGCATAAAGAACATATGCTCATACTTGTCCAGTATGAAAAGAACTGCATGTGCATCCAAGCTTGTGTCATATAATCAATTATTATCAAGTAACAGGATGCAGATTTGTAGCAATATTTCATTTTTTGCTTTAAAATATTCACCAGGTAAAAAGTTCAAGCAATGTCTGATGTACAATATGCATTGCTAAGTGCTAACCCTTACAGAGAAAGCTTATCACGGAAAATATAACAACCAACCTCAACATGCAGAGAAAGCTTGTCAATTTGATCAACATCTTGAGGAAGAGCTTGAACCATTTTTTGTAAATCTCTAGTAGATAGCTCTCCACCGATTCGATAATTTAAGCGAAAGCAATGAACACTAAATCAAGAACTCAGGAACATAACCAAAAAAAATGTACTCATCCAACTCAGCGTAAGCATCCAACGAAACAAAAGGAAAATCAATGCTTACAGCTTGCAAATAGGTTTTCAGAGAAAGATTTAAGTTTGTCTAGGGAATTAAGTTGTCACTTCAAATTATTTCTGTTTCAGGGTTAACTCAAAAACTGTCCATCCTCTCCAATGCAGTACTACTTTACTTGCTTGTTTTTTAGTTAAAAAATAACACAGCCAAAGATGGGCTGGTTTAGAACATTTTGTGTGCAGTTACTAATCAGTTGTCACTAATCAGCCTAATACAATCCCAACTTTTCAGTTTATGTTAACATAGTTTAAGACATGCCTTCTCAGAAAGACATATGAACCCATTTCATTTAAATGGCCAGTTTGTTGAGAAAAACATGAATTAGTCGAGAATAGCGTGCGAGGACAAAGAATTCTTCCATATCGCATTAGGTTAATTTAAGCCGAGTTAGCGATTATATTAGTTCAAATGAAGCACACGTGATGTAACACTATTTGGTATAACTGCATTAATCTGGAAGCAAAAAAACTGTGGTCCTAAGAAATTAGTTCAACCGTTTAAATTTGAATTTGAAGTTCTAAACTAGTAGGGAAAATAAGACATCAAGTAAAGATTATCCGAATTCATGAGAATATTAATATATACGATGGTAGAAGCATGAGATTTGGTACATGGCACTATAAAGCAGTTTATTACAAGTTAAATCACATCCTCTGTGATCTTACTTACTAGTTAGTAGTTAGTACCCAGAGACAAGAAGGCATACCAGTCGAGGACAACAGAACATCATCACCTCCAGGGTGGTCCTCCAAAAACTTTGTCACATTGTATACCTAAACAATGGAACACAGTATTGATGATCTTCTTGTAGAGATGGGATAATTTTTCTCATTGTTCTAAGCCTTATTGACATAAAAGTAACAGAATTAACGATAAAGCATTGCCATAAAATTGTTCCTATCATGTCTAACCAGTACAGAAGAGAGCAACCCTTAAAAAGGGTAACTAAGGCTAATCATTCCGTCTTTATCAAATGAGCTTTTCTGAAGAAAAGCTTTAAGTTCTGAACAAAGAAAAAAAAGCATCAATATTTTAGAAAGGTTTGTATGACTACCAACATTTGAGGTATTTACCTTCAACTAGATAACTTCTTGGTTTGAATAAAAATACAGTTCTTTTGCTTAAAAAATTGTTAAGGAACTTGCTTCTTGGCTGCACATGGATATAGGGTATTGAAACATAATATTCAATTTTATGTATGCACTTATGGAAGGGCACACTGTTTGCCTCAAGAGAGATGATACCTGAAACCATGAACTAGATGGTTGTATCGTAAGCAGAACTTTTGGACACATACACACAACAAATATGAAAACAGTTTATCAAAATAAAGTTATTATATTTAGGCCACGATTAGAATGTAGATTCATTAGTGGGTGTATAAACCAACATGTAACTTTAAGACCTCAAGGACTGTATTATCATGAAGGTAAGTTGCCAAGCACAGGAATGCCCCTAATGTGAATGGAACACAAAACAATCAGAGGTGGATAGCCTTATGAATTTAGTAAGATCAAGCAACATTTTCTCGACGAGTTATGTTGCATAGGCCCAAATCCAGAATAAATCGGAAATGATTTCAAATCTATCTGTAACCCCAGCAATATTTAGAATATTTAGCATCAAATATGCCTTCATTATCTGTCAGAACTCCATACAACAAATTCGAACAAAGGGAATCTTAAGGAGGATAAGCGAATTACTCTCAAAAGGCATGTTTGTAAAGCTGGGAATTTAGTACTCCTTGCAGAATTATGGACAATTTTATATTGTTAATTCACTTATTGTATGAGGGGGAAAAAGGTATCTCTGGTGGTTTCATATGTAATTTGTTATGGAGTTGTTAGTGATGTATTCTTGGCCTGTTTGAAACAATTTGGAGCTACAAATGATATGGCAAAGTATGATCAAATCACTTGTACGAAAGATATGGCAAAGTATCTCTCACAATTGTGCAGATTTTGAGTGGTTCCTACCATGATATGGAAATTACTTGCAACCCTGTAATCCGCACTATTGCATTTTGCAGAAAAGAAATATTACGATCCAAGAAGCCCTTAAATAAAAAATGAACCAAACAGACTTATTTTTTACATAGGGCAAAAGGTAATGAACTAATTGCATGGTTCTGCAGACACTTGGGAACCATAAAGGCATCTTTTTTGTTCGCCAGATTAGATCGGATACAAAAGAAAAGCCCATGTATAAGTGATTTATCACCATCACAAATTTACATCAACTAAGTGAATTTAAGCCAAAGTGTAACCTACCAAACCACCAGCCAAAGAATTACCAAACAAGTCATCACTTACAAACCCAAATGTCTGATACAAATCTTAATCCACTTAAGTGCCCAGCACAGCAATACTGAACAGGTTGTGTGATATAAGTGGCTAGTAAGTGGTAGTACTAAGCAAAGCATGAGTGAAATCTAGGCGAGTGAGGCGTTTCTTACAGAGAGATCACGGAGCCCTGCGCCGAGGAGCAGATCACGCCATGCCAGTCGCAGGTGTTCCCGTCCGCATCGGTCCAGTCCGCAAGCGCCGAGTGAGGGTCCTCGATGATTGCGCGCTTGAAGTGAGAGGAGCCGAGGAGCGGGCGGACGTCCGGAGGAGGAGGACTAGAGCCGGTGAGCCGCAGAGGAGGAGTGACCGGCCCGCCACGAAGGACGAAACGCCCGCGCCGCTTGGAGGAGAGGAAGCGCCGACGGTCATCGCGAAGCTCGAGGGACGGGAGAGCGGGTCGGGCGTCTGGCGCGGTGGCTGTATGGGGGGCGGGGCAGGCGTCGCGGGGTTCGGGGCAGCGGCATGGCGCGGCGACGGCGGCGCGCCGCCATGGGGCTCGGACGGCACGGCCGGGCGGGCGGGCGGCGATGGCCGGAGATGGCGCTTGCCAAGGCGGGCGAGGAGCGCGCGGCCATGGCGGCAATGGCGGGCCGGAGGCGGAATCGTGGTGTGTGTGGGGATCGAGACCAAGA